>CM031243.1:536547449-536863271 GCA_018340775.1 Taxus wallichiana var. yunnanensis
TTTCTTAAGGAAAAAATACCCAATCCCATAACACACACAAACATACATACAATTCACCATTTCATACACAATTAAAAACAAGAAAACAACAAGGATTGAGACCCTACCTTGCCATAATGTGGCACTTTATCCTCAAGAAATTCCAAGAAATTATTTCCAATCCCAAGCCAAGATCCAAGAAAATTCCTCTCCCAAGTCTGAAGCAAAAATAGGAAGCAAGATAACGAAGAAAGTAACCAAAAATAAATAACCCCAAAACCATCAAAAGGATGCACATAAATAGACAAGAAGGAGGGAGAGGTGATGTGGCTCCATGTAGGATGCCACTTCATCTCCCTCAAATCCACATCACCCATTACCATCACAAACCAAAGCATCATAAAGAGGTAGGTGAGGAGATACCTTCACCAAATTTGCACACAAGCTCACTTTTGCACATTTCAAAGATAAATTTAGAGGATCAAAATATGAGGGAAATAATTGCCTCTTTCCTCTTAATTTTTCATGATTAAGGGCCTAAATTGACCCCTTGGGTCATAGGTTAGGTTAGGAGGGAAGTATAAAGAGTGTGGGATGAGTAAAAATTTTCCCACAAGCTCTCAAACTTGGGATCAATGCCCAAATATGAGATTGTGCTTAGGAATGGAACACATACCAATGCCAAATTTAAAATTCAATTAAAAGAGGTGAAAGGAATAAAGTATATTCCAAGGAATCTCTACCTCCCAAAATCCACATAATAACATTAACATACCTACTCATGGTCACATGTAAGGTGCTCCCCATGGAGAATTTCAAAAAAATGAGAAACAAGAAGGTGACACAAACGCAAACATAAACATGAAAGCTACCAAGGTGATCATGTTGTGAACACGTGACATTCCTTCATGGTTGGCCTTCCTAGTCCCTCCTTGTTTGTGTAATTTTATTTCCTACAACCACAAAATAATACCACCTTTGGCCTCAAGGCCACATCAATATGTCAAGGAGATCAAAACACATATAAATCATTCATCACATAATCATCATACATCATAGTATGTAATTCTATTCTAAATCAAACATTTACAATTGTCCATAATCACAATTTACATACTGATCACCTAACATCATCATGAAATCAATAAACCATAATATCAATGTACACATGGTTAGACGATGCATCAAAACATAATCGCAAACTGCTATGAATCCAAGATGTCAGTATATAATAAAATAATGCTAAATCACATGTGTTGCAATATCCACCAAAATCAGCTAGGCATCCATATAATCCATGATAAGAGTAAAATCATAATGATAATCAATGTCCATATGAGCTAAACAAGTGTTCATTTTAAGAGACCTCTAGGATATCGAAGGTGGAAAATCCCTAGTGAATATCCCCATAACCACTTTCGTGAAACATGCAAATTTTCTAGGGTTTGTGAGTAATATTTTCACCTCATTTTCAAGACATGCGACATAGCATCCTTGCTGATGCATGAAAAAAAGGTTGTTGTCATGTGACAACAATCTTGTTGTCATACAAAAGTGACCTTATTATTTGTCGACAACAAGGTTGTTGTCTTGTGATAGTAAACTTATTGTTACACGACAACAACCTTTCTATCGCATGACAGAAAACTTATTGTCACATGACTACAAATTATAAATATCCCACCATGCGTCTCGTAGCCTCCTGTCATCCGTCAACAAAAAGGATTTTTACGTGTCAATAACTCATGTCGTAAGCGCCAACTCGATTCTAGTAGTGTGTCAAAGCACCTTTTCCGCATGTCAACAGACTCCCCTTTTCACGCGTCAAGATAAATTCTTGTTGTTCATAAAAAAATTAGTTGTTGGGAATCAGTGATCAATAGTTAGTGGGTGCCAACAAATATCCCTTGTCGTGTGTCAAAAAATAATACTTATCTCCCGGCTAAAAATTTGATGATGATATATAAGAATATACTTTATGTATTGGACTCGGTGCTTCGTAAGTTCAATGAACTTGATAGTTATTGGTATGGTACCTCAATATGAGTATTCTATAGTACTCTACCTAGAAAACAACCTAGGTTTATATAGGGATGTGTTAGGGTAGGGTGCCTAAAAAAATATCTTTGTAACTTTTAAAGGCGAACAAGACACTCACTGTTTCAAGAAAATTGCCTTTTCAAATTTCCTAAAATGGATTATTCGCAAGTAAAAAAATCCTGGTCTTGACGGTCATGATGATATAAAGAAATTTCATGACGGTTTCGTGATATATTACCTTTCAATTTACGTTTTTAGTAAAATTTTAAATTGTCAAAAAGTCTTAATTGAAATCTTAATTTTAAATTACGTTATTTAAAATAATAATCATGTGTATTGATGTATGGTACCTCAGCTTCTTTTGGATGTCCATAACAAGATTCCTTAAATTTTCCTACAACAATAAAAATTTGAATCGAAACTTATAAAGTTAAATTGAAACTTGTAGATTGTAATTAGTAATGACAAAATGAAAATAAATACAATCGCAATATCATTGAAATTAGAAACTTATATGTTTTTAGAAAAAGCAAAGACAACATGTGAACTCGAGACTAATAAATTCATTATTCACATAAACTTAGTTTAGTTTCTAAATTTAAATTGAGAATTATTAAAAATCATTATCAATATGATTTATAGAATATTTGTAAAATGAATATAATCCAATCGGATTTCATATATATATATAGTAATATACCTTATATATTATATTTGACTATTATGAAAATTACGTTTTAAATAATATAAACTTGCTGAAATACAGTTTTATTAAAAATTATGGATTACGGGTTTGTTTTTTTATTAAATTGTAATTTACGGTTAAAATACCAAAAAAGCGGTCTACGACCATCAAATTCCAAGCTTGCCCGGTCTAGACACATGTTCTATGTTGGTACCCTGATTTAATCTCCTTCACAACTTGAGCAAAGCATAATGGATTTAACAAGACACTCAGATGCGAGATAAATGATTTATATGTTGTTTTGTAGCCAGGGAAGCAATTTATCTGACTTGTTAGTACTCAGGCTTTAAAGAAGTGGGTAGCACCTTGAAAGGATTTTGATCTAATCCTCACTATTTTAGGTTGTTCCTTTCAACCAAGGTAAGAGAACCTATATTGCAGCCTCTGTTTTGTGAAGGAGGTGGAGATATCCTTATATTGTGCATATTGTATGGAGATGGCCTTGGGAAAACATGATCAATTTTCCATTATTCAAACTCAACAGAGATGTCACTACTAAATGATGGAAATGCTTTCAAGACAAGGCTGAGGCTACTAGAGACATGGTATGATCTTGATTTGCTTTGTGCATTTTTGTAAATGGATTGTATTCTTTTGTTGATACACAATGCAATGCAAGGGTAGTATGGGGTGGGATTAGTTATTCTGAATGAATTTTTGGTGGGATATTTTAGACAAGACTAACCAGAATTTGCCAAATTCTTTGAGGACCTTTGCAAGAAATTTGTAAGACCCACATAGCAAAATGCTTCAAAAGGGTTGAGATACTCCTTCAACTAGGATATGTGCACCAAATGGAGGCCCAGATCTGCACTCTTCCACACAATCTTTGATAACCTGCCACAAAATATTGAAGTAGATGAACCAACAAAGCATCCAGAAATCTCTATTTTATCATGACCTAAGGTGCACCCAAAGGTTTACAACAATCTCAGAATTCAAGGAAGGTAAAGTGATTTTAAATATGTTTATCTCTTTATTAGATGAAATCTCTTCTTAAAGTGAGACTGCAGATTCCACTAAACTATCAACAAGAAATGAGACCATGTATGATCAAGAGATATTTTAAACACAAAAATACAACAGGAGCAAGAAACTCAAATTGAAAATATTCTAAAACATAAGTGCATGCAAATTTTGTGAAGAAACAACACAAAATAATCTAGAATGACCAAATGTATCAGTAGGGGAATGTTATAAGAACAATCTCAGAGCTTTTGATGGCTTTACAACTGAAACCAACTCAACATGATACAAATCTGATGCAAAAAGGAATTAGAAATGGTTCTCAGGTGGTTTCTCAGAGAATGGGCTTCTTCCCAGATTTTCCTATGAAATTCTAAGTTTCTCTGACCTTTTACATGTCTCAAAACATGCATTATATAACTTTCAATTACATTTGATCCTTCTTTCCCAAGAAAATAATATGCCCAACATCAAGTTTGTTACAAAATTTCAACATGATTCGTAGATAGGGACATTTAACAAATTTGCAACAAGAGTTGCCAGGTGTTTCTAAAATGGCAAATCATTACAAATCCTTCATCATTATCCATTGTGGAGGCACATTTTTCATTCTCCAAGCATGCAGACCCCTTTCATTTCATCATTTCATCCTCATCATTTCAAAATTTGATTATGCAACTTTATAATTTGATATTTCACGTTTTACACGGGCCCGAGTAAAAATTTATTTCAAAAACACCTCAAATCTACAAATCAATCCCTAAAACCACTTGCATTGATCTTTGCAGGCACAAAGGTCACAAATTCACCAAAAATTTGATTAAAAATGATGCAAAATTCATATCTCCAAGCTTCCTAGAGAAAAAATGGCTGCCAAAAATGAAAATGCACAGTTACCCTTGATCTGCTCTTTTTCCTTCAATTTGTGCCCTCCATGTGTCAAAATACAATTGGGAATGAATTTGGGCTCACTTTTTGACATTTTAACATTTTTGGAAAAATGGAAAAAAATTACTTTTTTGTTTGCCCTTCGCCCTTGAAATTTGGTGATGACATGTGGCATATGGTGGGTCCCATTGGGATCGTGGCTCAATTCTACGCATTTTGACCCTTTTTTGGAATCTAGAAAAATTCAATTTTTCCCCGCTGGCCTCGCACCTCCGCCTCTGTCCTTGACATGTGTCATGCTTCTATTGCTAAAATTCCATGAGATTATTTAATGTTTAAATCCCCTTTTTCGCTAAGGAAAATTTTGCATTTTTTTTCCGCGGGCCCGCACCTCCGATTTCTCCCTGCCACATGTCTCCTTTTGATTTGTCACGGAGCCACGCCTCAAATTTTCATTCTAAGTCTTTTGCAAAAAGGGAAAAAATTCCCTTTTTCCTCCACCGGCCTGCCGACCCGCTCTTCCCACCATGTGTCTCCTTTTGCGCCATTGCGGACCCGTAGTTCCATTTGTAACTTTCACCCCTTTCGCCAAAAAAGGAAAAAAATCCTAAGTCTTCCGCCGGTCCATGCTCCCTTCTCGACCCCGCTCTACCACGTGTCCACCCCTTGCTCCATGGCGGACCCACGGGCCTTTCCTCACCATTTTTTCCTTTTACCAAAAAGGAAAAACTTGCTTATGTCCCCCGCCAACCTCCCACTCCGCCTTCACATGAAAATGAGACACGTGTCCTCCTCTGGGACCTTCGGGGAATATTTACAAATTTTTCCAAAATAAAAAACACTAAGTTTTTAGAAAAAACCCGCCGAATCTCATCCAACCAGAAGTGGCCACGTGTGAGGGATGGCTTGAGCTTAATTTTGATGGGCAAATGACACCCGTACAACCGTAAAAAAACATAGAATTTACCAGAGATGCCCGAATTTGATTTTTTCTTCATGGGTGAAGGATTTTTGGTCAAAAACAAAGGGAATGCATTTTAAAGCAATTTTCAACCATGGAAAAGGATTTTTGAGGGAAAAAATGTAAAAAAATGAACAAACATGAGCTCCACAGGCTGGGAAAATGGAAAAAATGACAGAGGCCCATGGATTTGGAATTTTAGGGCACAATGTAAGGCACACATGTATTTTTCTTTCAAAATGGGGCAAAATAATAAGTTTGTGAGCCTTTGAAAGCATTCAATCTGGAGAACAAAGTTTGCAGACCACCAAGTTTGAAGAAAAACATTTTTAGAGCACGTAGAACAAAGGGGAAAGATGGGAAAATAACAGAGGATCAAAATGGGCACCAACGCTTGGGGATGTGCACTGCAATGAGTGCCACAAGAACAACGTAGACCAAGTGCCAAAATAATCCATTGGGAAAAGGAGTCATGAGCCAAAACTACCAAAAACCAGCTGAGAACCTAACAAAAATGGCTGCCACACACCAAGGAAAAATAAAAACTGACAAAACACCAAAAACAGAGTGAAAAACCAAACACTATACACTGCACAAGTGGTGCATACCTCAAATTTGGGGATTAATCCAAGAAATGCTTCAGATGCCTGCCATTAACAGGAAGTTCAAGTAATTCCCCATCTAAATCTTTGAGAAAAAAGGTATTCTCACCAATTCTGATATCAATGTAGCAAGGGCCCATCCATAATGCATCAATTTTTCTATGTTTTCCCTTATCTTCATTTCTGTTGTCCCATAACAAAACCAGATCTCCAATATCAAGGCCCTAGGAGTGACCTTATTGTCAAACAATCTTTTCAACTTCTCTCGAATCGACATGCCTCTAGTGGGATGCCCTTCTCTCTTCATCTAGCTCCATAATCTAATTAATCCTTGCTTCCTATGGACTGACCTCTTGATCCTCAAGTTGTTGAACAAATTGAAATGAAGATAATTGTAGACATAAGGGCAACAGAGCTTGAGTTCCATACACCAATTCAAATGGGATCTTACCGGTAAGCTCTCTTTGGCTATGACTCTATCAACCCAAACCGCAAATTTTAGTTGTTCACCCCATTTTCTCGTGTTCAACTCCAAGGTCCTCCTAATGATATTTAATAAATTATTATTGTTGGACTCGGCTTGTCCATTTCCTGGGGATTATAGTTTAAAGAATAAGTCAAATGGGTTCCATACTCCTTGCTCATTTCCATCAAAGGTTTAGCTCTGAAACACATGGTATTATCAGCCACAATTTTGACTGGCACACCAAATCTGCATATGATATTGTTCAACAAGAAGTCCATAACAACTTGGTGTGTTGCTTTCTTGGTGGGGATTGCCTCTACCCACTTGGTGAAGTAATATGTGGCTACAAGGATCCACTTATGTCCAACACTAGAAGGGTCTGAGATCTCACCAATGAAGTCCATCCCCCATTGCTTGAAAGGAGCTTCAATTGATACAGGATGCAAAGGAAGGGAGCCTGAAGCTTTCATTCTTCTAGAGAAATGTTGGCAGCTTTCACATTTTCTAATCAACATGGTTGCATCTTTGAAGAGAGTAGGCCACCAATAACTAGCTCTCAAAACTTTGTGTGTTGTAACCCTTCTAGTAAAGTGTCCTCCACAAACTCCCCCATGGAAATCAACAATTAATTTGGGAGCTTCATCTTTAGTTACACATTTCAAGAGGACACCTTCAGGGTTCTTCCAAGCTAGCCCAAAGTTAGTGATGATGTGTTGGTTCGAAAATCTGTCAAGTAGACGGATCTATGGAAAGACGAGCTAACAGCAGTGTGCGGGGGCATAGCCCTCTTTGAGTCAAAGCAGTTTAAACCGGTTTATTGCTATTCTACCAAGCAGAATCTTGTGCAAGTCTCACAATATTCTACCTTCAGGGGTTGGGATCTCATCCCAGTAGAGGTATTTCAAATTGTAAAAGAAGGGAAAGAAATGAGGTGGGGAGATAGGAAAGATCTAAAGGGAGAAAAGAAATGAATTCCAAAGCAGAAAGGTCAGAAGGTCTATGATTTGGGTTGGTAGTATACAGAGCCGAACCTACTTTGCATAGACGAATAAAGCAATACTGATGAATAAATGACAACAAAGTAGAAGTAGATTCAACAGAACAATCACACAGATCTAACATAAGAAAGGTCTGATGTAAAACACATGTATTCAGCACAAAGTCTAAATATTGTATTAATATTTGTTTCTGTTACAAAAAGTTCAAAATATTTTCTTCCTACTTCTATTTCTCATCTGAAAAGTATCCACACCGAATACAACAAGTATTCCAAAGATTTATAGAAGAGAAGAAAAGAAGGCAAAAACAAACCAACCACTTAATTACAAAAATATCTTACAAAATATCCTAAAGTCATTTGTTGACTTTTGACAACTTTGTGGATGACATCATCCCATGGTGCAACATGGATGATGTCATCATTTGTGTCAACATACTTTAGATGTTTACAAAGAGAAGGTCGAGAAGAACGAAACTATTCATCGTCGTCCCGCGGCTGAAAGGGGGTATCTGCCACGCTACTCGGGTGACGAGATGTGGAACTGGGCACGGTATTCCATGAACTTGCTGATCATGGGCTGAAGTTGATCCTGGGAAGGATCCTTGTGACAATCACTGATAGCCTCGCAAGTCTCCCGCTTGTCTGCGTGAGCTTTTCGGGAGTCCCTAGAATATTCATTTTCTACCTCTATCGTGTACCTATGAAGTCACGACAAAGCCGGCAGGTTGTTGATGGATTCGGCATTGAAAGTGACTTCTAGTCCGACCCTGCGAAACGATCTCCTCAAGATCCGAATAGTTTCATCAACCTTTCTTAAGGTGAAAGAATGAGTGAGCAAGCCCGGAGAGATTCTCAAGATAATTTTCTCCATTTGATGCATGCATCTAGGGATTCCTCTTTAATCTTGTCAATATTCTCTAGGACAAACTCGACTGATCAACCCAAAGAATCCGAGTAGAAAGGATTTTGTTGAGGGCTCTAGGGTGACCGAAGATGCCGAACTTGACCAGATCTTCGACTGAACAGTCGAGCATTTTCTGAAAGGTCTCATGCTACATCCTGGCATGGTCCAGCTCTTCAGAGATGGGTCCTGCTATCGCCTGGAGCTCTTTGTTCGCCCGATTGATATTCTGATACAATCTGGTGAACTTGGCGATTACTCCCTCACTTTCCTTGAGGATTTGGCTTCTCCAGGTAGAAACTGCCATACCCTGCTCGCCGATTTTGGCGTATTCATTAATCTTATCCTAGCTCAGAGGCTCAGGAGTTTCGGCAGCAGTTGTAGGAGGTGCACTGCCCATTTTCTACAAGGCGTGGAGAAGATGTTTATTTTTCTCCTTTAACAGCCTCTTTTCTTCTTTTGCTTCCTGGAGCTTCTTGCAAAGGGTGTCAACTGCAGATAGGGCCTCTCCCTGAAGGCTTTCTGAAGATGTCCCCATTGTGACTTAGGTCACTTTATAATCTGTGAAGATAGATCCTTTTTGTCCTTTAAAGGATTGGGTTATGCTATCTCCATTACTCTCTCTCCTGACGCACTCTGAGAGAAGCGAGTTATAGGATTTTGCTTCTTGGCCCCCTTTGATGGGATGACGGAGAAGTCCATTGGTGCGATGGGAAATTTCCTCTTTTTTTGGCTCAAGTGCTGAGAGATCCATGCTGTACTTATGGGAGAGGGGCCGGAAGTAGAAAAGGTAGCAGCTGCAGCAGTAGAGGGAAAGTACGTTGAGACACTTGGAGGCGGCATTGAGAGGGAGGCTGAGAAAGTGCTCACAAGAGGAAGAGATACTACAGGGGCGGTAGACATGGGAAAGGAAGGGAGCTGAGAGATGAGGGAAGAAATGGTGGGGGATAGCTCCGCAAGAGAAGAGAAGATGGATGACGATGAAGGGGGAAAGGTAGAAGATGGGGGAGAGGACACGACCAAAGGAATGGTTGCTTGGGTCACTCAAGGAGGGGAAGGAGGAGAGGGAGAAGGGATAGAAGGGACCTCAATAGTTGTAGTAGTGGTAACATCCTGAGTGGATGTGCCCATCGGAACATCTTCGGCTACTTCTTTCTCTGGAGAAGCCAGAGTTACAACTTGTTCTCGTGCGGCGGAAGGGGGACTCTTAGGAGCCTCTTCTTGGGCAGAGCTTGACTCACCCTCCTTGTCTTTACCTCTACTCTTTGGCAGATGTTTTGGTCTGGAAGGTGCATTGCCCAATGGAGATGTGGTGAAATCAACTCGAGGTAGATGAGGCCATTCATCCTGCACCAGTGCTCTATTCTCTGCAGAGTTTCTTTGACCCTTTCTTCTATCGTTTGAGGTGCTTTAGTTCTGTCGATCACAGAAAATGGCCAGTCATCCCCACCCATGTCAAGATATACCTGATCAACTTCTTGATCAGTAGTTTGATAACCTTTTGGGACGATGGCTATGCCATACTGAATGATTTCAGCCAAAGCCAAGTGGGAATGATCTTTCCTTCTGAGCTCGACCTCATGATACAGGTCGATATAAATATCCTCGATCTGTGGAATGTGGATTGGATCGAGTTTGGCCCTGGGAAGGTAATTCCTTGGGTCGAAAGTGGGCCTTGCCGAGAAGTTGTGCTTTAGATTGAGCAGTTCCAGCTCTGCAAACATCTCCCGGCTTTGTGGTGGGAAAGACAAGTGTACCTGCCCACTGTGAGGGGGAAAGGAGTTCCACCCTTCTTTCTCTTCAAGCACTTTTCGTGGTAGGTTATGAGTTGTCTTGATAGCTCCAACAGGATCAGCTTGGGGCCGGCATATCTTGGCAATTTGGTTGGTTCCCCCAAGAAGTTGGCTTCCTTAGATAGGTGAAGGTGGGGAATTGCGTGAATAAGGCCCCCCACTTCTCTGTTGCTGCAACAATGCTCTTGGTCATACGACCATGAGTCATGTTTGGCCTCAAAAGGTAGACGATGATGCCGTAGAAGAAGGCATCGTTAATCTTTGTAAACTTAGAAATATTGTTTTCCAGCTTCAGCTCTGGATAGTATTCATATATTTTCACTTGGGGCCAAACCCCGCACCGCATCAACACCGGATAATCTCTTTCCAAGGCTACAACATAAACTACGTAGGAGTTCATGTAGAACCTCCCCATTGTGGTGAGTTGTTGGAGCTGCTCGGATATAGTGTTGCTTATGATCTCCGCCCACTCAAAGCGTTGATCTGGCACATTCTTGTTCATTGTCTCCAGGTACCTAAGCATCCATTTATGAAAGTAGTGGGTGTCAGGAAGCCCAAATACTCTGCTTAGGAATGTGATGGTATCACTTAGTTCCTCGGAGAAATCGCTGCGATGAATGACCTGTGGCCATCTGGTTACCACCTTCTTGTTTTTCAGGTACACTTCATTCATCAATTACATACACTAGTCTTCATTGTCTTCCCAAGCCTTGGTGCAGTCTTCTTGGCTTACGGCCACAAAGTGCCGGTGGTGAGGAATGCCAAGCATAATTTCAAAGTGCCAGGTAGTGAGGTTGATCACGACCTCGCCCTTCTCATTCAGGACACACCTCGTGTCTTTGTTGTAGCAGCGGGCTACTACCATCATGAATTCATTATTCACAGCACTGACCAGGATCCCCCCAGCAAAATGTAGGCCACTGCCTACCAGCTTGTCCATCCACAGACTTCCTGTGACCCTCCTGGTTCTGGCCCAGAAATCTTCCATATCAATGTGCCCGAGCTCAGAGTCTCTTATGTCCAGGTCACATTCTGCCTGGGATTCGGGCATCCTGACCCTTTGATATTTATACTTCATCTCTTCCTCTGTAAGTTTGGCTTTGCCTTTAGATTTGGTTGGTCTCTTGCTGGATGTAGACATATGTAGTTCTGAACTCAGTTGCTGATCTGCAAGAAGAAGAAGTGAAACCCAACGCAGAAGAGTCATGTTAGCTTTTTGATCTCCCATTAAAGCGTTGACAGAAGGAAGAGTTAGCAATTTTAAGGCATCAGGGCGCAGGGTGCATGAACACTGCAGACTGTAGGGTTAAATAGTATGGCGCATAAAAGGGATGCTACAAGGGGAAAATCAGCGCCAAAGGGCGCAAAGTGCATGGATACTACACATGACATTTTTTTTGTTGCAAGTGGAAGTGCGCCTGCACCATTTACATGCGTTTTATAATGGGCGCAGATATTTTTCATGTTACACGGGTACAGGATGTGCCAAAGGGCGCAGGTTTAGTGCGTGTAACATCATCTTTTCATGCGCAATAGGGGAACTTGGTGTGGCGCATGGGAGGTCTGCATGACATGATGTTGCTGTAATAGGGGATGCACCTGTGCCGTTAATGTTTTATACTTGGTGCAAGTAAGGTTGGTGTTGCATGGATGCAGGGTGCGCCAATGGCGCAAGTTTTTTGCAATGTTACACATGAGTTTGGTGTGCCAAGAGGGCACAGGGTTAGTGGGTGTTGCAAGCAAGGAAAGTGCGCTTTGAGGGTGCAACTATTTTTTATGCAGCAAGCATGGCGGATGCGCCATTGGCACGACTGTGCATTATGTTGCAAGGGTGGCGATTGCGCCAAAGAGGAAAAGTGCAGTCGTACGAGCTTTTAAGTCTTTGTTTCCTTCTCTGGAGGGATTACATGTGTTTAAGCCTCTTCTGCAGGGTTCCTTGGATGATGAAGAGGATGTAATGAAGAGATCCAAGTGATTTTTTCTGAGGCAGAGTCCTCTTTACCAGCAGATCTGGAAAGAGGGGGAAGTGCATGGGGGAGAAGGACAGCAAAAACAAAAAAGGGGGTTCATGGCTTCACAGATCATTCTATCCAAGCCCACAAACAAACATCCCACAATCAAAACGTAAAACATGGGAGCAATAAGGACCACTTACCTAGAATATATAGAATGTGAGAGGTGAAACTGGGTCCACGAACGCGACACAAGGATGATAGGCATGCTGACAGGTGCAAAGGAAAAAGATTAATCACGTGTTTTAATTGTGAAAGTGACAGGGTGAATGCGCCTATATATAGGCAAAGGTGTAATAAATGCGCCAACCACTTTTTGAAGTGGCGCATCAAAACACCTGTCGACATTGCAAAACTTGCACCTGTGGCGTACCAAAATGCGTGTTAACACATGGTTATGTGCACCTTTAGCACACCAAAAGTGATTTCAACATTGAAATACGTGCGCCTTTGGCGCACCCAAACGCGGCGCAACAAAAATATTGTTGACACGAAGGTGCATGCGCCTTGGCACATGCAAGAAAGGTGCAACACGAGAAGGCACACCAAAATGCGTGTCGACACTTCGAAGGGTGCGCCAAAGGAAATGAAGGGGGCGCATAGTTACTCTATGTTGCATAGACATAAGGTGCGCCCAACCAAAAAGGACCAAAAATGGCTAAGTTCAGAAAACTAGATTTCCGGGAAAGGAGTTAGCAATGTTTCAAACTCAAAGGGGCCCCTGATGAGGGACCAGAACAAAAATTCATTGGGTTACCCACAAAATTGCCCTTGTCGATTTTACGGGATAACATGATGTATTTTTGAGAAGCCAGCTTGAGGGCTCTTTTCTGCTTTTTTATTTAAATGATTAGACAACATAGGTGTTATCCAAAATTCACCCCTCGGGGTAATTTTGATAACATGCATCAAATTCTCGTAGTCTCGAGCAAGTAGATTTATTTAAGGCTCGAAATCATGTTTTTGGTGGCCCCCTCGGCTTCTCTCTAACTCTCCCATCCAAGAAAATATCCCAACAAGTTAGAAAAATGAAAAAATGCAAAAAATAAGGTAGCAAGATTGTTTTAAAGCATTTCGGGTCTGAAGGGTGCAGATCATACTAGTGCGGGTCGATCGAGGTTTGTCGTACCAAGTTTGGGACCAAAAAGGAATAAAATCGGCTAAGTCGGACATTTTTGTCCCCCCTGTGCAAACCCACGGGGATAGTTGGGACATCGGGACACATGGGATGCGAAAAGGTGAAATGGCCGCAGGCAATGAAAATCGTCAATTTTTTTGTTTCACGTGGTTTGGGACAGCTGGGACAAAAGTATGCACGGACGCGAATCGGCTGATTTTTCGCAAGATGGTCTATTGTGGGCAGTGCGGAGATTTTCGTTCGGGACAGCCGGGACAAAAGTACGCGGGACACGAAAAGGTGAAAAAGCCGCAAAGTACGCAAGGAAGCCCAAATCAGCTGATGTAGGAGAATTCATCTGGGACAGCTGGGAAAAAATTACGCACAGGACACGAATCGGCCGATTTGCTGAAATAGCTGCAGCAAAGAAGAAAAGTCAACGTTTGACCCGTGAACTTCAAACGACCATAACTTTTGACTCCGAGCTCCGATTTTCACAAAATTGGACTTTCTAGAACGAGCACGACATCCTCTACACCAAAAAAATTGGATTTATTATTTTTAATGAGGATATATATATTTAAATAAAAGAAACACATTCGGCTCCAGTCAGTTAATGCTCATTCCCGTCAATTGACAGAAAACGCCTGCGAGACCCAAAATAGTTGCCCACACTCAGAAGGCCATAACTTTTGCATTTCTCAACGAAATCACAAAACATTGGTACCGTTGGAATCATGGCTCCGATCCCAACACAAAAAAATCAAGAAATTTTGGATTTTATGAGAAATCGGTAGTTATTTTTATAAAATGTGGCCGGGTTCATAATAGTGTTTTATTTGGTAGTTGAGAGTGTAATTAAGAGGTATGGTCACCATTCTTCTCTGCTGCAGCACCTGGGATAGTATGGGGAGCATTTTTCAAGTAATATAAAATCATTTTACTCCATTTAATGCCTCTTACAAGTGGTTGAAGGACAGATTTCAGGATTTCTATTTTTCCTTTTCTCTCTCTTCTCAATTTTTCTATAAATTAGAGTGTTGGGCTCATTGTAAAGGGGGTAGTTTTTGTAGCAAAGCTCTACCAAAATTTCTTTGTGAAGCCAATGTGCTATAGGCCCTTGTTTTGGACTCCTTGCATGGTGATCCAGGCCCTTATCTTGTAACCGATTGAACTATGCATATCAAGAAGCAATAAAATATAAGTTTGTGGATGCATCTTCCCCTCGCTTGTGTGTTTTCTTGCATTCTTCTTTCCCATTTAACCTTGATTACAAGAATATTGTGTCTATTATTATGTTCTTTCAGGGATCCATTATCATTGTGTATGTTTGAAATATTGTTGTGAATGCATTTTGCTAGATTATGGAGAACTGTCATCACCCCTTCTAGTGTGCACTTTGCTTCTGTATCTCACGCATTTAAAGACTACTCTCACACCCTCCTTTCTCGGTGCATCACCGCTGTAGTGTAGGCTTTCATTTTATGCATTCTCTCTCCCTGGTCCCTTGGAAATTTAGATTAGAATAGTTATTTTCCCGCATTCGAGTAGAATGTGGGGGTAGTTTGGGAGCAAGAATTACCTTTCTCTAGAGGTCTATCTCAAGTAGCAAGTCCCACAACTTGGAGATAGTACCCATGTTATCCAATCACACCGCGGTTTAGGTATATGCACTTGTATAATTCATAGGGGTGCGGTGATTCGGTGATAACAATAGGTGTTTGAGGTAAAATATTATATCCTTGTACCACTTAGAACTTACCAATTTCCCAATAACATCTACGCATTCTTATTCTACTTCATTCACTTCCACAGTCTGCAAGTTACTCTCAACCATGAGATTAGCAAGACCCAAACCTCTTACCAACTTTGTGGTTTGGATGTCCATATCATACTCCTACAATTTTTTCACCCATCTACATATTTTACTTGAGATCTCCATCTCTGATAAGATGTCTTTTACCATGGCATGGGGAACATAAGCAACAACTTTTGAACTTAAAATATAAGGCCTGAAAACCTTTATTGCTTTTACCAATGAAAATGCTTGTTTTTTTTTTAACTCAGTAGCTTGTAAAGCCTTGATAAAGAAGGCAATAGACTCTCTTAACCCCATCATCATCCTTTTGGAGAAAAAGAGATGCAATATTATTTTAGAAGCAAAGGAGACGATTTGGAAAGGCTTCTTGTAATTCAGAGATGCCAAGACAGTGCATGTTTAAGTGCTTATTTGATTCCTTCAAAATCTTGAATAGAAACCTCCTTCCACTTAATAACTTGATCTTTCTTTAACATGCATGTGATAGGAAGAGTCAACTCAGCAAAATTGGACACAAACCTTCTAATGAAATTGATTTTCCCAAAGAAAGATTGGATGCCTTTCTTCATTCTTGGAATTGGCACCTGCTGATTGCTTCTACTCTCTCCCAGATCAATCATGACACCCGCCACTAAAACAATATGACCAAGCAACTTGGCATTTTTCACCCCAAAGTGACACTTCTTTGGATTGAGAGAGAATCCAAATTCTCTACATCGATCAACATTTTTTCCAGTGCTGCAAGTGATCTTTTCTCGCTCCTCGAAAAATACAATCACATCATCCCGATAAACCGCAATGAAGTCATTTATATAACCAGTAAAAGCAACATCCATTTCTCTTTAGAAGGTAGCTCCAGAATTCATGAGACCAAAAGGCATTCTCACATAAACATATGTTCCCCAATGAGTGGTAAAGGTAGTTTTAAATCTTTCTGACTCCTTGACAACAACCTGATTATAGCCAGAGAAACCATCCAAGGTGGACAATAATTCAGATCTAGTCACTAACTACAGCATGTTCTCCATGTTTGGAAAAGGATAATTGTCTTTCAATGAATCTTTATTCATATTTCTAAAGTCTACACAAAGTCAGATATCTCCAACCTTCTTTCTGACTGACATTAGGTTTATAACCTAAGATGAATACCTTGTGGGCTGAATGATCCCTCCCTCGTTCAGTTTCTTCAATTCATCTTGCATTTTCATGGAGAGGAGTGGATTAATTGGCCTTTTCTTATGTCTAAATGGTTTGGCATTTTTCTCAAGAGGGATCTCATGTTGGAATAAGTCTTCTCTATATGCTTTTAGCTCTAAATATGACCAGGCAAGGCAGTCTTGATATTGTTTCAACAATTGGAGGTAGGACTATTTTTCTTCTTTGTTTAAACTACTACCCAACCAAAATTTTCTTGGTTTTTCCTTTGTTCCCAATTCATGCTCTTCCACATCCCTTGAGGAAGATATTTTTCTATTGATGATGCAATCAACATTGCTAAAATTTGACTCAAGAGCAACAAGACCTCTAGGAATGGTGTTAGTTTTTAATTGGATAATATCTTTTCCAAACAAAGTCTCTCTCCCTTTAGTCATACAAAACATTGGTTCCCAATCAATATGTTGATTCACAATATCACCTTGATTTTGTAATAACCTTTTCACTTGAGCATCATCATCAAACACTTACCAATGCTTGATGTTGTCAGGGACAGCTGGCCTAGTTAACACTTCAACATTGTACTCACAATAAGGTGAAATGGTGTAATCTCCAAATCTTGACCCCATCACTGCAAACTTGTCAGCAGCAACATTCAAACTTCTGTCATGGTGCACAATATTGAAGGAATCAAACATCTCAATTAGATCCCAAACTGCATGCTTATACTACTTCACTAGCTGATTTTTTGTAGCATACAATTTTCTTATTTGTTTGACAACTAGCTCAATCTCCCTTTACAATTATTTCCTTGACACCATACTTCCATGCAATTATCGACCCAACAACAAGGCTTCATACTTAGAAATTTTGTTAGTACATTCAAAATTAAGCTTGAAGGAAAAAAAAATTCTTCCAAGCTAGGAGAAATTAGAATTACACCAGCACCATTTCCAAATTTGGAGCAAGCTCTATCAAATAGCAAGGTCCAAGGAGAACATACATGTTCAAGGAACTTTAATTGATCCATTTTGTGTTATTTTCCATCAACAAAACCAATAAAATTATCAGCATCAACATTAGCAAATAATAATTCATAAGAAGCATTGTTAGGGTCCTCAATTAGATGTAACATTTTCTTTTCTCCATAGAGCTTGACAAGGATACCCTCAATGGGAAAGGTGGAAAAAGACATATCCATTTGGGAACTCCCTCCAACACTTGTAGTGCACTTTCTTGACAATAACATAACCCATTTGATAGTGGCAATCAACAATTACAACATCCAATTTAAATTCCTCCCGGGATAAGATACAAGTTGCACTACCAAACCCTTCACACAACCAACAACCAACACTTATCTTGAGTCCATGAAATTACATTTTCCATAGGCTTCTTTCACGTTGATATCCAACTCATTCATGACTTCTATAGGCATGACATTACATGATGCACCGGAATCAAACATACAATTGTGAAGTAGCCTATCCTTTATGATCAATGTTGTGAAGAATATATCAACATTCAATTGGGAATCAACCAAGGATGTCCCCAAATATACCTCAGGTGTCTCTCCAAGATCCTCTACTACTGGTGGTGTTTCAAGGTCAACAATTATTTGAGGAGGAATCTCAACAACATTTACATTTCTACCTGGAGTAGTATTCTCTTCTTTCAACCCCAAGTACTCAAATGCTCTCTTCTTATGCTCAGGAATTCTAAGCAACTCAATGATTGGAACACTCACTTTGATTTGGCTCAATACTTGGGCTATGTCATAGGGAAAACTCTTTGGCAAAACAACATTGGAAGGGAGACAAGAAGATTCATCAGATGGCATGGGATTCTTGGTAGCTTGGGCATGAGGAGGACTATAATTTTTCTTGGGACAACAGAGCTTTTGGCAAGTGTTTCTCTCCTAGTATATTCTTTTGGAGTGCTTGTGAGAAAGGGTGTTTTAGGTTTGGCATGATGCCCAACCCTTTAACAACTTTTCTTCTAGTGTTATAATCTTTCTCTTGAGCTACAACAACATTCATCAATAATTGTCTATCTTCCTCTGAAGGAATACCGCCATCATACTCCTTAATCATAAAATCTCTTAATTATTCAAAGTAATTGTTAGGAATTTCAAAAGCTTGCACTACATCAACTTCAAGAGTATGAGGGGAAGGAAAACTTGTACCTATTTGATGCAATCCCAAAAGGTTGTAGCTATCCTTGCACTTATCACTTCAGTAGATGTTTCTCCTCCTTGTGAGCTTGAAGAAAAGCTCACCATGTAAATATCATCATCAATACCATCATCATTATTAACTTCACCATCTTGCTAGTCCACTTCACATGGAGGATGGGGTAAAAACACCTATCACACCAATCAATATCATAAACTTCCTCAACAACAGCAACCCTATCAGTTAGGGGATCAAGTAACACTCTTCCTTCATGTACTTAAGGATGTCTATTTGCAGACCCCATGGATCCTTTCCATCTATCATCTTCCCTTTGATCACCTCTAGGATGATTGGAAAATCTATCATGGTTTTGTGCTCTTGGCTGACCTTGTGAAGTTTACCTAATTCCTTTCTCAGCTCTTGCCAACTTATATGAGATTTCTTTGACAACCCCTGCCAAAGTTTTCACAACCTCCTCTAAATCATCACCCTTGCTAGCTTGAGGTTTTTTAGGGTTTATCAACTTTACACCATCTCTCTTGAGAGGTTTCCTAATTCTTTGATATTGTTTTCAATTTGAAGTGCCATGGTGAAATATTGTATTAGATTGGTAGGGTTCTTGTCTCTTAGGTAATAGGCTGCCTTTTTATCAAATGCATCTGCATATTTGATTAAACAAGACTCATCACAAGGCCTCAGACTAGCAGCAACCTTCTCAAAGTTTTGTTAAACCTTGTGTTAAAGTCATGGACTGATTCATTGGGGTTCTTCTTGATATTCTCAAACTCAGATAAGAGAAATATAGATCAGTCTTGTCACCATATTGCAATCTAAATGTATTCTTCATCTCAGTCCAAGAATCAATTGAATTATCAGGAAGATCCTTGTACCAATCCCTAGCATCCTCTTCTAGTGTATGAATGAACAATTTAATATACACATCTTCAAATTCTATCTCAAAATATTCCATCATGTTAACATAAAGTTTGAGATGTTGATCACCAATTATTGCATTGTTACCTTCGAATTTTGGCAATCTATTTTTGACATATTGTGGGATAGCATTTGGGTAACCATCCATTCCTCTAAAGTCTATAGGACCAAAGGTGTTAACAAAAAATGGAGGTCTAGGCTGAGCCATATTGTTTGGTGGAGGTTATCTTGGGGGTGACACAAGCTAATGAGGAGTGCAAGGTCTTTGGGGCTCAAGAATGTGATTCACAAGACTGGTATTCTCTAAGTGCTGATTTTCTTGGAAAGTTTTATTTGAATTGAAACATAGAGGTGCAAATTGGAGAAGGAACTTACCCAGTACAACAGAAGGACCTTCACTAGCTGAGGAAAACAAGTTTATGAGAGGATTGCTTGAATCAGAATCACTTGAAGAAGAGTGATAATCCTTTACCAAAGGCTAATCTCTCTCACCAATGGATATATCTTTTCCTGATGTATAACCTTTAACAAATTTCCAAGCTCTTCTCCCTTCTAACTTTGAGTTTCTTGAATCTGTAAACAACTTCTTAGTAGAGTCTCTAAGGAAGAGATATCTTCTTCCTTCTAGTTTTGCAGAGATTAGCAACACCAAAATAAATGATGATATGTTAATACACCGGTACTTATCAAGATTAGAACAACATGGAGTCGCCACTAAAGACTTTCACCCTAGTTGTGCAAATGCACTAAAATACTCTGTCAAATGTCTATCAGCACTGAAAATATTGCCAAAATTTATAGATCAGACCTTCCTTCTTCTTGAATTTATTAACCACAAATGCAAATGAAGTACAACAATAGCTGGAAACTGATAAAATTCCTGGTAGAACGTATATCTTCACTTAATCCTTACAAATCTGATCGAGAAGATGATACTTATATTTGTAATTGCGCATAAATCACACAAGAAGTATTACCAGTGGATCCGAAATATTGAATTACTGAATAATTTCCCTGACAATGGTGCCATTTGGGTGTTGGTACCCAGATTTAATCTCCTTCACAACTTGAGTAGCATCATGGATTTTACAAGACACTTTGAGGAAGATAAATGATTTATATGTCAGTTTTGTAGTCGGTGAATCAATTTATCTAAATTATTAGCACTCGGTGCTTTGAAGAAGTGGGTAGCACATTGAAAGCATTTTGATCTAATCCTCACTATTTTAGGTTGTGCCTTTCAACCAAGGTAAGAGAACATATATGTAGCCTCTGTTTTGTGAAGGAGGTGGAGATATCCTTATACTATGCATATTGTATGGAGATGGCCTTGGGAAAGCAAGATCAATTTTCCATTATTCAAACTCAATAGAGTAGTCACTACTAAATGATGGAAATGCTTTCAAGATAAGGATGAGGTTGTTAGAGACATGTATGATCATGACTTGCTTTGTGCATTTTTGTAAATGGATTTTATTCTTTTGTTGATATGAAATGCAATGCAGGGGTATCTCGGGGTGGGATTAGTTATTCGAATGAATTTTTGGTGGGATATTTTAGATAAGACTAACCATAATTTGCTGAATTCTTTGAGGACCTTTGCAATAAATTTATAAGACCCACATAGCAGAATGCTTCAAAAAGGGTTGAGATACTCCTTCAACCAAGATATGTGCACCAAATGGAGGCCCAAATCTGCACTCTTCCACACAATATTTGATAACCTACCAAAAAATATTGAAGTAGATGAACCAACAAAGCATCCATAAATCTCTATTTTATCATGACCTAAGGTGCACCCAAAGGTTTACAACAATCTCTAAATTCAAGGAAAGTAAAGTGATTTTAAATCTGTTTATCTCTTTATCAGATGAAAGCTCTTCTGAATGTGAGATTGCAGATGCCACTAAACTATCAACAAGAAATGAGACCATGTATGATCAAAAGAGTTTTCAAACACAAGACTGCAATAGGAGTAAGAAACACAAATTAAAAACATTCTAGAACATAAGTGCATGCAAATTTTGCCAAGAGACAACACAAAATAATCTAGAAATGATCAAATCTATCAGCAGGGGAATGTTATAAGAACAATATCAAAGCTTGTTGATGGCTTTACAACTGAAACCAACTCAACATGATACAAATCTGATGCAAAAGGAATTAGAAATGGTTCTCAGGTGGTTTCTCAGAGAATGGGCTTCTTCCTAGATTTTCCCATGAAATTCTAAGTTTCTTCGACCTTTTGCATGTCTCAAAACATGCATTATATAACTTTCAATTACATTTGATCCTTCTTTCCCAAGAAAAGAATATGCCCAGCATCAAGTTTGTTACAAAATTCCAACATGATTCACAGATAGGGACATTTAACAAATTTGCAACAAGAGTTGCCAAGTGTTTCTAAAATGGCAAATCATTACAAATCCTTCATCATTATCCATTATGGAGGCACGTTTTTCATTCTCCAAGCATGCAGACCCCTTTCATTTCATCATTTCATCCTTATCATTTCAAAATTTGATTCTGCAACTTTATAATTTGATATTTCACGTTTTGCATTGGCCTGTGTAAAAAAAATTTCAAAAACACCTCAAATCTGCAAATCAATCCCTAAAACCACTTGAATTGATCTTTGCAGGCACAAAGGACACAAATTCACCAAAAATTGATGAAAAATGATGCAAATTTTACATCTCCAAGCTTCCTGGAGCAAAAATGGCTGCCAAAAAAGAAAATGTACAGTTACCCTTGATCTGCTCTTTCTCCTTCAATCTGTGCCTTCCTCATGTCAAAATACGATTGGGAATGAATTCGGGCTCACTTTTTGACTTTTTAACATTTTTGGAAAAATGGTAAAAATTTACTTTTTTCTCCGCCCCTCCGCCCTTGAAATTTGGTGATGACACGTGGCATATGGTGGGTTCCATTGGAACAGGTGACTCAATTATGTGCATTTTGACCCTTTTTTGGAATTTGGAAAAATTCACTTTTTTCCCATGAGTCCACACCTCTACCTCTGTCCTTGACACGTGTCATGCTCTCTATCACTAAAATTCCACGGGCTTATTTCATGTTTAAACCCCCTTTTTCACCAAGGGAAAATTTTCCATTTTTCTTTCGTGGGCCCACACCTCTTGATTTCTCCCTGCCACATGTCTCCTTTTGATTTGTCATGAGCCATGGCTCAAATTTTCATTCTAAGTCTTTTGCAAAAAAGGGAAAAAATTCCCTTGCCTCCACCGGCCCACCGACCCACTCTACCCACCACGTGTCTCCTTTCGCACCATTGTGGACCCACGGTTCCATTTTCAACTTCCACCCCTTTCGCCAAAAAAGGAAAAAATGCCTAAGTCTTTCGTCGTCCACGCTCCCTTTTGACCCCACTCTACCATGTGTCCACCCCCTGCTCCATGGCAAACCCGTGGGCCTTTCCACACCATTTTTTCCTTTTGTCAAAAAGGAAAAACTTTCTTAAGTCCCTCGCCAACCTCCCACTCTACCTTCACATGAAAATGAGACACGTGTCCTCCTCTGGGACCTGCGGGGAATATTTGCAAATTTTTCCAAAAATAAAAAACACTAAGTTTTTAGAAAAAACTCACCGAATCTCATCCAACCAGAAGCGGCCATGTGTGAGGGATGGCTTGAGCTTAATTTTGACTGGCAAATGACACCCGCATTTAATCGTAAAAATGCATAATTTACTAGGATGCCCAAATTTGATTTTTCCTTCGTGGGTGAAGGATTTTTTGGTCAAAAACAAAGGGAATGCGTTTTAAAGCAATTTTCGACCATGGCAAAGGATTTTTGAGGGAAAAAATGCAAAAATGAACAAACATGAGCTCCACAGGCCGAGAAAATGGAAAAAATGACAGAGGCCCATGGATTTGGAATTTTAGGGCACAATGTAAGGCACACATGTATTTTTCTTTCAAAATGGGGCAAAATAATAATTTTATGAGCTTTTGAAAGCATTCAATCTAGAAAAAAGTTTACAAACCACCAAGTTTGAAGAAAAACATTTTTAGAGCATGTAGAACAAAGGGGAAAGATGGGAAAATAACAGAGGATCAAAATGGGCACCAACACTATCTGAAATACTATATCAATATCCATGCTTTTAGGAATATAAAGAGCATCAACAAAGTAGAAAAAGGTGTCGAGGAGGAATGGGAACTACATCCCCTCCCCTTAGACTCAAATTCCTCCTAGATTTCATTGGAACATGGTTAAAAGCGGGCTCTTAAAGAATGTGGCATCCTCCCAAGTAGCTGATGTCTAGTCATATCGATCCCACTAGACATGCACCTCATCAATCTCACTTCCTCAAAGGCCCAGTGGTCCTACGCTCGATGATATACATGATCTCAACATTCACTTATCCCTCGCTCCTACACCCGTAATGCAGCTTTTTAATCCAAGACATGATAAGGATCTAGAATATATCTCCAAAGAATAGAAAGATGGAAAACATCATGGAAACAATACAAGCTTGGTGGCAAGGCTAAGCAGTAGGCTATGGGACCAATCCACTCCAAGATATCAAATGGACCCATGAATCTCAGAGCTATCTTAGAACCTTTTCTATAATAGATAGGGATCTTATGAGGTATGACTCTCAAGAATACCTTCAAGCCCACCTCATAACTATGGTCAACTCTCCTTTGATTTGCATACTTCTTCTTCCTATCATGTGCCTCTTGTAATCTTTGTCTAATCAAGGTGACCTGCTGCTCCATATCCTATAACATGGCTAGCCCAAGAGATACCTTGTCCTCTAACTTGTCCCATTTCGAGTGAAGTCCTCCACTCTCTTTCGTATAATGCCTAAACTAGTGCCATGTTGATGGAACTCTCAAAAATGTTATCGTAAGAAAACTCTACTATATAAAGATAGTCCTCCCAATGTGATTTCTAATCCATAACGTACATGTAAAACATATCCTCAATTATTTTTTTCACTTTCTCTATCTATCTGTCTGTCTCTGGGTGATAAGTTGTACTAAAATTAATATTCTTCCCAAGAAAAAACTACAAGGTGGTCCAAAAAATTTATGTTTACAAAGGGTCGTGGTCACAAATAATATTTCACGGAATCCCATGAAGACAAATAATATCATCCAAATAGACTTGAGCAAATCGTACTAGTTGTATAAGTGGCCTTCATGAATCTATCCACTATGACCATGATGGCGTCGTGGTGATATGTCAACATAGGTAGTCCCACAATGAAATCCATAGAAATGGTGTTCCATTTCCACTCCTATATAATATGGGGATAAAGAAGGCCTACTCGAATGTTGATGCTCACCTTCACCCTCTAAAAATCTAAACATCGAGATACGAATAGGGATATATCCCTCTAAAGACCACTCTAATAGAACATATGCCTTAAAGTGAAGCATTCATCTTCTTTACCCTTGGATGGGCCGAATAAGGTGCACGATGAGTCTCTATTAAGATATCTTGTCTCAATTCTTCATCTCTAGGTACATAAATCTGACCCCTATGTCAAAAATCCCATCTATCTCAAGAGATAGCCTATTAAACTTCCCCATAAGGGGTTTTTGTGAATCAAAATCTACTCTAGCTAAAATATAGAATGATTCTTGAGAAAGATTCTGCAAGATCCTAGCCCTAAAATATGTACCCTCTGTTGTAGCCATAACAAGTTACCTCTATCAACTCAAGGTTTCTACAACTATATTCACCTTCCCCTTCACATGCTCAATCTTCATATCATACTCGCATAGAATCTCCATCCAATTCCATTGATGGGAATTGAGGTTGGGTTGTATGAAGAGGTGTCATAGGCTCAAATGGTTTGTCCTAAGTGTGAACCTCCTTCCCAGTAGGAAATGTCACCATCCAACCAAATCATGAACCAATGCTTCAAGATGAAGGTCATGAGTCAAGTAATTGATCTCACAATACTCGAGTTTGTGAGACTCAAAAGTAACAACTCAGTCATTCTGCATCAATACTCCTCCTATCCATGCCAATGAAGCATCTGTACATACAAAGAAATCCCTATGCAGATCGGCACTACTAGGATAGGTGTCGAGGTAAGGCATTCCTTCAGAGTCATGAAGGCCTTCTCACAATTGTCTCGACCAAGAAAACTTCTTCCCTTTCCACCGTAGGGAAGTGATAAGATGAGCAATATGTGAGAAATCATTCACAAACCTCTTATAATACCCTGTTAATCCCATGAAGTTGTGTACCTCTATCACATTGGTCAAAAATAGAAAATAAATGATATCTCTAATCTTGGAAGGATCGATGTGAAACCTTCCCCAAAAAAATATGACCCAAGTATTGAACATCTAATCGAGTACCTTGGAGTATTGATGGAGAACAATTTGAAAGTCGGGCGTAATGGTGAAGTTTCTTCCCTTATTTTTATTTTCTTCCCAATTCGGGAATGACATGACAGTATATCTTCCCCATTAATTTTTTTGCCCCAGAATCCATGGGTAGTACATGGGCATCTCTGATTGGATGTGGTTTGGCCATGTTTCAAGTGATATGGAAGCCTCCATGTGTCCAAATGGCACAACTCTAGGGGTAGGGTCCAAGGGATAGTCCTCAAATAAGCAAGGCTTTCCACGTGTCCCTGAGTTCAAAATGAAGGTAAAACAAGCTCAAATGGCTAAGTATGGAAGGTTCAGTGGATGGACGATGCCACGTGCCTCGGTGCAACTTCAAGAGTCAAAGCCGAGGGTAGTTCTCAAACTTACGCTAGTCCTCCATGTGTCCTAGGTCCAAAAAAAGAGAAAGAGTCGATCGTTAAAATTGACTAAGTATGGTGGGTTGGTGGAAGTCTCCACGTGCCTTAACGGCACAATTTTGGAAGTGAAATCAAAGGGTCAATCTTCAAATGAGTGCCAACTCACCACGTGGTTAAAGTCAATGGAGAGACAGAGTTGGCCGTTGAAAATTCCAAGACCGGAAGGAAGGAGACACGCGTCAGCTCAACACAATTTTAAGAGGTGTTTCCAAAATGGAAACTCAAATGAGCCTCTCCACGTGTCTAGGGGTCAACATAAGTCAAAAGAAATAGGCCCGAATCGGCTAAGTATAAAGGAACCGACAGAGCTCTCCACATGTGTCAGCCTGGTGCAACTTCAAAGGAAAAAAATGCAAAAGGCATCCGCAGGCCCACTCCAATCAATTCCTTCCACATGGGTGGCCCAAATTTAAAGTTGTAAAAGCAAATCGAATGGCCCATGTTTTAATTGGAAAAATAATGTAATGGCCGTATATTTAAAAACCTAGTTTTTTTCCACCATTAATGTTTCTTTGCAAATCAAGAATTTGAAAGGGCGTGGATGATTGGAATAAGTTGTAACTATTTCTTGCTTGCTCGAGGAAGTTGTAACCATCTCTTGTGAGCTATATCATGAGCTTTCAAAGCCATTGTATGGGTTGGAATTTTGATATTTCGAACTGTAATTTCTAATTGGAAGAAATCAATACAAAGGTTTTTCCCTTTTTTCCTTCTTTCTCTTTCCTTCTTGCTCTGATCGTGAATCATTTAATCCTTGCATGCTTAGAAACTTTGTGTTCTAGTTTATACAATCTCAAGAACTTTGAGTCTGTGGATTGTGCCCATTATAAACGTGAATGGTTCTATTCTATATCTCATTTTCTCAATACATATAAGGGTTTTCTCTGCCATCTCTTTTCCTGAAAGTATTGTCTTCTTCTTCCTCCCTCCTCTCTTCAAGTCTTCTATCCTCATGTATTGATAACTTTCAGGCATAAAACACATTTCAAGATATCGAGAAACCACCATTGAATGAAAGATTGTGTATTTGTACATAGGTTTTTCCCCTGCTTTCAATAAGGGAACCTCTCCCATTAAAGAGGAGGGACTTGCTTGTCCCCTGACTGTGGTTTCATTCCAAGTGCAAATCTGAAACCCAATATTTTTTTGGTGACTCACTGGGAATTTGTTCAACAAATTTCCTTTCTAAAAAGAACAACTAATTTGATCATTTCTTTGATCTGGTGACTCTAAGATATACTCGTGGTAGAAGGGCTCTTGGAATTGAAGATCCCCAATTTCAACTCTTGGATCAACAAGGTTTTCAACTTCCTCCAACAAGAAGAAATAGAAGAGCTCATTCCACAAGCACACCTCCTTGAAGACAAGAGCTTCTGGTAGTAGCATTCCTCAAGCACAACTTAGCCCTAATCTTCGTGCCCTAATTCTTGTTGGTGTCTCAGTTCCACTTCAAGCAATATTTCCAAGGATGGCACCTCGGCCTTGGGGACAAAGAGTTGGGCCTCTGGCTCTTCCTCAACCATTGCATGAGTTACCTAGGGGTAACAGGAAGAATTTTCCCAAATTTAGAGGTGATGGAAAAGTACACCCTGATGAACACATTGCAGCCTTCATTGTTGCATGTGGGGTCCTTGGAGTTGAACATGAGGATGTCTCTGTTAGGTTGTTTGTGGAAACCTTGCAAGACAATGCTGCAGATTGGTTTTACCATCTTCTGCTGGGACCATCATCGATTGGACTACTATGAGGACTGAATTTGAGCAGTGTTTCAAACCTGCTGAAGATGTGCATGCTTTGCTAGCTCATATTTCTCAAATCAAGAAGGAGCCACATGAGCCTATGAGAGAATTTGTGGCCAAGTTCAACAAGTTGGTTAACAAGATTCCACTAGATACTAGGCCATGTTGATCAGATTCAAGAAGTGTTTCTTCTTGAATGCTCAATTTCGGAAGTAAGCTATGCCCTGAGGAGAGAAAATCTTGCAACTTTGGATGTTGATCAGAGATTGGTTGTCAGTGTGGAAGATGACTTGATCATGTCTGGAAAGCTGAAAAGGGAGTTTTTCAAATCCAAAGCATCTTCTTCTTCCTCTCTCTGGAGAGGTAATGCAGATCAGTTGGTGCAAAAGTTGGCTAATGACCTCATTGCCATCAAGAAACAATTGGCTCAACATGCTCCATATCAAGATGTTCCAAGGAAGAACTTTCAGCCTAGGAACCACTTGCCCTCTTCTCAAACCAGGTTGGCCATTGAAGGTCCACCCCTCAAGGTGCCTGTCAATGCTACTTGTGAGGTTCTTGAGCCTGATGATGAGGAAGAAAATGGGCTCTATGATGAACAAGAAGAGGAAGTTGATGAAGAACTGGAGGAGCCTGGTGGTTCTCGAGTTCATTTCCTCACCACTGAAGGTGTGGATGATGAAGATGACTATGATGATGTAGTGGCTGAGATGAAAAAGTGAGTCATATGTTGTTATGACCCGAGAGCAGACCAAAAAAAAGGAAAAAGTGGTGCAACCTACAAAAAGATCCAAGGAGTACCCCATCACCATCCCGGTGATTGCAAGAAGAGGAGCTCCTATTCCTACTACTTCCACCCAAAAGGTAAGCTCTGCTAGTCCTTCTCTCCTCTACTTCTACTTCTGAGAATTCTTGTCCAACAAATGATAAAGTTGATAGATCAAAAGCTCCTCCTACTCCTAGTAGTGATTCCCCATCCACATCTGGATCTTTTGACATTATAGACCATCTTAAAAAGACCAAGATTCAGATTTTATGAGGTAGAGTTCTATCAAACCCATCCTAAAGCCTTTGCCAAAATGGTTAACTTTGTAAATTCTAAATCTAAAACCCCAACCCATTCTTCTAAAGGCCTTTTCCCACTCCTCCTTCTCTCACCTCAACCCAGCCTTGTGGCTGTAGTCACTTCACCCAATGAGAAGATCAAACCCTTCTATGTGACTCTCCTCATAGCTGGCCACAAGCTTAGCAATTGTGTCATTGATTTGGTGCATCTGATAATGTAATGCCTGTAAAAGTGGCTCATGCTTTGGGTCTAACCCTAACCCACACTTATGGCTCTTGTTATTCCATGGAAAGTAGAGAAGTGCCTTTGGTTGGGAGAATCAAGGATGCACAAGTAGCTTTTGTTGCTTTACCAGAGAAGAAGGTCTTGGCTACCATCTTGGTTGTTGATATCCCTCCTTCCTATGGCATGTTGCTAAGTAGGAACTTTTTGCAAAGATGTTGGAGGTGAGATCCAAATGGATTGGTCACATGCCTTGATCCTTGTCAATGGGAAGATGAAGAAGTTACGCCTAAGAAACAAGTAGAGTATATTGTGCAAAAGATAGATGATCCTAAAGCAAAAATATTGTATGAAGACATTGGGCATGGGAACTACATGATCATGTCACAAGAGGAGACAAGTCTGCCAAAGGGAGTGTTTGCTTGATCCTAATGGTGTGTGGACTTTGGAGTTTGATGGAAGCTTCTTCTTAGTTGGTTCTGGTGGTGTAGTGCTCATTTCTCTGGGGGTAAGGTTCATCCTTTCTCCTTCAAATTTTAGTTTGAAAATACCAACAATACTACCGAGTATGAGGCCCTTATTCTTGGGTTGAGCATGGTGAAGGAAATGGGAGTGAAGAACCTTCTTGCTCATGGAGATGCAGAGCTAATTGTAAAACAAGTTAGAGACCTTTATCAGGTAAAAAAGAAGGTTGAAACACTATAGGAATCTGGTCTGGGATTCCATTGAATTCCTTGATGCTTTTTCCATTGAAGTTGTGCCAAGGGAAAGGAACACTAGGGCTGACTCTCTAGCTATTTTGGGGTCCTTGTTGATTCCTCATCCTGATTTCCTCAAGAGAAATTCACCATTGAGATGATCCATAGACCCAAGTGTGCCTGACAATGCAAATAATTGGCAAGTTTTCAATGATGACCAACATTTTCTTTCTTTCTTGGAGCTCAGAGACAACTTTGATCAGCTTGTACTTTGAAGGAAGTGACAATCTTCCTAGAGAGTGTGTGTCATCAAATGAAGAGGGTGTCAAAGAAGAGATGGATCAAGATGGATGCATCAAACTGAAAGGAAACAAAATTCCTAAAGGGATGGTGAGTTTGGAGGATCTTTTTGATAAACATGATAGATATATGAAGTCTAAAGTTTCCCAAGGAGCCCGACAATCTCATTGAGACTGAGAAAGTGAATATTGGGAGTCTTGATGATCCCAAAATGGTCAACATTGGAAAATGCTGCACTCAAGAAGAGAAAAAGAAGGTGGTGAATTGTTGAAGAGGTATGTTGATGTTTTGGCTTACTCTTATGATGATCTTAAGGCTTTTCAGCCTAAAGAAATGCAACATTTCATTCCTCTTAAGCCTGGGATCAAACCCTTCAAACAAAAGCAAAGGCAATATAATCCAAAGATAGCTGATACAATTTTCCAAGAAATACAAAAGCTTTTGAAGGCTAGATCATCTTCCCCATCCACCATTCAACGTGGATTGCTAATATAGTGCCTGTCAGGAAGAAGAATGGTGAGATCGGATCTGTGTGGACTTAGAAATCTAAATCAGGGTTCTTTGAAGGACAACTACCCTCTCCCCATGATGGACCAAGTATTGCAAGTTGTCACAGGCTCAGAGATGCTATCTATGTTAGATGGATTCTCGGGGTACAATCAAGTAGAGGTGAATACTGCAGATCAACATAAGACTAGCCTTTACTACTCCTTGGGGCACCTTTGCATACAAGAGGATGCCATTTGGTCTCATCAATGTTGGTGCTACTTTCAGAGGGCCATGGACTTGGCTTTTGGTAGTTTGAAAGGGAAATGCATTGTTGTGTATTTGGATGACTTGACAAAGTGTTTTCTAAAGCAAGAAAAGATCACTTCCAACACCTTGAAACAATATTGTAGAAGTGTAGAGAGCATGGAATTTCTTTAAACCCTAAGAAGTCTATGTTTTGTGTCACAGAAGGAAAGTTTGGGACACATTGTTTCAAAGGAAGGGATCAAGATTGATCAGAGAGAGTTCAAGCCATCCAACAAATTCCTCTTCCATCAAGTAAGAAAGGTGTCCATTCTTTCTTTGGTAAGATCAATTTCCTAAGGAGATTCATCCCCGATTTTTGTAGAACTTACTATGAGCATTGCTCACATGATGCAAGGGAAGAAAATTTTGGTTGGTCCTCTGAAGGGAAGAAATCATTTGAGGACATTAAACAAGCTATTGCAAAGACTCCAATCTTGGTGTGCCCTGACTTTAGCAAAGATTTCATTATCTATTGTTATGCCACTAAAAATACCCTAGCTTGTTGTGTTAGCCTAGAAGAATGTTGAAGATCATGAGCTCCCAATTGCATTCATGAGTTATGTCTTGAAAACTCATGAGCTGAAGTACACCATGATGGAGAAACATGCTTTTGTAGTTGTCAAAGTTGTCAAGTAGTTTAGGTTTTACATCCTTAATTCTCATTTTATGGTGTCTGGTGCCTGATACAACAATCAAATCCATTCTTACTCAGCAAGAATTTGGAACCAAGAGAGGTAATTGGGTAGAAAAGGTGCAAGAGTATGATCTTGACATCAGGCCAACAAAGCTGGTTTGGGGTAAGGGCCTGTGTGAACTCATTGTTGAGGAGCTGCCAAGGAGTTGTCCAAAGATGGAGTTGATGTCCCTGTTGTTTTTTGTTCCTCACTCATTAGATGTATGGTATGCTGACATTGCTCACTTTCTGACCTATGGAGAGTGTCCATCTCACTTGAGTGCCAAAGAGAAGAGAGCCATCAAACTGAGGTCTACACAATATGTGCTATGGGAGAATGCTTTGTTCAAACGAGGCATAGATGGAAGGTTTTTGAAGTGTGTAGACAAGGAGCAACAAAAGAAGTTGTTCTCTACTTTTCATGACCAGGCTTGTGGAGGTCATTTCTCCTCTATTGTAACAACTCATAAAATACTTTGTGTTGGTTATTATTGGCCCACTCTATTTAGAGATGCATCAAAATGGGTTGGTAAATGTGAAGCATGCCAAACATTTGTTGGAAGACCTAAGTTGGTTGCTTTTTGCCACTAAAGCCAGTAGTGATTGATGAGCCCTTTCAACAATGGGGATTGGATTTCATTGGAACTCTTAACCCACCTTCCAGTGCTGGACATACCCATGTGTTGACTTACCATAGATTACTTCACCAAGTGGGTGGAAGCCATCCTAGTCAAGAGCACTACTTCGAGGTAGTTTGTAACTTCATTAAGGAGAACATATTGATCAGGTTTGGGACCCCAAACAAAATTGTGACTGAAAATGCTTCCAAATTTTCTTCTACTGAGATGATGGAATTTTGCTATGGGTATGGGATCTCACTTGCTCATTCTTCATATTACTACCCCCAAGGGAATGGATAGGAAGAATCAACAAACAAGAACTTGGTGAACATAGTTAGAAAGCTTGTAAATGATTCTCAGAGGAATTGGCATAAGAAGCTATATGATGCACTTTGGGATGATAGAATTACACCCAAGAGAGCAATTGGAATGTCTCCTTTCCAAGTGGTGTATGGTGTGGAAGCTCAACTGCCAGTCATGGTGGAATTTCCAGCCTTGCATCTGATGAAAACCATTGAAGATTCAAGTTTCAGTAGCTCTTTGGACAAGAGAATTTTGTACCTTCAGAAGCTTGATGAGGACAGATTGCAAGTGGTTGATAGGATAACAACTCATCAAGTTGAAAGTGAAGGCTTTGTTTGACAAGAAAGCCAAACCCAAGAGTTTTCCAAGTGGGAGACATTGTGCTGCTTTGGGACAAAAGACATGAGCCATGAGGAAGTCATGGTAAGTTTGATTCTCTTTGGCTTGGTCCTTTTAGAATCAGACATTTTGCTAGAGAGAACTCTTTTTATCTGGATTACATGGATGGTTCTCCTCTCCCACTTCCTTATAGTGGGAAGTATCTAAAGTTTGTTCAAGTCCTAGGTGACTAGGTGGTCCTTTTATATATATTTTGTATATTGTTTTGGTTTTGGGTCATTTCCTTTGTGTTTCATTTTTGTTCTTCCCTTTTGGTTTGTTTTGTTTCTTTTCCCATCTTGTGTGTGTTGCCTTGTATTGGTTTTTTTTTTGACTCCTTTTCCCAATGGATAAGGCACTGGTCCTCTTTCCCAGAGTTATCTGTAGTTCTTGATCTTGCCTTGTGTCTTTGTTCCAAGCCAAGTCATCCCCAGAAAGAGCCAGTTGTTGTCGTCCTCAAAATTCCCCTCTTTTGAAGTCAAGTTTCAAAAAATTTTGAGTTGTACCTTGGAGTATTGGATCACGTCGAGCCTGGCATTGTTTGTAGTTTTCCCATTCATGGAGAACAATTTGAAAGTTGGGCGTAATGGTGAAGTTTCTTCCCTTCTTTTTATTTTCTTCCATGTATTGGGAATGACAGCATATCTTCCCATTAATTTTTTTCCCCAAAATCCATGGGTAGTACATGGATATCTCTGATTGGATGTGGTTTGGCCATGTTTCAAGTGACAATGGAAGCCTCCACATGTCCAAATGATGCAACTCTAGGGGTAGGGTCCAAGGGATAGTCCTCAAATAAGCGCAGGCTTTCCACGTGTCCCAGGTTCAAAATGAAGGTAAAACAAGCTCAAATCAGCTAAGTATGGAAGGTTCAGTGGATGGTGCCATGTGCCTCATCGGTGCAACTTCAAGAGTCAAAGATGGGGGGGTTCTCAAACTTGTGCTAGTCCTCCACGTGTCCTAGGTCCAAAAAGAGAAAGATCGATCGTTAAAATTGACTAAGTATGGGTGGGTTGGTGGAAGTCTCCACGTGCCTTAACGATGCAATTTTGGAAGTGAAATCAAAGGGTCAATCTTCAAATGAGTGCCAGCTCACCACGTGGTTAAAGTCAATGGAGAGACAGAGTTGGCCATTGAAAAGTCCAAGACCGGTGGAAGGAGACACGTGTCAGCTCGGTGTAATTTTAAGAGGCATTTTCCAAAATGGAAACTCAAATGAGTGCCAGCCCTCCACGTGTCTAGGGGTCAACATAGGTCAAGCAAGAAATAGGCCCGAATCGGCTAAGTATAAAGGAACCGGTGGAGCTCTCCATGTGTCAGCCTGGCGCAACTTCAAAGGAAAAAAATGCAAAAGGGCATCCGCAAGCCCACTCCAATCAATTCCTTCCACGTGGGTGGCCCAAATTTAAAGTTGTAAAAAAAATCGAATGGCCCATGTTTTAACTGGTGAAATAATGAAATGGCCGTATATTTAAAAACCTATTTTTTTCCGCCATTAACATTTCTTTGCAAATCAAGAATTCAAAAGGGTGTGGATGATTGGAATAAGTTGTAACTATTTCTTTCTTGCTCGAGGAAGTTGTAACCATCTCTTATGAGCTATATCATGGGCTTTCAAAGCCATTGTATGGGTTGGAATTTTGATATTTGGAACTGTAATTTTAATTGGAAGAAATCAATACAAAGGTTTTCCCCTTTTTCCTCTGTTTTCTCTTCCTTTTTCTCTGATCTATGTGAATCATTTAATCCTTGCATGCTTAGAAACTTTGTGTTCTAGTTTATACAATCTCAAGAACTTTGAGTCTATGGATTGTGCCCATTATAAACGTGAATGGTTCTACTCTATATCTCATTTGCTCAATACATATAGGGTTTTCTCTCGCCATCTCTTTTCCCCGAAAGTATTGTCTTCTTCTACCTCCCTCCTCTCTTCAAGTCTTCTATCCTCATGTATTGATAACTTTGTGGAGCTTGTTTCCTTGTGGTTCCCTCTTGCTATAGGCCCCATACTATGCCCTCTCTCGAGAATCATATCTTTTGGAGGCCCGAAAGGTGGGAGAATTTTCTTCTCCCGCTATTGTTATGGTGGCCTCAAGGAAGACCGTGTGGATCCATGTTTGTCATGAGGGGGAGGGGTCACCCCTTTGATCGATCGTCCTCAGAATCGTTGGATATGACTCCTCACCTTGTCTCGTGCATGCTACATCTTCCCCCGTATTCCTTTGTAATATAGGCCTTCTCAACGACCTCAGCTAAAATATATGACAATGCATGTGCACTACCCTCCAAAATATAATTTTAGGCCCCCGATGAACATGTATACTCTAACCTACTCATCCTGCATGTAATCCACGTAATGACCCATGGCCAAGAATCTATCTCATACTTTGTCACCTGTCATGGTAGAATGTTTTAGATCATGGAACTCATCGATCCGTTGTTGAATGAACCTCTTGGAAATGTACCTTCTCTCGAAAATGCTCTTCAAAGAGCTCCCATGTCATGTAACCCGAGTCTAGGTGAAACTTTTTCTCCTCTGTCCTCCACCAAACACATGCTCCATCTCTCAAAGAAATGGATAACAAGATGAGCCTTCACGTTGTTAGAGCACATATATAGTTTGAAGCATATGCTCAAGATAATCAACCACGGCTCCGCCTGAAATCCTCATGTATCACTAGCATAGTGGGGCAGATGAAGCTTCAATATCTCTTGAATATGATTGACCGAAGTTGTCTTCCGCCCCTAGGTCTCTCCTCATGGTCCTTCCTCTATCTAGGGCTCCTAGATCTATCTTTGTGCCTCATGGCGATATCTCCCTATGTTGAGTCTTGTCTATCTGGATCCACATGAGATATCTCTGCCCTATGCTCCTCACTATGTCATGGAGAGCCATGAGCCTCTTGTGACAACTTCCTATAATGCTGACTAGGTTGTCCCCCTACTGACCTTCCATGTATAATGACATTGAACTCCTGTAAGTTCTGTAAAATCCATGGCAATATAGTGGTGACTACTTGCTCTGGGGGTGGTCCATCTAACTCTATGTCAAAGAACCCCTTTTTGGTTTATGCCTCCTACATAGACTAAAATGAGAGTTAGTCCATTATTCAAGGTATGTCTTTGTTTACTAAGTTTTCTACATTGTAAATTTTTCAAACAATTTTAAGTGTTATAGGTTTAGGTTGTACTAGGTTTTGAGTTATGTTCCCATACTTGCCTAGGGTACAAGTGTTGAACCCATGGCTCTGATACCAAAGTGTGACACCGAAAATTGCCACATCAAAACACACCAAAATAAGGACGCTCAGTTAGAAAATTACGACCTATTATTTTTTACATTAAGGACGTTAATCCCAATTTTAGATACACTAATGATGATTAAAAACATATTACCTATTTAATCAATACATCTTTAGCTGAATTAATTTCATTTATTAAATCTAATATTATTATTTTATTAATTTTCCCATCCATTAATTAATCCCAAATTAATTTTATTTAATTAGTTAATTAGTCCTTAATAAATCTCATTTAATTATCCACTTTGGGTTACTAATAATTTTAATCCAATCTTATTAAAATTATACCCAACCATAATTAATTAAATTTCACTCCACCAAGGTACATATTAACTTGACTTAGGGAATTTCCTAAGTTACTATATATAAAATTCCTAGCACAACATTAACCATTTCCTAACATATATTGTTTGCCAAGATACCCCTTTAAATATTTTAAATTCCTATATAATAAATTTCCATAAACATGTCATGCACATCATCTAAATTAAAAGTTCCTACTTAAATAAAATATCTCTTACCCATTTAATTTCTCCATGCCTAACAACATACCTAGGGCTCCATTAGTTTTAATTTTTACAAACTTTATTAAAGTTTATTCACCCATCTCATAAAGGGATGAGGATTAAATCACAACCATAGGATGGATTTAATCCTCACCCTTAGATTTTAGGTTTCCTTATTTTTCCCTAACTATCCTTATGAGCTCTTTATCTTTCTTTCTAACCATATTGTGCCTCCATTTGCACAGGTCAAGCTAGAGGAAAGGGAAAGAATGGAGGCAAGGAATTTGGTTTGAGACTATGATGAACGATAGCCTACAGGTCTACAATGGGAGTATTTTCTCTCCCATATTAGATATTAATGCATTATATATTTTTAAAGATCCCATAGCCCTGGTATTAAGTATTTTTATTTTGAAATATATGAATCTACCCTAGTTATGATATGTGTATTTTCTTTTATTAGATTTAGAGATGGAGATATATATATATGTGTATATATATATATATATATATATATATATATACATATATATATATATATACTTATTTTATATATATTATTGGTACATTTCACAAGGTTATAAGGCGCGATTTGGGAAAGGCGTGGAAAATTTCCATGGATCGACTAATTGTATATTTTATTTGTTGCAGTTTTGGGGGGGCAAGATAATGATCCACCCCCTTATTTTAAGGGGTGGGGTGGGTCGACCATGCCGCTCACCCCCTAGTTCTTGTATTTGGGTGGGCGGCTTGGATGAACCACCCCATTTAGAAAGGATGGGGTGGGTCGGCCAAGAAAAGAACCCCAAAACCATTTTTTATTTAAAGTTTCACTTCAGTAACTTAAATCCCAATTCGGATTTTTCATTTCAATAATGTACATTTTTTTAATAATATAAAGATTATACATACACACACACACACACACACACACACACACACACACACACACACACACACACACACACACACATAGGTATGATTTAGTGCATTAGTTCAGTAGGGTATTGGTTATTTAGACTAATAATATGGATATTTTGATGGATTGTTTGTCCTTCTTGTGCCACTCTTATAATTTTTTCACCGATCCAAAGCATTCAAGGTCTCCTAAACTAATTTAATCTAAGAATAATGATCAAATAAACCAAAAAGGGAAAATAAAAGGTAGAGAGAAAAAAAAATCATCTTAGACATATTAAGTTGAGATTTTCAAAGTGCATGATTTTGGAAATAGTGTGCTTTCCTTGTTAAACAAGCAACTTAAAAATTAGTTACCACTCAAAATTTTGATGCCACTAATGCATGGATTCAAAGCAAATCAAGAACAAGTTAATTGTGAATAAATTTTACCATATCAATTTTTGAGTACACATTTAAATGATAAAATAAACCTACATAAAGTTATAGTACTTACATATAAACTTGCAAATTCACAATTCAAAAAAATTACTAAAGGAAATTTAACTCATGATACATAAAGCACTAATCATCATAAACACATAATGTCAAAGAAAGAAATGGGAAAACGTAACTTAGATAAACTCATATTGCATGAGTTAATATTAGAAATAGGTTGCATTAACTTATCAAAATGACAGCCCCCCTTGTTGAGAGGAGCATATATATTTATACTATTCACGATCCTCATTTCACCTCCATGCTAAAGTAATGATTACACATAATTAATTAATATTACAAGGGCGATTGGCCATAAACAAATATCATAACTAATTCTTATTAGGATGATTACAATGATAGTAAAGCTAACATGCCACTGGAAGTAATAAATATTCCTAAGGATTGCGTTCTTGCTTTACCACATGATGCTTTCGAACTAGATTAGCTTTGTCATGGGTTCCCTTGATCCGGATTAGCTAGAGTTGAAGCATTTTATGTTGCTATCAAATCCTATTTGCAAATATAATCTACATTGAGATTTGTAAATTAAATTATAGGCTTCCCAATGTGTTTAAGAGCCTTATCTAGTAAGATTTTTTGAACAACCAAGACCTTCACTATAATCACTTTCAATGACTATATTATTTTTCCAATATAAATCCCTGTCCATTCTTCATGGCTTCATAAATTTCTTTAAATACATCATAAAGGTTGATAAAGTATTCCATTACGTATGAAGTAATGGTTTTTGACATCGTGGCTTTAGCTTGAGTTTATAGCTCATTTTGCTGTCCTACATGTATTTCACCATCTCCACTACTAATTTTGTAGATGCCTTGATGTAATAAAATATATCTTATTGATATTGTACCTCTTGAGCCCTTTACTTTATTTTTCTTTGTGAGGGAGAAGAGGTGTTCGATGTTTAATGTTAAATGATGGCTTGTTTTCTCGTGGATATCATATTCCTTTTAAATCTTCTTAAAGTCCATGTTTAGGATTAAACCCAATGTTTATCTTGGTTTCTCCCGAGATAGCCAATTTGGTTGCTCCCTATGGACGATCATGGATTGTTCAACCCAATGTTGTGGAATATCTGTAGGGGGCCACTTACATGGGCTTTTGAAGTTGTCTTAGATTGTGCTTGCTCTATTTGGACCATTTTATGCGGAGTTTTATCATATGAAAAGGTTAGATCATATTGATTTTTAAAATGTCATTCAAATGGATTAGGAATTACTTCTTGGACCTATGGGATACTTCATGTTCCTATTGGTCCCAAAATATTTGGATCATTTATGCCTTGAGATTGCCTTGGAGGTTCCATATATCCTAGGTGCCCCTCTCCTTATGAAGTATATTCTAATTGGTCCTTTTGGGAGAGGAATTTCTCCTATCATCTTCATATTCTGTTGAATAAGGTTGTCATTCTTTCAGGTGATCCACACCTAGTCATTAACATTAACCTCATGAGCATATGCTAGATTGAATTGCCCCTTGGGAGACTCCAAATTCTTTTCAAATATCTTTCTTGAAACATAGTATCTCAAGGGGTGTTGTGACAAATTGATGGAATTGTGATGGGTAATCGGAGATCTAAAATATTTCCACCTCTTGAATTATCTCGCATCCCACCGTGACTGATAAATGAGGGTGAGGCCTACGATTCTTGTAATTTTCTTTCCATCTATACCATTATATATTTGATCATAAAATTATTATTCAACCAACTTATCGGGCACATAGTAATGAAGTTTCAATGGTGGTGTAATAAAACCCTTAATAATTATTATTGTATACTCAAGGTAGAAAAAAGTAGACCCCATTTGTTCATTTTTTTAACACACTCACTCTTCTTATCTCTCATTCACATACATCATTATATCTCCCTATCATCACATTTCCATCTACACACGGTTGGGGCATCATTGTTCATGATTTCCTCGTCATATCTTTCTCAATATCCATTATCTATCATTAATAATTGCCACTTTATGTCACGCATTATGCCGGGAGAACTTGTGGTTCAAAGAAATTGTCATATGAGGGTGGATATAATATCACATCGACCCCTTCTCAGAAATATTATGACATTTTAATCATAAAATCACCTCACTCAATTGATTCAAAAGTATCTTCCTTGCAATATCAACCTATGAATCCATTCATAAACATTGGTTAAAGTGGCCCATCAATAAAATTTCCTTGTTCTTATCTATCCACTCAACCATGAATCCAAAAATGCAAACAACCATTTTCATAAGGATAGAACACCCTATCATCTTTAGTTTTTGTGTTGGATCCTACGTGATGTAACACACAACACAAAAAGAGGAATAATGTTGACACTAGAAAAATTCACCTTGTGCGTAAGGGATCCTTTTCCAAAATAATAAAAAAATTATAAAACAAAATAATACAAAATAATCAAATTATTGTACAAAGGCACATAAAAATATAAAACCCCAAAAATGGTGATAAACGATACCTCATCACTCATTTACTAACCCTCACCTCCTCACATTTAATTCTCTATATCTCTCCTAGCTATTTGCATGCCCAATGCACTATGGACCCTTATTATCTTATCCATCTATACACATTTCACCGTATGTGTCACATTCTTCTATGCAAAAAATAAATATAAAACACCACTCACCCACATCATTTCAACCTCGAATCTTTATACAATTGAACCCATACTCGAGCTTTTTAATCTTTCCTCACATATTTCAAGTATTGTAGGCTTTGGAGATGTGAAGGAAGATCATAAAAGATAGGTGCAACTCGATGCATCATTTTTTTAGAAAAAATTTAACACAAGATTCAATCGCAACTATGATTGGCTTGTGATCTTTGTGTGATTGTTAGTTAATCACAATTATGATTATCATGCCATCCGATTCATGCATAATTTTAATTTGCATGCATTATTTTGTCATTTTTATTTCAATAAAACATTTTATATCTTCATAGATGGTTAAGAATCTAACCAAGGAAGGTTACCTAACAAGAAACAAACACTAACATTTTTCAAAGTATGTTTCTTTGTAGGTTATAGATTCATATTGGGAATTTTACCCACATTATTCATTAACAAACTGTTGATATCCAAATTGATTCTCCCTTGGAAACCGAGCAACATAAAATATTTAGCAAGACACTAAGAGACAAAAAAATCTTATTAGGAGTCATTTTTGTATCCAGGAGGGATTTTCTCGACTCTTTGTCACTCGGGAATCAAAGAAATGGATAACACCTTCATTAAGGATTTGATCTATCCTCACTGCTTTAGGCCGTGCCTTTCGACCAGGGTGAGAGGACCCATTTTGTAACCTCTTTCGGTGAAGGAGAATGAAGATATCCTTCTTTGCACAAATTTGAAAGGGGACCCTGAGAAAATATGATCAATGCACCACAATTTAACTCTCACGAATTGTCACTTCTAAAGAATGGTGATATTTCCTAGACAGGGCTAAGGTTACTAAAGACATTATGGAATCCTGATTGCTTCTACATATTTTGGTAGTAGAATTTATACATTTGTGGACACACAGGGAAAACAAGGGTAGTTCAGGATGGATTCATTGTTTTTGAATAATTTTGGTGGGAGATTAAGCAGGATAAAATTGATTATACCAGATCTTTGAGAGACTTCACAACAATTGGAAAGCTAAATGACATAAAGCTTTGAAATAGCTAAAATATTCCTTTAACCAGAAGGTGTGCATCAATGGATCCCCAAATTTACACGATTTCACACAATCTCTAAGAATTTAACATGCAGCTCGAGCTAAAGAATCAATAAAACATATAAGACCCCTAGTTCCTCATGCCTAAGATACACTCTAAGGCTTATACACAATATTTATCAAAAAAGTGACAGTGAATTGATTTTAAATTATTTATCTCATTGTAGGATGAAGGCTCTTATTGAAATGAAATTATAAATGCCACTCAACCGTCGAGAGGGACAAGATCCTGTGTGATTCGAAGGGACTTTAACACAATATTGCAATAGGAATAAGAAAAACTACTTGTAGACATTTTGAAATAAAGCAGACATAAATTGCTCCAAGATTGACATAGATTAACTTGAAATTGATTAGATTCATCAGCAGGGGAAAGTTTCTTTGAACAATCTCAGAGCTTGTCAATGGTTGTACACTTGTAACCAAATTGACGTGATTGAAATCTAAAACACAGGAAATTAATAGGTTTCTCGGATTGGTCTCTCAAGAAGACGGGCTCTCTCAAATTTTCTCTTAAGAATTCAACCCCCACCATTTGCAAGAGTATTCTCATTGCATTTATACATTTCACTCACTCACTCATCCCAAATTTCCCCCCAAAAAAGAAGAATATTTGAGGGACCTTTGCTTGTTACCAATTTGTCTCGGAAAGTGACATTTAATAAATTTGCAACAAAAAGTTGCTAGTTAGAAAAATCATGAATTGATCACATTTCCCAGACCCTCAACTAATGACTAGGATTCCATGCTACAATCTTTTTGACAGTCCTTTAAATAATTCTTATTATGTCATGTGAGAAATCCCCATTTTAATCATTTTTTGGAGGCTTTGCAGATAGACTGACAGTAATCCTTTTCACCCTCGAGGCAACACATTTTTAATCCTTTATGCCTGTAACCTCCATCATTTCATCCTTTTCCCATTCTTTCCTCTGCAACCTATGCCCCGCATCCATCTTCTCTGGTAATTCGTGTCTTTGCAAATGCCCGAGCAATTTTAAATTCAAAATATCAACCTTAACAATCCTTGGACTCACAAATTAAGTTTTAAATCCATCAAATGGAACTTTGCAGAGACAAAAATGATAAGGAATTTCATCAAAAATGATGGAAAAGCAAAGTGTGTATTTGCATCTCCGAGTCTTGGAACAAAAATGGTAGAAAAAGATGCAATGCACAACAACCATTGATTCTCGCTCCTTCTCAAATTTAGATTGGAGTCATCCACATGTTTTCTTTACATAATTACAAAGGAGAAGTATAAGGGAAAGTTTCCAAACAAGTGCGGGCCTTCCACGTGCCTTGGGCCCAAGAAAAATGCCTTTTGGCATTTGAAAATGTCTCAGTAAAGGAGAGCCAGTATGAAGCATCCATGGGTCACCTTGGCACACCTTTGGTATGGTCCTCAAAAGTAGAGACCCTAAACAAGCGTGGCCTCACCACGTGTCTCATTCTAAAGATTTGTTGAAAATTTTGAAGGATCGGTGGAAGGCACCATGTGTCTAGTGTCCGAGATAGTTTTCCTTAGCCATTGAAAAGTCCAAGTAAGGGCAGAGTGTGCGGAAACCTCCAAGTGTCCTCTGGCGCTTCTTCAAAATAAAATTTAGGGTAGGTCCTCAAATAGGTGTGGTCCCTACATGTGTCCTAGGCTTTAGAAAATTTCTTTGAAAGGTTTAAGTATAGAGAGGAGCTGGAGGAAGCCTCCACGTGTATCCTTGGCACAATTTTGAGATGGTCCCCAAAAGTGGAGACCCTGAACAAGTGTGGGCTCACCACATGTCCCCTTGGTGCAACTGCTAAGGTGGGACCCTGAGGTAGATCCTCAAATGAGTGCTGGCCCTCCACTGTCCATGGTCCGCCAAAGCTGCACCGGCGCATGAAAAAAAATGTCTAAGTCTGGGGCAAGGAAGTGAAAACCTCCACATGTCTCCCTGGCGCAACTCAATGGTCAAACCAAAAGGCAAATTTTCAGATGAGCCCCGACCCTCCACGTGGAAAAAAATTGAGTTGAATCGGGCCTTAGATGTGATGACCATCTAGTGAAGGCACACTAGACTCATCCTTTGATCCGTAATAGCATACAATGACATCCCCGATGCACACACTTTGCTTAAGTAGTTGTTGTCGTTCTCAAAATTCCCTTCTTTTGAAGTCAAGTTTCAAAAATTTTGAGTCTGTACCTTGGAGTATTGGATCACGTCAAGCATGGCATTGTTTTTAGTTTTCCCATTCATGGAGAACAATTTGAAAGTCATGCATAATGGTGAAGTTTCTTCCCTTCTTTTTATTTTCTTCCCGTAATTGGGAATGACAGGTATATCTTCCCCGTTATTTTTTTCCCCAGAATCCATGGGTAATATGTGTATATCTCTTATTGGATGTGGTTTGGCCATGTTTCAAGTGTCATCAGAAGCCTCCATGCGTCCAAATGGCACAACTCCTAAAGCATGGTCCAAGTGAAAGTCCTCAAATAAGCGAAGGCTTTCCACGTGTCCCAGGTTCAAAATGAAGGTAAAACAAGCTCAAATTGGCTAAGTATAGAAGGTTCAGTAGATGGCACCACGTGTCTCATACGCGCAGCTTCAAGAGTCAAAGCCGAGGGTAGTTCTCAAACTTACGCAAGTCCTCCATGTGTCCTAGGTCCAAAATTGACTAAGTATGGGCGGGTTAGAAAAATTCTCCATGTGCCTTAATGAAACCATTTCGGAATTGAAATCAAAGGGTCAATCTTAAAATGAGTGCCAGCTTGCCACATGGTGAAATTCAATGGAGAGATAGAGTTAGTCGTTGAAAAGTCTGAGATCGACGGAAGGAGACATGCGTCAGCTCAACTCAATTTTAAGAGGTGTTTCCAAAACAGAAACTCAAATGAGCGCCAACCCTCCACGTGTCTAGGGATCAACATAGGTCAAGCAAGAAATAGACCCAAATTGGATAAGTATAAAGGAACCGACAGAGCTCTCCACATGTCAACCTGAAGCAACTTCAAAGATAAAAAATGCAAAATGCATCCGTAGGCCTGCTCCAATCAATACCCTTCACGTGGGCAGCCCAAATTTAAAGTTGTAGAAACAAATCAAATGGCCCATGTTTAATTGGTGAAATAAGGAAATGGCCGTATATTTAAAAACCTTTTTTTTCCACAATTAATGTTTCTTGGAAAATAAAGAATTCGAAAGGGCGTGGATGATTGGAATAAGTTATAACTATTTCTTGCTTGCTTGAGGAAGTTGTAACCATCTCTTGCGAGCTATATCATGAGCTTTCAAAGCCATTGTACAGGTTGGAATTTTGATATTCTGAAACTGTAATTTCAAATTGGAAGAAATCAATACAAAGCTTCTCCCCTTTTTCTTATGTTTTCTGTTTCCTTCTTGCTCGATCTCGTGAATCATTTAATCCTTTTATTCTTAGAAGCTTTGTGTTCTAGTTGATACAATCTCAAGAACTTTGAGTCATGGATTATGCCCGTTATAAACGTGAATGATTCTATTTTATATCTCATTATCTCAATACATATAAGTCTTACGTCCTTATGTATTGATAACTTTCTGCACAAAACACATTTCAAGATATCAAGAAACCACCATTGAATGAAAGATTGTGTATTTGTAAATAGTTTTTGCCCCTTCTTTAAATAACGAAACCTATCCCATTAAAGAGGAGGGAATTGCTTCTCCCCTGATTGTGGTTTCATTCCAAGTGCAAATATGAAACCCAACAATTTTTTGCAACTCTTTGGGAATTTGTTCAACAAATTTCCTTTCTTAAAATAACAACTAATTTGATCATTTCTTTGATCTGGCGAATCTAAGATATACTCATGGTATAAGGGCTCTTGGAATTTAAGATCCCCAATTTCAACTCTTAGATTAATAAGTTTTTCAAATTCCTCCAATAAGAAGAAATAAAATATCTCGTCCACAAGCACACCTCATGTTGAAGACAAAGCACGGTATTAGCGTTCCTCAAGCACAACTTAGCCCTAATCTTCGAGCCCTAATTCTTGTTGGTGTCTTAGTTCCATTTTAAGTAATCTTTCCAGAATGGTAGCACCTTGGCCTTGGGGACAAAGAGCTAGGTATCCGGCTCTTCTTTAACCATTGCATGAGTTACCTAGGGGTAATAGGAAGAATTTTCCCAAATTTAGAGGTGATGGAAAAGTACACCCGATGAATACACTCGCAGCCTTCATTATTACATGTGGGGTCCTTGGAGTTGAACATGAAGATGTATCTGTGAGGCTATTTGTGGAAACCTTGCAAGACAATGCTACATATTGGTTTTACCATCTTCATGCTGGGACCATCATTGATTGGACTACTATGAGGACTGAATTTGAGCAACGTTTCAAACCTGCTGAAGATGTGCATTATTTGCTAGCTCATATTTCTTAAATCAAGGAGTCACATGAGCCTATGAGAGAATTTGTGGCCAAGTTCAACAAGTTAGTTAACAAGATTCCACTAGATACTAGGTCTGTTCATCAGATTTAGAAGTGTCTCTTGTTGAATGATCAATTGCCAGAAGTAATCTATGCCCTAAGGAGAGAAAATCCTGTAACTTTGGATGTTGATCAAATATTGGTTGTCAGTGTGGAAGATGACTTGATCATGTATGGCAAACTGAAAAGGGATTTTTTCAAATCCAAAGCATCTTCTTCTTCCCCTTCTCCTAGAGGTAATGTGGATCAGTTGGTGCAAAAGTTGGCTAATGAACTCATTGGCATCAAAATAAATTAGCCTAGCACGCTCCATATCAAGATGTTCCAAGGAAGAACTTTCAACCTAGGAACCACTTGCCCTCTTCTCAAACCAAGTTGGCTATTGAAGGTCCACCCCTCAAGGTGCTTGTTAATGCTACTTGTGATGTTCTTGAGCCTGATGATGAGGAAGAAGATGGGCTCTATGATGAATAAGAAGAGGAAGTTGATGAAGAAATTGAGGAGGCTGGTGGTTCTCGAGTTCATTTCCTTACCACTGAGGGTGTGGATGATGAAGATGACTATGATGATGTAGTGGTTGAGATGAACAGTGAGTCATATGTTGTTATGACTTGGGAGCAAACCAAAAAAGGAAAAAGTGGTGTAACCTACAAAAAGATCCAAGGAGTACCCCATCACCATCCCAGTGATTGCAAGAAGAGGAGCTCTTAGTCCTACTGCTTCCACCCGAAAGGTAAGCTTTGGTATTCCGTCTTCATCTACTTCTACTTCTGAGAATTCTTGTCCAACAAATGATAAATTTTATAGATCAAAAGCTCTTCCTAATCCTAGTAGTGATTCCCAATCCACATCTAGATATTTTGATATTATAGACCATCTAAAAAAGACCAAGATTCAGATTTCTAAGGCAGAGTTCCATCAAACCCATCCTAAAGCCTTTGCTAAAATGCTTAACTTTGTAAATTCTAAATATAAAACCCAACCCATTCTTGTAAAGGCCTTTTTCCCACTCCTTCTTCTCCACCTCAACCTAGCCTTGTGGCTGCAGTCACTTCACCCAATGAGAAAATCAAACCCTTATATGTGACTCTCCTCATAGCTGGCCAAAAGCTTAGCAATTGTGTCATAGATTCTGGTGCATTTGATAATGTAATGCCTGTAAAAGTGGCTCATGCTTTCGGTCTAACTCTAACCCACACATATGGCACTTGTTATTTCCGTGGAAAGTAGAGAAGTACCTTTGGTTGGGAGAATCAAGGATGCACAAGTAACTTTTGCTGCTCTAGAAAAGAAGAAGGTCTTGGCTACCATCTTGGTTGCTGATATCCCTCCTTCCTATGGCATGTTGCTAAGTAGGAACTTTTTCAAAGATGTTAGAGGTGAGATCCAAATGGATTGGTCACATGTCTTGATCCCTGTCAATGGGAAGATGAAGAAGCTGCTTGAGAAACAAGCAGAGTATATTGTGAAAAAGACAGATGATCCTACAAAGCACAAATACTATATGAAGACATTGGGCATGGGAACTACATGATCATGTCACAAGAGGAGAACAAGTTTTCCAAAGGAAGTGTTTCTTGATCCTAAAGGTGTGTGGACTTTGGAGTTTGATGGAAGTTGTTCTTTAGCTGGTTCTGGAGCTGGTGTAGTGCTCATTTCTCTTGGGGGTAATGTTCATCATTTCTCCTTCAAATTTCAGTTTGAAAATACCAACAATACTACCGAGTATGAGGCCCTTATTCTTGGGTTGAGCATGGTGAAGGAAATGGGAGTGAAGAACCTTCTTTCTCGTGGAGATGTAGAGTTAATTGTAAAACAAGTTAGAGACCTTTATCAGGTAAAGAATAGAAGGTTGAAACACTATAGGAATCTGGTCTAGGATTCCATTGAATTCCTTGATGATTTTTCTATTGAAGCTGTGCTAAGGGAAAGGAACACTAGGGCTGAATCTCTAGCTGTTTCAGGGTCCTTGTTGATTCCTCATGTTGATTTTCCTCAGGAAAAATTCACCATTGAGCTAATCCATAGACCTAGTGTCCCTGACAATGCAAATAATTCACAAGTTTTTTAATGATGACCAACATTTGATTTATTTCTAAGAGCTCAGAGATAACTTTGATCGGTTGTACTTTGAAGGAGGTGATAATTTTCCTAGAGAGTGTGTGTCATCAAATGAAGAGGGTGTCAAAGAAGAGATGGATCAAGATGGATGCATCAAATTGAAAGGAAACAAAATTTCTAAAGGGCTGGTGAGTTTGGAGGATCTTTTTGATAAACATGATAGATATATGAAGTCTAAAGTTTCCCAAGGATCCCGATAATCTATTGATCGAGAAAGTGAATATTGGGAGTCTTGATGATCCCAAAATGGTCAACATTGGAAAATACTACACTTAGGAAGAGAAGACGAAGGTGGTGAATCTGTTGAAGAGGTATGTTGATGTTTTGGCTTACTCTTATGATGATCTTAAGGATTTTTAGCCTAAATAAATGCAACATTTAATTCCTCTTAAGCTCGGGATCAAACCCTTCAAATAGAAGCCAATGCAATATAATCCAAAGATAGATGATACAATTTTCCAAGAAATACAAAAGCTTCTGAAGGTTAGGATCATCTTCCCCATCCACCATTCAACATGGATTACTAATATAGTTCCTTTCACGAAGAAGAATGGTGAGATTCAGAATAGCTGTGTGGACTTCCGAAATCTAAATCGGGATCTTTGAAGGACAACTACCCTCTCCCTATGATGGACCAAGTATTGCAAGTTGTCACAGGCTCGGAAATGCTATCTATGTTAGATGGATTCTCAGGGTATAATCAAGTAGAGGTAAATACCGTTGAGATCAACATAAGATCGCCTTTACTACCCCTTGGGTCACATTTGAATATAATAGGATGCCATTTGGTCTCATCAATGTTGGTGCTACTTTCTAGAAGGGCCATGGATTTTTATTTTGGTATTTTGAAAGGGAAATGCATTGTTGTGTATTTGGATGACTTGACAGTGTTTTCTAAAGTAAGAAAAGATCACTTCCAACACCTTGAAATAGTATTGTAGAAGTGTAGAGAGCATGGAATTTCTTTAAACCCTAAGAAGTCTATGTTTTGTGTCATAGAAGGAAAGTTGTTAGGACACATTGTTTCAAAGGAAGTAATCAAGATTGATCCAGAGAGAGTTTAGGCCATCCAAAAAATTCCTCTTCGATCAAGTAAGAAAGGTATCCATTATTTCTTTGGTAAGATCAATGTCCTGAGGAGATTCATCCTTGATTTAGCAGAACTTACTATGAACATTGCTTGCATGATGCATGAGAAGTAAGATTTTGGTTGATCCTCTTAAGGGAAGAAATCATTTGAGGACATTAAACATGCTATTGTAAAGACTCCAATCTTGGTGTGCCCTGACTTTAGAAAAGATTTCATTATTTATTGTTATGCCACTGAAAATACCCTAGCTGTTGTGTTAGCCCAGAAGAATTCTGAAGATCATGAGCTCCTAATTGCATTCATGAGTTATGTCTTGAAAATGCATGAGCTAAAGTACACCATGATGGAGAAACGTACTTTTTGCAGCAGTTGTCAAGCATTTTAGGTTTTACGTCCTTAATTCTCATTCTATGGTGTCGGTGTCTGATACAACAATCAAATCCATTCTTACTCAGTAATAATTTGGAACAAAGAGAGGTAATTGGGTAGCAAAGGTGTAAGAGTATGATCTTGATATCGGGATAACAAATCTAGTTCTAGGTAAAGGCCTATGTGAAATCATTCTTTGAGGGATATATCAAGGAGTTTTCCAAAGATGGAGTTGATGTCCTTGTTGTTCTGTTCCTCAGCTCATTAGATGTATGGTATGCTGACATTAATCACTTTCTAACCTATGGAGAGTGTCCATATCACTTGAGTTCCAAAGAGAAGAGAGCCATAAAGCGAGGTCTACACAATATATGTGCTATGTGAGAATGATTTGTTCAAATGAGGCATAGATGGAAGGTTTTTGAAGTGTGTAGACAAGGAGTAGCAAAATAAGTTGTTCTCTACTTTTCATGACCAAGCTTGTGGAGGTAATTTCTCCTCTACTATAACAACTCATAAAATACTTCGTGCTTTGGTTATTATTGGCCCACTGTTCATAGATGCATCAAAATGGGTTGGTAAATGTGAAGCATGAAAATGTTTGTTGGAGGACCTAAGTTGGCTTCTTTGCCACTAAATCCAGTAGTGATTGATGAGCCCTTTCAACAATGGGGATTGGTTTTCATTAGAATTCTTAACCCACCTTCTAGTGGTGTACACACCCATGTGTTGACTTCCATAGATTACTTCACCAAGTGGGTGAAATCCATCCTAATCAAGAGCACTACTTCCAAGGTAGTTTGTAACTTCATTAAGGAGAACATATTGATTAGGTTTGGGACCCAAAACAAAATTTTTACTGAAAATGCTTCCAACTTTTCTTCTACTGAGATGATGGAATTATTCTATGGGTATGTGATCTCACTTTCTCATTCTTCAAATTACTACCCCCAAGGGAATGGATAGGCAGAATCAACAAACAAGTGAGCATAGTTAGAAAGCTTGTAAATGATTCTTAGAGGAATTAGCATAAGAAGCTATATGATGCACTTTGGGTTGATAGAATCACACCCAAGAGAGAAATTGTAATGTCTCCTCTCTAAGTGGTATATTGTGTGGAAGCTCAACTATCGGTTACAGTGGAATTTCCAGCCTTGCATCTAATGAAATCCATTGAAGATTCAAGTTTCAGTAGCTCTTTAGACAAGAGCATTTTGTACCTTTAGAAGCTTGATGAGGACATGTTGCTGCAAGTGGTTAATAGGATAACACTCATCAATTGAAAGTGAAGGATTTGTTTGACAAGAAAGCCAAACCCAGAGTTTTCCAAGTGGGAGACATTGTGTTGATTTGGGAAAAAAGACATGAGCCACGAGGATTTCATGGTAAGTTTGATTCTCTTTGGATTTTTCCTTTTAGAATTAGACATTTTGCTAGAGAGAACTCTTTTTATCTAGATTACATGGATGGTTCTCCTCTCCCACTTCCTTATAATGGGCAATATCTGAAGTTTTTCAAGTCCTAGGTGACTAGGCATTCCTTCTGTATATCTTGTACAATGTTTTAGTTTTGGGTCATTCCTTTGTGTTTCGTTTATATTCTTCCCTTTTGGTTTGTTTTGTTTCTTTTTCCCGTCTTGTGTGTGTTTCCTTGTATTGGTTTTTTTTTTTTACTCCTTTTCCCAATGGGTAAAAAATTGGTCCTCTTTCCCAGAGTTATCTGTAGTTCTCGATCTTACCTTGTGTCTTTTTTCCAAGCCAAGTCATTCCTAGAAAGATCCAACTATTGTTTTCCTCAAAATTCCCCTCTTTTGAAGTTAATTTTCAAAATTTTGAGTCCATACCTTAGAGTATTGGATCACGTGAAGCCTGAAATTGTTTGCAATTTTCTCATTCATGGAGAAAAATTTAAAAGTAGAGCATAATGGTGAAGTTTCTTCCCTTATTTTAATTTTCTTCTCGTAGTTGGGAATGATAAGCATATCTTCCTCGTTATTTTTACCCTTAATCCATGGGTAATATGTGGATATCTCTGATTGGATGCATTTTTTCCATGTTTCAAGTGTCAGCGGAAGCCTCCACATGTCCAAATGACACAACTCTAGGGGTAGGGTCCAAGGGATAGTCCTCAAATAAGGGTAGGATTTCCGCGTGTCCCAGGTTCAAAATGAAGGTAAAACAAGCTCAAATCGGCTAATTATGGAAGGTTCAGTGGATGGTGCCATGTTCCTCATCAACATAGCTTCAAGAGTCAAAGATGGGGGTAGTTCTCAAACTTGTGCTAGTCCTCCACATGTCCCAGGTCTGAAAAGAGAAAGATTCAATTGTTAAAATTAAGTATGGGTGGGTTGGTAGAAGTATCCACATGCCTTAACAACGCCATTTCAGAAGTGAAATCAAAGGTTCAATCTTCAAATGAGTGCCAATTTGCCATGTGGTGAAAGTTAATGGAGAGACAAAGTTGGCCATTAAAAATTCTAAGACTGGCGGAAGGAGACACGCGTCAACTCGATGTAATTTTAAGAGGCATTTCTAAAAAATAAATCAAATGAGAGCCATCCCTCCACGTGTCTAGGGGTCAACATAGGTCAATCAAGAAATAGACCCAAATCGGCTAAGTATAAAGGAACCGGTGGAGCTCTCCATGTGTCATCCGGCATAGATTCAAAGGAAAAAAATTCAAAAGGCGTCTGCAAGCCCACTCCAATCAATTCCTTTCATGTGGGTGACCCAAGTTTAAAATTGAAGAAAATCAAATGGCCCATGTTTTAACTAGTGAAATAATGAAATGGACGTATATTTAATCCTTGCATGCTTCAAACTTTGTGTTATAGTTGATACAATCTCAAGAACTTTGAGTTTATGGATTTTGCCCATTATAAACATGAATCATTCTATTCTATATCTCATTATCTCAATACATATAAGGGTTTTCTCTGCCATCTCTTTTCCCTGAAAGTATTTTCGTCTTCGCCTCCATCCTCTCTTCAAGTCTTATATCCTTATGTATTGATAACTTTCGGTATAAAACACATTTCAAGATATCAGGAAACCACCATTAAATGAATGATTTTGTATTTTTACATAGGTTTTGCCCCAGCTTTCAATAGGGTAACCTCTCTCATTAAAGAGGAGGGACTTGCTTGTCCCTTGAATGTGGTTTCATTCCAAGTGCAAATCTGAAACCCAATAGCAACATAGTGGATATGGTGTGAATAGAAATAGGCCTCCTTACCCCAAATACCACTGACTCGACTCCCAAATCATCTACACAAGATATCACCTTACTGTAACAATCCAATCTAGCTCTGTGTGTAGATAGCCAATCCATACCCAAAATGACTCCATAAGAACCAAAAGGAAGGATATAAAGATCCAAGTTTGTGGTGTAGGGTCCTAAGTTACCTACACATGCCTTAACCAAGGAGTCCACTGAGACTCCAAAATCCATATCAAATGGCCCTACCTAATCGCCACCAACAAGCATCATTCTACTAAGGATGGAGAAATAATAGAATCAGGAGGGCTCGAATCAAACAAGATAGAGGTAGAAATACAATCGATGCAACCTATATTCTATATCATTGTTCCCTAATGCTCGCCCGGTGGTTCTCGACCACCGCATAAATCTTATGGATTTGTGCCTTATCACAAACTATTAGCTCTAAAATGGGTCCCTTACCCTTGATATAAGGGTTCTGCAGACACTCTCTCTAGTGATGCCACAATGTACCACATCCAAAACAATTGTCTGATCCTCTTTAATGCTAAGAAACCCCTCCTAGTGCCCTAGTGGTCTGTTATATAGAACATGATGATCCTTCCATAGAATTTTGTGGCCATTGTGGATGAGCTCTAGTTGAATGGGCTCTAGGTGGAGCTTGTTTCCTTGTGGTTCCCCTCGCTATAGGCCCCATACTATGCCCTCTCTGAGCATCATATCTTTTTGGAGGCCTGAAAGGTGGGAGAATTTTCTTCTCCTGCTGTTGTTGTGGTGGCCTCAAGGAAGACTGTGTGGATCCATGTTTGTCATGAGGGGGAGGGGTCATCCCTCTTCGATCGACTGTCCTATAACTGTTGGATATGACTCCTCACCTTGTCTCGTGCATGCTACGCCTTCCCCCGTATTCCTTTGTAATATAGGCCTTCTCAACGACCTCGGCTAAAATTCATGATAATGCACATGCACTACCCTCCCAAATCTAGTTTTAGGCCCCTGATGAACATGTACACTCTAACCTACTCATCCTGCATGTAATCCACGTAATGACACATGGCCAAGAATCTATCTCATACTCATCACCGTAATGGTAGAATGTTGTAGATCATGGAACTCATTGATCTGTTGTTGAATGAACCTCCTGGAAATGTACCTTCTCTGAAAATTCTCTTCAAAGAGCTCCCATGTCATAGAATCTGGGTCTAGGTGAAAAATTTCTCCTCTATCCTCCACCAAACACATGCTCCATCTCTCAACAAATAGATAACAAGATGAGCCTTCACGTTGTTAGAGCACATATATAGTTTGAAGCATACGCTCAAGATAACCAACCATGGCTCCGCCTGAAATCCTCATGTATCACTACTAGATAGTGGGGTAGATGAAGCTTTAATATATCTTGAATATGATTGACGAAGTTGTCTTCCTTCCCCTATGTCTCTCCTCATGGTCGTTCCTCTATCTAGGGCTCCTAGATCTATATTTGTGCCTCCTGCGGCGATATCTCCCTATGTTGAGTCCTATCTATCTGGATCCACATGAGATATCTCTGCCCTATGCTCCTCACTATGTCATGGAGAGCCATGAGCCTCTTGTGACAACTTCCTATAATGTTGACTAGGTTGTCCCCCTACTGATCTTCCATGTATAATGACATTGACCTCCTGTAAGTTCTATAAAATCCGTGGCAATATAGTGGTGACTACTTTATCTCGGTGGTGGTCCATCTAACTCTATGTGAAAGAACCTGTTGTTTTGTTTATGCCTCCTACATAGACTAAAATGAGATTTAGTCCATTATTCAAGGTGTGTCTTTGTTTACTAAGTTTTCTACATTGTAAATTTTTCAAACAATTTTAAGTGTTCTAGGTTTAGGTTGTACTAGGTTTTGAATTATGTTCCCATACTTGCCTAGGTACAAGTGTTGAACCCATGGCTCGATACCAAAGTGTGACACCTGAAAATTGCCACATCAAAACACACCAAAATAAGGACGCTCGTTAGAAAATTACGACCTATTATTTTTTACATTAAGGACGTTAATCCCAATTTTAGATATACTACTCGATGATTAAAAACATATTACCTATTTAATCAATACATCTTTAGCTGAATTAATTTTATTTATTAAATCTAGTATTATTATTTTATTAATTTTCCCATCATTAATTAATCCCAAATTAATTTTATTTAAGTAGTTAATTAGTCCTTAATAAATCCCGTTTAATTACCCACTTTGGGTTACTAATAATTTTAATCCCATTTTATTAAAATTATACCCAACCTTAATTAATTAAATTTCACTCCACCAAGGTACATATTAACTTGAATTACAAAATTTCCTAAGTTACTATATATAAAATTCCTAGCACAACATTAACCATTTCCTAACATATATTGTTTGCCAAGCTACCCCTTTAAATATTTTAAATTCCCATATAATAAATTTCCAATAAACATGCCATGCACATCATCTAAATTAAAAGTTCTACTAAAATAAAATATCTCTTACCCATTTAATTTCTCCATGCCTAACAACATACCTAGGGCTCCATTAGTTTTAATTTTTACAAACTTTATACAAATATATTCACCCATCTTATAAAAGAATGATGATTAAATCACAACCATAGGATGGATTTAATTCTCACCCTTAGATCTTAGGTTTCCTTATTATTTCCCAACTATCCTTATGAGCTCTTTATCTTTCTTTCTAACCATATTGTGCCTCCATTTGCAAAGGTCAAGCTAGAGGAAAGGGCAAGAATGGAGGCAAGGGAATTTGGTTTGAAACTATGTTGAACGAGAGGCTACAAGGTCTACAATGGGAGGATTTTTCTCCCATATTAGATATTAATGCATTATATATTTTTTAAAGATCCCATAGCCATGGTATTAAGTATTTTTATTTTCTAAATATATGAATCTACCCTAGTTATGATATGTGTATTTTTCTTTTATTAGATTTAGAGATGGAGATGTGTATATATATGCATATATATATATATACTTATTGTTATATATTATTAGTACATTTCACAAGGTTATAAGGTGCGATTTGGGAAAGGCATGGAAAATTTTCCATGCGGCCCGACCACCGTATATTTTATTTGTTGCAGTTTGGGGGCAAAGGTTAATGATCCACCTCCCTTATTTTAAGGGGTGGGGTGGGTCGACCATGCCGCTCACCCCCTAGTTACTATATTTGGGTGGGCAGCTTGACGAACCACCCCGTTTACAAAGGATGGGGTGGGTCGGCCAAGAAAAGAACCCCAAAACCATTTTTTATTTAAAGTTTCACGGTAACTTAAATCCCAAATCAGATTTTTCATTTCAATAATGTACATTTTTTTAATAATATATAGATTATACACACACACACACACACACACACACACATACGTATGATTTAGTGCATCATTTGTAGGGTGTTGGTTATTTAGACTAGTAATATGGATATTTTGATGGATTGTTTGTCCTTCTTGTGCCACTCCTATAATTTTTTCACCCGATCCAACATTCAAGGTCTCCTAAACTAATTTAATCTAAGGATAATGCTCAAATAAACCAAAAAGGGAAAAGAAAAGGTAGAGAGAAAAAAAAAAATCATCTTAGACAAATTAAGTTGAGATTTTCGATTGCATGATTTTGGAAATAGTGTGCTTTCCTTGTTAAACAAGCAACTTAAAAATTAGTTACCACTCAACATTTTGATGCCACTAATGCATGGATTCAAAGCAAATCAAGAACAAGTTAATTGTGAATAAATTTTACCATATCAATTGTTGAGTACACATTTAAATGATAAAATAAACCTACATAAAGTTATACTAATTACATATAAACTTGCAAATTCACAATTCAAAAAAATTACTAAAGGAAATTTAACTCATGATACATAAAGCACTAATCATCATAAACACATAATGTCAAAGAAAGAAATGGGAAATCATAACTTAGATAAACTCATATTGCATGAGTTAATATTAGAAATAGGTTGCATTAACTTATCAAAATGACAACCCCTTGTTGAGAGGAGCATATATATTTATACTATTCGTGATCCTCATTTCACGTCCATGCTCAAGTAATGACTACACATAATTAATTAATATTACAAGGGCAATTGGCCATAAAAAAATATCCTAACTAATTCTTATTAGGATGATTACAATGATAGTAAAGGTAACATGCCACCTGGAAGTAATAAATATTCCGAGGATTGTGTTCTTGCTTTACCACATGATGCTTTCGAACTAGATTAGCCAATGCAAGGGTCCCGCTTGATCTGGATTAGCTAGAGTTGAAGCATTTTATGTTGCTATCAAATCCTCTTTGCAAATATAATCTACATTGAGCTTTGTAAATTAAATTATAGGCTTCCCAATGTGTTTAAGAGCCTTATCTAGTAAGATTTTTTGAACAACCAAGACCTTCACTATAATCACTTTCAATGACTATATTATTTTTCCAATATAAATCCTGTCCATTCTTCATGGCTTCATAAATTTCTTTAAATACATCATAAAGGTTGATAAAGTACTCCATTACGTATGAAGTAATGGTTTCTAACACCATGGCTTTAGCTTGGGTTTATAGCTCATTTTGTTGTCCTACATGTATTTCACCATCTCCACTACTAATTTTGCAGATGCCTTGATGTAATAAAATATATCTTATTGATATTGTACCACTTCAGAGCCTTTTACTTTATTTTTATTTGTGAGGGAGAAGAGGTTTTCTGATGTTTAATGTTAAATGATGGCTTGTTTTTTGTGGATATCATATTCCTTTTCAATCTTCTTAAAGTCCATGTTTAGGATTAAACCCAAAGTTTATCTTGGTTTCTCCTGAGATAGCCAATTTGGTTGCTCCCTTGGACAATCATGGACTGTTCAACCCAATGTTGTGGAATATCTGTAGGGGGGCACTTACATGGGCTTTTGAAGTTGTCTTAGATTGTGCTTGCTCTATTTGGGCCATTTTATGCAGAGTTTTATCATATGAAAAGGTTAGATCATATTGATTTTTAAAAATGTCATTCAAATGGATTAGGAATTACTTAACTTGGACCTATGGGATACTTCATGTTCCTATTGGTCCCAAAATATTTGGATCATTTATGCCTTGAGATTGCCTTGGAGGTTCCATATATCCAGTGCCCCTCTCCTTATGAATTATATTCTAATTGGTCCTTTTGAGAGAGGAATTTCTCCAATCATCTTCATATTCATTGAATAAGGTTGTCATTCTTTCGGGTGATCCATGACCAGTCATTAACATTAACCTCATGAGCATATGCTAGATTGAATTTCCCCTTGGGAGACTCCAAATGATTTTCAAATATCTTTCTTGACTCATAGTATCTCAAGGGGTGTTGGGACAAATTGATGGAATTGTGATGGGTAACTGGAGATCTAAAATATTTCCACCTCTTGAATTCTCTGCATCCCATTGTGGTGATAAATGAGGGTGAGGCCTACGATTCTTGTAATTTTCTTTCCATCTGTACCATTATATATTTGATCATAAAATTATTATTCAACCAACTTATCGGGCACATAGTAATGAAGTTTCAATGGTGGTGTAAGAAAACCTTTGATAATTATTATTGTATACTCAAGGTAGAATAAAGTAGACCCCATTTTTTCATTTTTTTAACACACTCACTCTTCTTATCTCTCATTCACATCCATCATTATATCTCCCTATCATCACATTTTCATCTACACATGGTTGGGGCATCATTGTTGATGATTTCCCTCGTCATATATTTCTCAATATTCATTATCTATCATTAATAATTGCCACTTTATGTCATGCAATATGCCGGGAGAACTTGTGGTTCAAAGAAACTATCATCTGAGGGTGGATATAATATCACATCAGACCCTTCTCATAAATATTATGACATTTTAATCATAAAATCACCTCACTCAATTGATTCAAAAGTATCTTCCTTGCAATATCAACCTATGAATCCATTCATAAACATTGGTTAAAGTGGCCCATCAATAAAATTTCCTTGTTCTTATCTATCCACTCAACCATCGAAGCCCACAAATGCAACAACCATTTTCATAAGGTTAGAACACCCTATCTCATCTTTAGTTTTTGTGTTGGATCCTACGTGATGTAACACACAACACAAAAAGAGGAATAATGTTGACACTAGAAAAATTCACCTTGTGCATAAGGGATCCTTTTTCAAAATAATACAAAATAATCAAATTATCCTACAAAGGCACATAAAATATAAAACCCCAAAAAATGGTGATAAAAGATACCTCATCACTCATTTACTAACCCTCACCTCCTCACATTTAATTATCTATATCTCTCCTAGCTATTTGCATGCCCAATGCACTATGGACCCTTATTATCTTATCCATCTATACACATTTCACCGTATGTGTCACATTCTTCTATGCACAAAATAAATATAAAACACCACTCACCCACATCATTTCAACCTCGACTCTTTATACAATTGAACCCATACTCGAGCTTTTAGTCTTTCCTCACATATTTCAGTATTGTTGGCTTTGGAGATGTGAAGGAAGATCATAAAAGATAGGTGCAACTCGATGCATCATTTTTTAGAAAAAATTAACACAAGATTCAATCGCAACTGTGATTGGCTTGTGATCTTTGTGTGATTGTTAGTTAATCACAATTATGATTATCATGCCATTTGATTTATGCATAATTTTAATTTGCATGCATTGTTTTGTCACTTTTATTTCAATAAAACATTTTATATCTTCATAGATGGTTAAGAATCTAACCAAGGAAGGTTACCTAACAAGAAACAAACACTAACATTTTTCAAAGTATGTTTCTTTGTAGGTTATAGATTCATATTGGGAATTTTACCCACATTATTCATTAACGAACCTGTTGGTATCCAAATTGATTCTCCCTTGGAAACCGAGCAACATCAAAGATTTAGCAAGACACTAAGAGACAAAAAAATATTATTAGGAGTCATTTTGTAACCAGGAGGGGATTTGTCTGACTCTTTGTCACTCAGAATCAAAGAAATGGATAACACCTTCATTAAGGATTTGATCTATCCTCACTGCTTTAGGTCGTGCCTTTCGACCAAGGTGAGAGGACCCATTTTGTAACCTCTTTCGGTGAAGGAAAATGAAGATATCCTTCTTTGCACAATTTTGAAAGGGGACCTTGAGAAAATATGATCAATGCACCACAATTTAACTCTCACGAGTTGTCACTTCTAAAGAATGGTGATATTTCCTAGACAGGGCTAAGGTTACTAAAGACATTATGGAATCCTGATTGCTTCTACATATTTTGGCAGTAGAATTTATACATTTGTGGAAACAAAGGGAAAACAAGGGTAGCTCAGATGGATTCATTATTTTTGAATAATTTTGGTGGGAGATTAAGCAGATAAAATTGATTATACCAGATCTTTGAGAGACTTCACAACAATTGGAAAGCTAAATGACATAAAGCTTTGAAATAGCTAAAATATTCCTGTAACTGAGAAGGTGTGCATCAATGGAGCCCCAAATTTACATGATTTCACACAATCTAGGTCTTCCCTGACTACTCAAATTAAACAACAAAGGTTGAGATCCTTAAGGATATTGAAGAGGATGGGGATATCGTTATCGAGAGAAGGCCTTAAAACAAACATTGTCCCTCTACTGTCACTAACCTAGAAGAGAAGATAAATAGCCTTTCCACTCAGCTTTCCACTCAGCTCAATGATTTGGAGGAAAGGATTTTATAGGTGGAAGACATCCGGACCAATCAATAAGTCAAGCTATTCACATGGTGGTTTTAGATTATATCCAAACTAATGTAAAGTAGGTATGCGAGGCTTGTGGCATCTCCAAGTCTGCCTGGAAGAACTGAAAAATAAAAAAGAAGACTATCACCGAGAGTAACCAAGACCTAGAAATGCAAATGGTTGTCAACCTCTAAAGAGCATTGAATATTGCACTCATAGTTTTCATCAAATATTTATCTTAGCTCCATTTTTCTATTTTATTATGTTCTCATTTGTGTTTTATCACTTTGTTGTTGTGTTTTTTTGTGTTATTAGTCAGGTTCCTTGTTGGTAGTCGGCCCTTGCCTTAGGTTTTTTCATGTTTATCTAGCTCCTAGAATATTTGGATAGGGTGTGACCCCACGTATCAAAAAAACAACTTTTTGTTATTGTATTATCTCGGCTATTAAGCCTTTTTTGTACTATAGGGTATGGTCCCTTTAAAATTATTTACCAATAATAAAAAACAATAAGTAACACAAATATATATAAAAATTAAGGAGGATGGAATTATGTACCAAGAAAATATGTATTCCCTTCTCTTAATATAGAAAAATTTTATTCACCCTCAATTTATTGCACCAAGAATCTAAATGAACCAAATATGTTTTTCCTACTTTTCTACGTTGAACATATTATTTATGCACTAGTTTTTTGAATTCGACACAATATGTATGTCCTCATTACGTCAATTGTACATATTATAAAAAGCATCCATAGGTGCTTGTGAGAGGCCGATAGGCATATAGAAGGATTTATTAGAAGTATTACATTGCTAATAATTGTACTTTATATGTACTTTATTAAATCAAAATTTGAATTCAGTTTTATTGTAAACAAATAATAGTAGCTACTATGGATTGATTCATTCATTTGTGACAATGGATTTACATGTAGAAAAATAATTATTTATTCATAGCAACATCATCCATGAGCTTGTGGTAGGTGAATACAAAAATATTTATTAGTGTAAAATAAATAATGCACAAAAAATAACACACTTAATGATATAGATCATGAATGAATTTATGAAAATATGTTAATAATAATAGTAGTGTTCTTGACAATTTGGATTCTACAAAGAAAGATTATGTCATAAAAGTGGATTTAAAGGTAGTTAATAATAAACAATGATTTGCTTGATTTTACAAAAATAAAGAATTGTGAAGTATTAATGGAGAGTAAATACTACTTTTAAATTCCTTGTATTTATATGTTTCCACATTTTCCATGCACCCCTAGCATGACACTTGCAACTTCACAATATTAAAGAAATATATTGTGATGCATGATTATACCTTTTTGTAGAGTTTCCAATTTTTCATATATTGGTAAAATTTTAAGAGAGAACAATCCATGAGAAGTATTGTTTTTACTAAGCATAAAAGTTTTTTGACAGGGACCCTACCCTGTACAACCAAAATAAAGGGTCTTACCACCCAAATATAACAATAAGAAAAATGGAGGACACCATTGTGAAAAAACAGAGTAGCCGCAGAAGAGAGCAGCAGAAACACAACAAAACTAGAGAAAAATCAAAGTAGAAATGCAAAAAAAATAGACAGGATTTCCCCTAAAAGAAAAAGCAAACAAAAAAACTACTCCCCCTCATGGCTTTCATATGTATTGTTGATCTAATTGTTACATGGTAGGTGGAATATTGCTTAATAAATACTCTTATACTACATATTAAATGTGTGTCCTCTTTTGCCAATCTTCAATTTACTTATATTTATGTATCTACATCTCTTGTTTCCTATGTATTAAAACACGTCTAAATCTCCCATCCACCTATCAAGAATATATGCAAAAATAGAGTAGTCTCTCATTTCAAATAACATAAATAAAATGAGTGTATCATTGTTGGTAAGTAAGGAAACTCGGTTGCACATATTGTATAATAATACAAGAACTTTATTTGAGATCCAAAGGTGTTAACCATGCTGAAACCCAAGTTATCTTTGTAAATTTAGAAATTATTGGATTGTTGCAACGATTTCAGAAGTCAGAACTCTACTTTACTAACAATGGTAAAGCAAGGTTTTGTACTCTCATAATTTAATAAACCGAACGTTACGAAGAAGTGTGCTAAGTGGAGATATCGCTAATAGCTGTCCTAAAATCAGTACCATTGTGGGTTAAATCAGCCCTACACACAAAGATAAATCTGTAGCCCTAATATATCCTCATTTTACTATATACAAATTCATTGATCTAGATCTGTATTTGTATCTGAAGTTAGTTTAATCGTCTCTGAGAGGAAACTATGGCCTAAATTCCTTGATATTTCAAACGTTAACAATAAAACTTCAATTAAGTTTGAGCAATGTTTAATAGAAATAATTATGTTAAAATACAAATTTATTAAACAAGTAAAACTTCCTAAAAATAATTTACAAGCAATACATTTGATTGCAATTGACACATGAGAAATTCAAGGCAAACAAACAGTTTGAACAGGAAATTAAGTTCAATTTTGATTGACTAAGGGTGAAGGAAAGGGAAATCGTCTCTTGTATTCCGTTCAACTTGAAGAGAATTTGAATTGGACATCAATCCCATGATTGACTGAATATAGAAATTGAAATCTCGATCCAAACAGGGTAATGGTTAGTGTCATGATAATCAATTAAGAAAGAATAACGAGAGTAAGGAAGGATCGAGAAAGAATAAAGAATAGGCAACCCAAAAAAAAAAAAATTGGATTGGAAATTCACTTGCATGCACACATGAATGAATGATTATTTTTAAGAAACCCTAACTTGGTATTATTTAAACAACCCCAACATTGCTCTTTTTCCTCACCTATTTCAAAATAACAAGGGCTCAACAGGATGCATACACCTGAACCATTTTATTCTCACCCAAGCCAATCCAACTGAATCTGGGTGGCCATTTGAATCCCTTCTATGCCCCTTTGAGTGATTGGATTCTTTTGTTGTTGGGTTTAGTGAGAGGAGAGAGTGAATGTGAATGCAAATGCAAATGAGAGTGCAATTTCAATTTCTATTGTGATTCAAAAAAGAAAGAAAGAAGAAAAGAAAAGTGTGTATGCATCTCGTCTTGCCTTTGTTTTCCCACAATCCACCACCAGAGATGAAAACAACCTTCTCCTCCGCACCCCAATTTCTACCTAAGTATTTTTAGACTTTCAATTGTCTCTGAGAGGAAACTACTGTCTTGATAATTGGAGCACCATTATTGCGATAGACGAAAACTACCACTTTGTTTTTCCTACTCTTTATCTTTTATTTCGAGTTGTTGTTGTATTGATTAAGATGTTGAAAGTTCCCTTCCTACTATCCCACTTATGTCTCTGCAAGATTTGTATCTTTCACTCTTCCTCTGTGTGAAACCCTTTGTTTATCCATTCTCAGCCCAATTTTTAATTTAACAAATTATGTGCTCCTTGACTTCCTCAAAATTAAGCGTCACCTAATTTTTTTGTGCCATTAAAAAAATTCATTAGTGGAGATGAAAATATGGAATAGAATGAAAAAATATACAAAATAACGACTATGATGAAGAATAATGATTACTCAAGAATTGTAACTTAAGAAAGGCCTATCGGCCAAATGTTTATGGTCTGTTATTTTTGTAATGAATGCAATATCTATGTCCCATTTGAGAATTAAACATAATATGTGTGTACTCTTTATCAATTCAAGACATTTCATGTGCCTTGATTTTTTTATTCACTATAAACATTCTATATTTAATCTTCTTAGATTATGCAATTTTTTTCTGATTGACAATTTTATACCTAAATACAACATTTTAATACTCTTTGAAATTATTTACGAATTTTACAAAAACGACCTTAAGTTAGAGGGTAACATAGGTTAATGATGGTAGAAATGTTTTCACTAGAGACTCCCCAATGCCACCCCTTACTATGGAAAAGCATTAGGGTGCCATCTAAGTCAACAAATACATTATCCTTAATTTGTGGTTTAATTTCCTTTAACATTGTAGTTTATAGTTGTGGCTATTAAATACACCCTATCATTTCCTAGATTGGTGGCTCTTATGAAATTAACCTAAATTTAAGATTCAAAATTTAACACTTATGACTTTAAGTTGAATTAAAGATGACTTTAGGATATTAATGCAAATAGTCCAAATGTTATAGTGTTACTTAGTTTATATCTTGTCTTCAATGTAATACTTTTGCATCAGTATATTCTACCATCAATGGTGACTTACACTATTGTATGTTAGACACTTTAATAGATATATATTGAATAATTTTGATATTAGATATCCAATAGAGTTAGACTAAAATTTTGGACACCAATTTTAGACAAAACAAAATTAAGAATCTCTTTCAAAATGTCAAAGTAGGCCAAGTACCGTGACCATCAATTTTTTTACAAAAGTGTAAGTTTCCAATTGACTAAGTTTAATAAATTTGTAGGATGATCACATTTCTGAATGTTTTGTGTTGTCTTCAGTACTATCTTTTGGAACATCCCATGCACACTAGCAAGTTGCACCTACCCCAATATCCTAAATCTTGATGATGCCACACAACTCTAAATATGTCATTACTATCTTGCACAAGGATGCTAATAGAATATGAAAAAAAAACATTACTCATCATTACAAAGCGGTGGTTACTCTTTTATGTAACGAAATGTAGTTTATTCTTCCATTATTTGACTTAAGGAGCCATAAGTCTCGAGGAATGTAGAAAGTATATAGAGGTAGACATGTTATAAAATCCGTTCTCTTTTGTCTTGCATGAAGTTATTGCTTAATTCACTTCTACAGTTTACAATTCTAACATGTCTCCTACTCTCCTAGCATTTATATGGTATATCATTCAGACTTTATCATTTCTTTTGTCCATAAAACCTCTACAAATTTCAGCTCAAGTAAAAATCAAACTATACATATAGCATTCAAATTGTATTTAAATAAATGTTTTGAAAGTGTGATTTTAGCTGTAAATATTGTGTTGAATTGTAATTAAATTCATCAATATTAAAATCACATTCAGAAGTTTGCAATATCACCTTTGGTGATATGAACAGGCCGATAGGCCTTTTTCATAATTAAAAATTGATGAAAATTAATGATTTAAAATTTATAAACATTAAATCTAAGAAAATATATATATTAAAAATAATAAATAAAATAATGACTAAATTAATAAAAGATTAAAAAAATGAAAATTTAAATTTAGAATTAAAATTATTAAATAATAAATATTAAAAACTAAAAATTATAATTAATAAAATCAGAAATTATTAAATCATTAAATCATTTTAAAATTAGAAAAATCATTAAATCATTTAAAAATTAGAAAAATAAATCAACAAAGATTAAAATCAACAAAATAATTAATTAAAAATAAAATTAGAAATAAATTAAAAATAAAAATGGAGAAAAATAAAAAAATAATTAAAAACTATAAAATGAATAAAAATTAAATTTACATATTAATAGAACTTAATAATTAAAATATTAAATTTACAAGTTAATAGAACTTAATAATTAATTAAAAATTAGTTATAAACATTAGGTAAAATAATAAAATATAAATTGAAATTAATAAAAAAAGGAAAAATTGAAATTAATAAAAATTATAAATTAAAAAAAAATAATAGAATATTACAAATTATTAAAAATTAATAAATATTTAAAATTATTTAAAGTTAAATATTAATAAAATTATAAAATTAAATTAAAATTAAAAATTAGAAATTATCAAAAACTAAATTATCATATTATCATCATCAGTGTCATCGTTATCATCATGTTTTTTTCCATTTTCATCATCATTTTCATCCACATTTTCTTCATTATTGACATCATCATCATGTCGCCATCATCATTTGCACGGTTTTCATGGTCGTCGTCATCATCATTGTCTTCATTTTCATCATCATCCTTATCATCGCCGTTTTCATTCTTGTCAATATCATCATTGTTTTATTTTTGTCATCATGATATTCGTCATCGTTTTCATCATCATCAAATATCATTGTCATTCTCATTGTCAATCGGTTTAGGTTTTTCATTCAGTATTAGGGAATTTGGTTTATAATATGCTTTAATTGCCATCGTTACTCACACTTATCCACTATTATTTAAGGTTAGTGTTTATGGTTTAAATTTAAGTATGTACTATTAACATTAACAAAATGTGTTTAGGGTCAAGCACTTGGGATCGATGGTTCGTGATTCAATGTTCAAATCTGAAATTCAGTATGATAAAATTAATATTTTAAAATTAGTATTGATATTATTCGTTTTAATATTCTTAGTACAAATATTTATATTATGAATATTAATATCATGAATAATATTAATAATATTAATGTTATTGCTAATATTAATATTATTATGACAACTTCACACATAAAATAAAATTTACTATGAATGTCATTATCATCACCATTGTCTTTGATCATTTTCTTCATCAATATCATCACCAAAATCGATGATCATTGTTATCATCTTTATTCATCACCATTGTCAATTGATCATCATTCTCAACATCATCATTTCCATCAAATATTCATCATCAACATCATCATTCTCATCCCATTAATGTTTTTACTATTATTTTCAACTTCATCATCATCGTCGTTGTCTTCGTAATCATTTTCATCATCATTATCATCACCACCATCATGGATCATTGTCGTCGTCATTATCATCACCAACATCATTCGTCGATCATTGTCATCGTCATTCTCATCACTAACACTATAGATCATTTTCATCATCATTAACATCACTACCATCGTTGATAATTGTCATCATCACTATCATTATAATCATTAGAATATATTATCATAACCACCATCGTCGAAAATTATCTTCCTCATGATCATCTCCACCATCGTTAATCATTTTCGTCATCATCATCATCACCACCATCATCGATCATTGTCATCATCATTATCATCACCACCATCGTCGATCATTTTTTCATCATTATCATCACCACCATTGTTTATTATTATCATCGTCATTATCACCACCACCACCATTGATCATTGTCGTCGTTATCATTATCATCATTATTGTCTTCATAATCATCAATCATCATCATTTTCATCATCTTCTCAATCAAATCAGCATCATCAACATCATCATTCTCATCCCCCATCAATTTTTTACCATTATTTTTTTCATCATTATGATCATCATCATCATCATTATCTTCGTAATCATTATCATTATAATTATCCTCACCACTCATGATCATCACCAACATCATTGATCATCATTTTCAGCCTTATGATCACCACCTTCTTCATAATCATCAATCATAGTCATTGTCATTATGATGATGATTCTCATCATCATCATCTCAATCAAATTGTCATCATCAACATCATCATTCTCATCCACATAAAAATTTTACCATCATTTTCATTTTCGTCATTCATCATCACCACCATCATCATCATTGCCTTCATAATTACTGTCATCATCTTTATCATCAACGATCATCACCACCATTGTTGATCATTATTTTCATCATCATCATCATCATGATGATCATCATCATCATTATCATCACCACCATTGATCATCATTTTTGTCATCATCTTTATCATCACCACCATCATTGATCATCGTTGTCATCATTATCATCAAAAACATCATTGATCATTTTCATCATCATTATGATCATCATTATGTCTTTGTAATCATCATCATCATCATCATCATCTCCATCAAATCATCATCATCAACATCATCATTCTCATCCCCATCATTTTTTACCATTATTTTCATTTTCATCATCATCATCTTTCATCTTCCATCCATCATCATCATTATCCTTCACCAAACGATCATTGTCATCATCTTTCATCATCACCACCATCATTAGTATTTGTCGTTGTCATCATCATCATCACCATCTTCGATCATTATTTTCATCGTCATCATCACCATCATCATCATCATCATCACCATCGTCGATCATTGTCATCGACATTATCAACACCACCATTGTCGATCATTGTCATCATCTTTATCATCACCACCATCATTGATCATCGTTGTCATCATTATCATCAACAACATCATTGATCATTTTCATCATCATTATGATCATCATTGTTGTCTTCGTAATCATCAATCATCATCATTTTCATCATCATCATCATCATCATCATTTTTGTCATCATCTCCATCAAATCATCATCATCAACATCATCATTCTCATCCCCATCAGGGTTTTTACCATTATTTTCATCATTGTCATCATCATCATCTTTGTCTTCGTAATCATTATCATCATCATTATCAGCACCACCATCAACGATCATTTTCGTCATTCATCATAATCACCACCATCATTAGTATTTGTCGTTGTCATCATCATCACCACCATCTTCGATCATTATTTTCATCGTCATCATCACCACCATCGCCGATCATTGTCATCATCATCATCATCACCACCATCATCAATCATTGTCATTGTCATCATCATCACCACCATCATCGATCAATGTCATCGTCATTATCATCACCACCATCGCCATTCATTGTCATCGTCATCATCATCACCACCATCTTTGGTCACTATCGTCCTCATTATAGTCACCATTCTCATCATCTCCATCAAATTGTCATCATTATCATCACCACCATCTTTGGTCACTGTCGTCATCATTATAGTCACCAACATCATCAATCATTATTGTCATCATTATCATCACAACCATCATCAATCATTATTATTATCATTAACATCACCACCATCGAGGATCATATTCATCACCACCATCATCAATCATCATCATTATCATTAACATCACCACCATCATGGATCATATTCGTCACCATTATCATGACCACCATTATTGATCATCATTGTCGGCCTTATGATCACCACCATCATGGATCATATTCATCACCATTATCATGACCACCATTATTGATCATCATTGTCGGCCTTATGATCACCACCATCATGGATCATATTCATCACCATTATCATGACCACCATTATTGATCATCATTGTCGGCCTTATGATCACCACCATCATGGATCATATTCATCACCATTAACATCATGTCAAATTAAAAAAACAAATAACCTAGTCCAGTTACAAAATTTTAACCATATTTTTGAAACACAGATTCAAGTTCTCTAATTTCACGTGTTTATTTATGTTCATAAATGAAAACTAAAGTGTTGAGTTTCCTTCCATACAAAGCTCGTCGCATTTAATCTCACAACTAATAATGACACACTGATGAGTTTGTGAGACACCATAAAATGTAAAATTCCTCATATTGCATCAAACAAATTAAATTTATATAAATGTTAACTATAAAAATGTAGAAATAAATGCAAAATTACAAAATCAAAATGTGTATCACATGTAATTAACAAACCTCGGCGTATTTTTCACTGATTCATGTTTAGAAAAATTGATCACTACATATCACTGAACAAAATTACAAAAACATAGAAATATCAACATATCAGAAAGACACATATTTAAGTATTCAAGGATGAGTGAGTAATGTCATTCATGATGACGTTTGTTCACATTTCAGCAAACGAGCTTCCTCCCTCTTCCTAATAGAAACATATGCACCTTCCTTCATCTTAGAATAATGCTCATAAGAAAAAGGAGGACATGTGCATAATCCATCAAGAGACTTCACTCTTGATATCGCCGTGAATGTCAGCCCCTGTCATTCCCTACTGCCTATGTCGATCGTTGCTCTATTAAGAGTGAGTCCCTGCGATTTGTGAATTGTAAGAGCCCATGACATCTTCAAAGGTACTTGTCTGCAACATCCCCTCAATACTGGAGGCACAGTTACATATTTTGGATGACTCAAATCCCATGGGATGCTGACATAATTCTAAAACTCCACAACAACAAATATCGACAAATCTGGAGGCTTTGTCCCAGGGAAATACACTATGTTCTTCACCTATCCAAGAGATCCATTAACTAAACCTACCTCCACCCACAAATTACACACCAACATAACATGTTGACCATTGCAAAGTAACACCTCACTCTCCAACTAGTCATCATCACTTTCTCCATACGCCACTCTTCTCATACAAGTTGCAACAACTCGTGCCACAGGAACATTCAATTTCTTAAGCATAATCCTATTATGAAATGTCACTTTCACATTCATCGAAAAAAATTGACTGGAAGAGTCAAACATCAAAATTTCCTCTGTACCAAAGCATGAATCTGTTCTAGACATCAACAACTCCCAATCTTCGATTGTGGGATTCACATTTCTAAAATTAGATAGCAAGTTTCAAAACTTCACCTGATCCAAACTATCCCCTTCTTGACGAAAAATCATGTCGAGAGTCACGACATGAGAAAAAGATCTCCACAACTTTTTTCCCTCCATGTTTCCTGCATACATCGGTATGTCCTTTATAGGGGAGTTGGGCAAGATCCCGACAAGAATTATAGACCTATCTCCAAATATGACATTCTCGTGTGAAGGGAATGCTTCTCGCAAGTGAATATCAATTTTTTTCAACAATTTTGGACCCATGAAACTCATCTCATCGATAATAATGTATCTATAATGTCTCATCTGCTCTTGAAATACATCCAGTGCATGTCTATTAAAACATCTCATGTCGCGTAATGGAATTCTCAACGACGAATGCACCATTGTAGCACGGATGTTGAAAGCTAAAACTCGTGTTGCCAAAAGAAGATGAGGAGTCTTACCTGTCATGACATTGTTTTCCAAGACATTCTTAATGCAATTAATCAGGAAAGATTTCCCCATCCCAACAGTACCTTGTATTATCATCTTGAGCGGAGCTTCCTTGTGGTCCTTTCTAGAATGTTCGACTATAGTTTCTAGAGCAATACATTGTTTTCTCGACGACATTTCCACACCTGATACCTAATTGTTTGAAGCATCCAGTACATTTTGCATGGATTTGTTCGTTTCTATAAAACATGCTGACGTATCTTGTACATCCTCATCCTCCTCTATATCCCAAACATGGTTCAAATCAAAATTCCATCTTCCAAGCATATGAAGATCACTCAAATGCACCTAATTTGGAGGAACAATGCTAGAAAATAACTCCCACTCATTCATTCCATCCACTCCCACAAAACTTTGTGTCTCATAGTCCTCGGTGTCTTCTATGTCTTCTTCCTCCATTGCATCCTTTTGGTCTACATGCCATGCACGATACGTATTCTTAGTTCTCTCCCAATTTTGTAAAATTTCCTCTCTAGTACTTCCTATGTCCCTGTGTATATCATGAAAGGGCTTATATAATAACAAATCACTCCAACAAAAGTTCTCGTGATCCTCTGATCCACTTTCTGGAACAGAGAAATACCACGGCCATATGCGTATGACAGTGGGTGTATTCTGGGCTTCCATTTGTCTTTCTTTCTCTTCGCATTAAATGACCATGATCTCATAACATCAATCAATGAGATGGATTCCAAATGTACCGGTCGATCTTTATATGCATCGATGAAACATGATCCAGTTTCATTCTCTCCAAATGTCATACTCACCTTGCGAAAAACCTTCCAACCAAGATTCAGAGTCATAAAGGCACAATTGCATTGAACCAATGACAACTTCAACAACATGTGACATGTCTCTTGCACCCCAATATCACGTTCCACAATTGCTTTATTTAAATCCTCCAGTATATGCATAGTGTAGACTCTTCCCCATCCACATCACCTAATATCCTTGTCAACATGTCATGAAAGCTCTTTGACCTCTTCTCTACCTTTGAAGCATATTTTTCTATATACTTTAACACCGTGTGTCTAGAAACAACAAGCTGGCAATCTATATTACCGTGCCATATGGCCAACATGTCTCAGTTGTGAAGGTTCAATCTTGCATCGTTATGGGAAGGTTCAAATCTCTTCTAATCATCTGCATCAACAAACAACTCTGAATCATCCCGAAGATCCCACAGAACATTATAACAAAAACCATGGATGATCCCTTCTTTTGCAAATAGGACATCTCGCTACATTTAGTATGCCTCTGCACATGGTTGACAAGTTCTTCATAGTCATAAAGTGGGTCATGCTATAATATCCATGAAGGATTCATTGAGGAAGGATCTTCGACTCTAGATCGACCGAGCACCACATTTATCTGATGGCTGTCATGGGGATTCCACGAAGTGACATATCTATTAAAGAATGATATTGCAGCCATTACCTGATTCTCGTCAGCCCAATCAAACATTTCCATAGAGGGGATACTGGGGACCCACATGAATTTGTGGACATGTGCAGATTCTCGATGTTGCCACTCAAACCTATAAATACCATGCCAAAAAAACACGTGGCTTACAAAACCATTTTTTCACAATATTCAAAATGCATTGGATCACTCCACAAATTCAAATAAATTTCAATCAAACAGAAAACTACAAACCTGTACCAGTAGTCCTTTGCACCAATTAGTTTCTATATCACCTCTTCACGAAATATCTCAAATCTTCTGTGCATTTAAGCTACAACAATATGAGGATAATCTATCACATTCCCAATCCTCCACTTATACGCCCTTGAAGAATTTGAATGAGGTTCACCAGGCATCAACTGGTGCAAATCAAACCACTTTGTGTCTGTTGCGGTAAGCGTAAAAAAAAGGATGATGAGGATGATGATGAGTGATTACAAACCATAAATAATGAACATAAACTCTCATTGGTAAACACTTGACACAAACCTTGTAACTTACATATGATAAAAAAGTAAACATAAATGATGACACAATGCTTCAAATGATCTTAGTGTTGTATCGTCAGAAAGTTATATTGGTGATTTCTGTTTAAGATATGAGTTCAGATTAAACATTTTTTTACAATCATTAAGGTTGAATTTCATTATCAAACATGAAAACTTGTGTGACATCATGGACTATGCAACATTAACACCGAACACAACTCTAAAAGTGATGAGGAGACTACTAAGGAGAAATGCACCATCGAGAGCACAACCATTGATAGTGTTGATTGTGGTGGTGGTGGTTTTGATGATGGTGGTGATAATAATAATGAGGCTATTGATGATAAAAATGATGATCATGATTATTGACGATGATTATTAATGATCATGACAATAATGTTAATGATGATGATAATAAGGATAGAGCATAACCATTGATAATAATGATGGTGGTGATATTAGAGATGAGGATAATGATGATAAAATTATGATCATGATTATTTACGATCATTATTAACGCTCACGATGTATCCGTGCTCCCGCTCTTCACGACGTAGCCCTGACCCTAAAATCCATGGCGGTGGCAATAATCACACTCCACACTCCAGTTCTCCACAACACAGCCCTATCCATGGTAGCGGTAGTAATAAACGCAAAATTGATAAAACACAAGGTAAGATTGAGCTTTATCCTTGTGCCAAAGCATATTGTATTGTTATCTTTGAAACCCCTGAATATAGGGATTTGAATTTCAAAGAATATTGGGTTTGGGGTGAACACGAGCTCATGTTCAAGCCATGGTATCTATCTTTTGATCCCTTAAAAGATTCCTTTGATACCTACCCTGTTTTGGTTCATTTTTAGGACTCCCACTTCAACTCTGGAATAGATCATGCTTGCTTGCCATAGGTAATGCTCTAGAATCATGTGTAAAAGTTGATGATAATACCTCTGTTTAGGTACATACTACTTATGCTCGAATCCTCGTAGATCTTAATACCTCTCAAGATCTACCAGCAATAATCAAACTGCAAATTAGGGATAGAATTTGGGAACAAAGATTGGACTACATGGGGTCTTGCTTTCAAATGTCGACGTTGCTTTCAAATTGGTCATATTTCAGAGGAATGTGAATATTCCAAACACAAAGGAAAACCTACATGGTGGAAGGATTCTCTACCTGAACATCTAACAATAAATCCCCATACCGACCCGATTGTGGAACTCCCACAAGCTAAGAACACTTCTGAGAAGAAAGCTTCCTCTCCTCAGGATGCTCTCTTGGCCGGTCCACATCCCTATCAAGTCAATTGAAGTGGTTATTTCAATCTCAGTGGAAGAAGGAAATGAGGAATGGAAGGTAGTGGATAGGAAAAAGAAGGGATCTCAATCTAAACCCTTCATTGTCTCGGACAAGACATGAGTCTTGTCCTGTTATGGGTTATCATTCCTATATCTGGGTTGTTGGCCTAGTGTGCTGCTACTAAGCAGCTACTTTTTGGTTGAAATTTTGCTGGTTTTTGGCTGTGTACTTGGAAGATTCTTCTCTACTGTTGGGATTTGTCATTTTATCTTGATTTTGATCTCTCTTTGAAATACTGATTTTTTCAAATCTAGCGTTTGAGCACTGACAAGGGTATAGTCCCTTTCAACAAACTATTGACCTTTAATAAAAAAATAATAGAGATGTTGATGATGATCATGATGATGATGAAGATAAGGATAATGACAACAATGATGACGAGGGTGATGATTTATTCGACGACGATGATGCTGATAATGATAAAAATGATGATTATGAAGCTGATGATCATGACCAAAAGTAATACGACCATGAAAACAATTACAATGACAATGAAGATGGCATTGTGGTGGTCGTGGTGGTGCTTGTGGCGATAGTTATGATAATAATGATGATAATTAATGATGGTGAATATGAAAATATAGATGATGATGATGATGATTGTGATGACGACATGATGATGATTATAATGACGACGACGATGATGGTTTGTATGACAACGATGATGTTGATAATGATAACAATGATGATGATGGGGATATTGATTATGATTATTATAATGACGATGATAACAACCCCAATTAGATGACCATGAAAATGATGATGCCGAAAATATATTGTTATGTAGGGTTGACATTTACCCATGTATAAGGGTATTTTTCATTGTCTTTCTCACTGTTTAAGATAATTGAGATGTTGTCCTTTCAAAGATTTGGGAACTACATAATCATCATGTATGGAAACGAAGATGATGATGATAACCACAATTAGATGACCATGAAAATGATAATTTTGACAATATAATGTTATGTAGGGTTGACGTTTACCCCTGTGTAAGGGTGTTTTTCATTGTGTTTCTCATTATTTACGATAATTAATATGTTATCCTTTCTAAGATTTGGGAACTATAGAATCATCATATATGACAATGATGATGATGACAATTGTGTCAATGATCACCATCATCTAACAACAGTCATGATGATGATCATGTCAGTGATGGTTAGTATCGATGATAAAGAAGAAGATGATGAAAATGATGATCATGAAGATGACGATGATCATTATAATGATGATGGTGACAATGAAGAATATGATACTGGTGAGGATGATGTTTGTGATGATGATAATGAAAATGATGATGATGAAAACAAAAAATATTAATATTAGTACATATAATAATACTAGCAATATCACCTTTGGTGATATGAATAAGCCGATAGGCCTTTTTCATAATTAAAAATTGATGAAAATTAATGATTTAAAATTTATAAACATTAAATCTAAGAAACTATATATATTAAAAATAATAAATAAAATAATGACTAAATTAATAAAAGATTAAAAATGAAAATTTAAATTTAGAATTAAAATTATTAAATAATAAATATTAATAACTAAAAATTATAATTAATAAAAATCATCGAAATTATTAAATCATTAAATCATTTTAAAATTAGAAAAATCATTAAATCATTTAAAAATTAGAAAAATAAATCAACAAAAATTAAAATCAACAAAATAATTAATTAAAAATAAAATTAGAAATAAATTAAATAATAAAAATGGAGAAAAATAAAAAAATAATTAAAAACTATAAAATGAATAAAAATTAAATTTACATATTAATAGAACTTAATAATTAAAATATTAAATTTACAAGTTAATAGAACTTAATAATTAATTAAAAATTATTTATAAACATTATGTAAAATAATAAAATATAAATTGAAATTAATAAAAAAAGAAAAAATTGAAATTAATAAAAATTATAAATTAAAAAATAATAGAATATTACAAATTATTAAAATATAATAAATATTTAAAATTATTTAAAGTTAAATATTAATAAAATTATAAAATTAAATTAAAATTAAAAATTAGAAATTATCAAAAACTAAATTATCATATTATCATCATCAATTGTCATCGTTATCATCATGTTTTTTTCCATTTTCATCATCATTTTCATCCACATTTTCTTCATTATTGACATCATCATTTCGCCATCATCATTTGCACGGTTTTCATGGTCGTCGTCATCATCATTGTCTTCATTTTCATCATCATCCTTATCATCGCCATTTTCATTCTTGTCAATATCATCATTGTTTTATTTTTGTCATCATGATATTCGTCATCATTTTCATCATCATCAAATATCATTGTCGTTCTCATTGTCAATCGGTTTAGGTTTTTCATTGTGTAAGGGTATTTTTCATTGTGTTTCTCATTATTTACTTATAATTAATATGTTATTCTTTCTAAGATTTGGGAACTATAGAATCATCATATATGACAATGATGATGATGACAATTGTGTCGATGATCACCATCATCTAATTGCTTGATCATGATGATGATCATGTTAAAATTGATGGTTAGTATCGATGATAAAGAAGAATATGATGAAAATGATGATCATGAAGATGCGATGATCATTTTAATGATGATGGTGACAATGAAGAATATGATCTTTTGGTGAGGATGATGTTTGTGATGATTATAATGAAAATGATGATGATGAAAACAAAAAATATTAATATTAGTACATATAATAATATAATTTTTTTACAATATTAATATTTTTAGTAATAAATATATATATTTTGGATGATGATGAAATGATGATGACGACCATGAAAACCATGCAAATGATGATGGTGACAATGATGGCATCATTGATGATGACAATGATGAGGAAAATGTGGATGAAGATGATGATGAAAATGGAAAGACCATGATGATAACAATGACACTTATGATGATAATAGCTTGATCCAGGAGATTTCCGATCTTCAGCAGGATTGGTCTCTCTCCTTCCACCTCCTTCATCAATATTTTCTCAGTTAGGGTTAGGGCAGCCACAAGGAGGATGCGAGGAGGTGCGAGGAGCCATCATCATATTATTTTTATTTAATACTAATTATATTATTATTATACTCATCATCATAATTGTTTCCATCATCGTCATCATCATTCTGATCATCATCGTTATCCTTGTCAAAGTTTTTATCATCATTTTCGTTGTCCTCATAATCATTGTGGTCATTTTCATCCTCATCATCATCATTTTCTTTGTAATTAGACTCATCATAATTATCATCACCATCATTGATTATCGTTTTCATCATCATCATCCTCATCATCATTATCACCACCACCATTCTTGGATTTGGATGGTAAATTATATTGGTGGCTTATTTGTAATCCTAACATCCATGAGTTATAAATGTGTGTGCTAAATATGCAAATGATTTTCCTCCAGTTCAGTGCATCTACCATTTCTTACCTCCTAAGGGCTCTCCATTACTGACTGTTATTTTCTTGGGAGAGACTCTTATCAAATAGATTCTTTAGCATCGTTTTCATTTTCATCTTTATCATATTCATTGTCAGATCATTGTCATGATTAATATAATAATCGTAATAGTTAGTATCATCATCATCGTGATCATCATCTTGTTTGTCATGGTCATTCTAGTTCAGGAATGAATGGCCTCGATGCAAACGTACCAATTTGGTTACTTAAGACTCATATTATTAATGATAAGGATCCCCATCCATGTAGTTCATTGGTGTTGATCGTCATAATAATCATCTTCATCGTTGTCTTCCTCTTCATAATCATAATATGCTTTATCTTTCATCGTTGTTTTTTATCGAGTATTCAGGGAAATTGGATTATAATATGCTTTATCTTTCATCGTTACTCACACTGATCCACGATTATTTAAGGTGGTGTTTATGGTTTAAAGTTAAGTATGTACTATTAAAATGAGATAATCATTACACTTACTATTCACCATATTATTGTTTAAATATAATTAAATATTTACAAATATAGCTAAATTGACAATAACGATATTTATGATTGCAAAAAATTAAGTCCACGAAAATGTTTTCCATGAGCACCAAGTCTGAAAAGGATTCTAAACAAAACATGACTATTTTTCAACTCCACTACGAACTATTGAAACTCTCAAGTGTTGTGGATACAAGAAAGGACATCTAAACAGACCATTAATAGTTTCAAATTTCACTATGTCAACAATATTGAAATCATTTTGCATTGTTCGTATAAGAATATCAACATAATGTCATCTCGCAAAGTCTATTTTAAACATTAAAATACTAAAGTTTTTATCAAAACAAGTTCAAATGACATATATTCATTTTGAATCCCCAAATTTCTTAACCCCCCTTATTTTTTTAGCTCTATTCGGGCAATCCTTCTTAGCTCTCGGATTCGGGACTTCAATTCCATTCTTCATCAGTTTACTTCCAGGTTCAACTCTAATTGCATCCTCCACAGTGTCGTAGATAAGGCCAAATCCTCTAGAACGTGTTTTCTTTGTCCTAAACGAGGAAAGGAAAATGGTCCTCATATCATAGACTTTAAACCTTTTATAGAGCTCTTCCTTTATCTCGTCGAGACTCAAATTCGGTCTTCTATGATGAAGAACATGGACAACAAATTGTTTTCTACAAAATTCTTCCTCGCATTGAATGTTTCTAATGCATACTGTCCATGTAGGAGTGTCAAGAGGAATGGGGACGTTAGATTGACTCCGCGTCTTCATTCTGCCAACACAAAACTGGAACAACCCAAAAATTGATTTATAAGGAGAGTGTCAACAAATTGAACACTTGCAAAAAAATAATATTAAGTGCATTTTTATCCAATTTTAATGAAAAAATATATGGCTACCATTTTATCATACGATAATTAATAAATGCTAATTAATAAATGGATCAATTGTTCAAATTATTGTATCAAAGGTGGTCCAAAGAAATTATTATTTAGTAGATTTTCCATTCTAATTAAGAAAAGATTTTAATACATTTCTAACTCCTAATGATGAATCACTTCATGTAATCACATTAAGCAGTTATTAGACAATATCCAAATTTTCAACTGCTAGTCATGGTAGGAGAAGAACAATGAACAACAATTATCTGAAAAACCTCATTCAGACACACTCTGAATGCAAAAAGCTCGTATTCAAAACCATATAGAAATCAAAAAAATACGAAAGAAATTACATTAAGCAGTTCAACTCCAACTTTTCAACTGCTAGTCCAGGTTCGGGAGAACTATAATGGTAATTCAGTTTATGAATAGTTCCACTGATAGTGTGCATAATCATAGCTGGTAGAAAACTTAATTATACAGGACAAAGGCAGAAACAATGATGGGCTAAAAAAAACCCTGTGATTAAAATCCAGTATATTCACTGCCAGAAACTTATCCATATGCAATTATTTGGAAACAAAATCCAAAATCTAAAAAGATACAGAAAATTATTTGGTATTGGTGGATAGCAAATGCAAATAAAAAATCAATTATATCCAGGCCAAAATATATATTTCTTGAGAAAGCGTAATTTCACGCTAATAAGATAATGAAATCCATCACATATGGTCCATCAAACAGTAAAGCTGTCCATGCCAAATCAGTGCAGATAAACAGACCAGAAATCAATAGGGATAAAAAGCATAAAGGTCTAGTCAAAATTGAAGTATTCAACAAAGACTTCATCCTAATAGGTGGCCGTCTACCTCGAATAACAGTTGGACCCACATAAATCCCTTACCGCCCAGGTCCAACTTTGTTAAATGCGTAGTTGTTTCAATAGGAAAATGGCCCCTTTTACAGGGAGTGGGCTCAACTTACACTAACATAACACTGCCTCGCCCATTAAGAAACACATGCATTAATGACGCAGGCAAGCCAATTGCACTTTGAAATTGGGTCATAATTGCTATATACAATTGTATTACAGCTAGACCAGAACCAATAAAATACATGTTAATCTCAAAAAACATACCAACTAGGTACCACTAAAATATTTACAATAAACAGAGTTACAGAATTAGATGCTGGTTAATATTTCAGAGGGATCGCTTCCTAGTGTTGGAAGTACTAACTGTTGCCTCAATTATATTGAGAAATCCAAAAGTGTGGAAGGCCATGGAAGGATGAAAAGCAGAACTAAAGGTATGATGCTCTAATCTGATGGCATTGGTTATAATCTAGATTCCAAGAGATATCCAATGGACTCACACCTACCATTACTATCGGTTCTAACGTCTACCCACACTAAATAGATGGAATCCGTGTATTATAAATGGAGGCGAATAATTCATTCATTTATAAATTAAAAGACATGTAAAGAAATGTTAGCAAAACTTTATTGGTCTGAACGTTTGGTACATGACTCTCTCCCATATAAGCATTTTCAAATCCTGTTTGAGGCCCTTATGGTGATAGATGACGAAGCTATTGGTTCTTCTGGTCCAAGCCTTATCCCAGACATGTGAATTTGTCACTCAAAGAAAGAGGAAGATCTTGAGGTACTGTATCAGATGAAGAAATGCCCAATCTCGTATTAACTGCTAACATTAGAGATCATAGCATCATTTGATCCCATGGGCAGCAATGATTGCAGGATATGCACAAAATGGTTTTGCCAAAAAGGCCTTGCAAACTTTTAAGCAAATGCAATTGGCAGGTGTAACACTAAAATCCACAAACTATTCATGCATCTTTCCTGCCTATTCCAAAAGGGAAGCTTTGGAACAGGGCATGGACATCCATCAAAGCATAACTGAAAACAGTTTTTTTAAAGATGTTGTAGCCGCAAGTGCCTACCAGACATGCATGCAAAATGTTGAAGCATACACGTTACATGTGAACTGTTTGTAAAAATGCATCAAGGAGATGATGTTGTAGAAAATAAATAGATTAACAACAAATATACAGAATAAATCAAAACATTAAAACCAGAAACTACAGCACTGCTGCTTGCATAAGCTTCAGCTCTTTTACAATGCAATTACATGTGCCTCTGTTTTATAGAGGGCTTTCGATCAAAAAACAAATCATGTTAAAACAGGGCATGCTGCATGCAAAAACACAGCGTGCTGATTTATTTGGCTTTTCTTAAAATTACGAACTAAAATTATAAATCATGGAACAAGCATGAATATAGCACAGGTATAGGACAGCTGTGAAGAAACAAAAAGTATAATTTATAAAGAACATACCAAATTAGAATCTGTTCTGCAATCTATGTTTCAAATGCACCCGTTTTTGATGATTAATCAAAGAGGATGAAAACCAGAGAGTTTGGTTAAACATCTAATTGGTATTGGTGGATAGCAAATGCAAACTATGTAAATTTGTCACTCAAAGAAAGATCTAAGTGTATTTAGAAAACAACGAACTACTGCACAACTATTTTATCCTAAAAACAATTGGAATACTAATTAGACGCTCCAAATAAAGAATCATCACGGCTATTTACCAATTGGAAAGCTCCAAGGTAAAATAAACGAATGCCTGAATCATTGCATTAACATTTCCCGTGCACTCGATACTGTAGTCTGCTCCTCCATCAGTTATTTCTGCAATTACCTGTAAAATCAAAAGCACAGTGGCTCGAACTGCACCCTCTGATCTCGCATCATTTATCTTAACATGTGGAGAACCGCGCGCAGATGTAACTGCCTGCCCACCGAACTGTTTATTTTATTTATTAAGTATAACTGTTTATAATAATTGTTATTATTATTTATTAGGAGAGTTCGGTCTGTCAAAGAGAGAGAGGGGAAATCTGCAGGTAAATAGACAAACGGTTGAACCAGCTGTCAATTATCAAATACAACAGTTGTCAATAGTTGTGTGGAAAAGGGCTGCAGGACAGGTGTCGAAATTCATTGAGTGAAGTTATATGTTAGGCCTATCGGCCTAAAAATTAAAGTATAAATAAGCAGGATAATTTATCCTTTGAATGCATCTCTATTTTAATCATTTATTGCTACAAACATAAAATGGCGGGTCCACTCTCCACCAATCACAAAACCTATATAAAAAAATAGTATGCATTAAAAATAATTATTAATGTTGAAGATGCAAGTGGAGCTACGTGAAGATGCAAGTGCAGGTACGTGACTTAGCTTAGCGTTCTGTAGAAGACATTGGTGACGTCTTCAACGAAAGCGTCAATATTTTTAATGGAAGATCCACCTTTCCCCATTGCCTGCTTAGCTAATGTCTTCCACTGCAAAGCATTCTTTCTCAGTTCAATCCCCACTTCACTTTCCATAATTTCCTTGATCGAGTTTTCCACTTCCTCCCTCCCAACCAGTCCATCCTCTCTCCTCTTCAGTCTTATCCCTGTCTTCCACTCATCTTCTATGTATTTTGCATTAGTTGTCTGATCAGCCCATTGAGGAACTGCCAGCACGGGGACCCCTGAGCTGAGGCTTTCTAGCGTAGAATTCCATCCGCAGTGGGTCATAAACACGCCTACTGAAGGATGAGAAAGTACTGCCATCTGTGGACACCATGGCACTACCAATCCTCTCTCTGCAGTTTCCTCAAGGAACCCCTCTGGAAAATCTTGTAGACGAACATTTTCTTCTTTATTATGACCAGGACGGATTACCCACAAGAAGGAATGTCCACTGGCCTTCAGCCCAAAGGCTATTTCATGGATCTGCTCTTTGGAAGGGACAATGTCGCTGCCGAAAGAAATGTATACAACAGTTGAATTCCCCTTTGTGTTGAGCCAGTCTATGCAGTTAACTGTTTTCCACATATGGGCGCCCACATCTGTGTCCTCTGGATTATTTCCGTCCAAGAACGCCGAGGGAACCAGAGGGCCTACCGTTACGATCGGAACGAGTGATGCCATAGATCTGATTTCTGCAGTTTCTAGCTCGTGGAAGGAGTTTCCGAGTATCCATGTGGGATGAGAAATAGTATTGAAATGGTCCAGCACCGTTCGCAGAATGCTTTTGTAGGTATTGGAAGGATGTAGAAACGACGGCAGGTCCCGTGGACATAGCTCTGGAAGTCCCTCTATGTTCACGTTACTGGGCTTCTCTGTTTCTACCGTGTGTAGGGATTAGAGAATTACAAGATTAACTCAAAATCCGTGCGTAAAATCAAAGAAAATTACTAGTGTGAGGCAAAAACAGAAGGAAAATTTTCAGGTCATAATGGATAAAGATCAAGAGAAAACGTACCGAATCCTTTATGATAATGGTAATAGATGGAGTAAACTGCGCAGGATTGCGTCCAGAAATATGCAGAAGGAATGTTGAACTTGGTTGCTATTTCAGGAACCCATTCGAGGAAAGAATCGTAGACAATGCAAGAAACACTTGAATCCCCTTCAGCGTTGAGCCTCTGTATCAATTTTTCAAAGGTTTGAGCTCCAACCTTCCGTAATAGATCCACAAACGTGTCTGCGCCTTTGGACCGGTCGAAATCTAAAGGAAGGCCGTCTGAAATTGTTTCAATCCGGATGTGATCATGAAAGCGCAATGCCCCCGCTTGTATCATGCGCTCTCTGTTTGCCTCTGTGATGACGAACGTCACACGGAGGTTCTTAGAGACGAGCCTCTTGGAAAACTCCATCATTGGATTGATATGACCCTGCGCTGGAAAAGGAAACGCCACTACATGAGGCCGCTGTAGCGGCTCTAACGACCCCATGACCCTCTCTTCAAAAGCTTCAAACGCTTCTTCTGTCTGTGATTACCAGTGCTCGCAGCTAGCTGTACAAATAAATGAACCCAAACAATTGGGCCGCTAGTGAAAATAATAGAGAGCGCTTCAGATTTCGTGAATGTGACGGTGAATTAATTATTCAAAAGCTTTAAACCATGTGGGAAATGAACCCTGTGCTAAATGGAGCGAAAGTTTTAAAACCTGTGGGAAATGGAGCGAATGTGCATTATTTTTGGTTTTTTAGATATTTTAATCTTGCAAACAACCGTATTAATGGTTTCACCTTTACAAAAGGACACGAATATTTATTGTGAAATGGACGGGATCTGCATTATTTTTATGATTTGTTAGAAATTTGCAACAGCCATATTAATGGTTTCAACTTTTTGTAAAAGACGTGAATATTTATTGTGAATGTACCCTGCTCCACATCTCCAAATATATTATATTTAATATCTAAAAAATATCTAAGCATATTTAGGAAGTATTTAGAGATATCATAAAATATATAGAAATATCAAGTAAGATTCAGAAATATAAAAAACAAAATAAGAATATTTGATATTTTATCAATGGTACATGAAATGTACGATGGAAACGCAAAGGGTGATGGACTAAGGAAGAAGTAAAGGTTGAGGAAGCGAATAGGAGGAAGAGAATGAGGGGTGATAAAGAAGGGGTTTGAAGGTGGAGAAGTGCATCATGTTCGATTGAATCATCTTTATCTTGCACGCAATATTCACGTGAGTCTAATTTACGCTTGTAGGGGAAAAATTACAAAATGCGGAAAGTCGAAGAGGTTCCATACATTCGAAACCCAACCGAAATAATTACTTCTTGGGGCACATTCTAGCCTCCCATTACAATTCTAAGGTTGATTAAGTACAACAAAACAAATGATTTGCTATGTGTGCAATTTGCGCTTAAAGGGGTTTCAAGAAAAAATCGGGAAAACCAATACGTTTCACGGTTGAAACACAATTGCGAACGATGTCAAGGTTTTCGATTGGACAACATTTTATTAGATAGGTGAAGATGAAGGCATCCATGCAAATTTGGAAATAAAAAAGTGAGAATTAAGTACATGCATGTACCACACCCTTTCCATAACTCAGATAGTAACACCCAAATAATATCTGCTATTTGTGTTACACTTTATCGACTCGATCTTGCTCAGATTATTCATGTCAGTGAAATTTATGCTTCAAAGGGGAAAAAATAAATAATGCGAAAACTCCACTAGTTTCCATGTTTGAAACCCAATTGAAATGCTTGTTTCTTGGAGCACTTTGTAGCCCTCCTTTACAATTCTAAGCTCAAGTAAGTGCAAGGAAACAAATGGCGTGTGAACAATCATTGATAATTGAGTTCACATTATTCACATGAGTGTAATTTGCATTTAAAGGTGCCAAAATAAAAATGGTAAAAACCAATATGTTCCATGTTCGAAACCCTACTGAAATGCTTGCTTCTTGGAGCACTTCAGAGGCCCCTTTATAGTTCTAAGCTTTAGTAGATGCAAGAAAATAGACAATGTGCAAACAATCGTCAATAATTATCCATTATGTATGTTGCAGACTTTATCATCTTGATTTCACTCGCATTATTTACATGAGTGCAATTAGTGCCTAAAGGGACCAATATTTTGGTGAGATTTTGCTAGGGCCTCATTTTGAAACCCAATTGCACTACTTACATCTTACAAAGTGCTTTGAGGCACATTTTTAATTTTAAGCTTGAGAAATTATAGTAAAGAAGGCGATGTAGGAACAATCATTAATAATTGAGTTCCTCTAGAGAATGGACCTACGGGCTAGAGAAAGATGTTATCTAACAATCAAGCTGTGCCATTTTGTCAATTTTTGTTTTTATGGTGTAAAGGTTTTTTATTAGAAGACTTTTACTGTGTCAATTATTTGAATGAAAAAGTGCCTACGATGTGCAAGTGGTTGAAGCAACATATTTGTGAGATGTATAAGAACACACGAATTGTTTGATGAGTTTTTCCGATGTCAATAGTTAATGTTGTTTACAATTTAAGATCTTGTGTTTTATGGGTAGTTATAACACAAGTAAAGGTAATGTAAATTCACTGAGCGTCTCAATAGATTATTTAGAGATAAGGATAAGTGGAGTGGACCTAAAATCCCAAGGTAGGGGTTTCATAGGTAATTCGACTAGGGTATCTCTATGGCTAGATCAATGAAATGACTAGGGTTTGTCTCTAGCCATGAGGAACATAGTTTTTTTAGGTGTGTCTCGATGTAGGTGAAGTAACACCTTCGAAGCATGAAGGATGATGCGACGTGCTTTGTCTAGGAAGATGTTCGGAGGGAGGTTTCTTTGAGATGGTAACCTCTGAGATGGCATTATACCTATGGGTTGAGATAGCAAGGAAACGTAGAAGAAATGTACAAAGAAGATGAAGACATGAATTGAAGGTTAGAAATAAAAACATGAGAATTAAATACATCCATACCCTACGGTATTTCACATGTTAGATTGTTTCCACCCAAATAATATCTAATATGTGCTTTAATTTATCATCTTGATCTCTCTGTCATTATGTACATGATGTAATGTTGTTCAGAATCACAACACCCCTGAAATCAGTAACTTGATGGGTTAAGATCCTTAGTGTGACTGCACAACATGGAGCATCTCTCAAAGTGTGGGACTTTTGCGAGTCAAGAGAGCTCTCTGGATGAAGGTGACTCTATTCCTCTATTCAGGTGCATACGTTTAGGTTGCAGAGGGTCTATCCTAAATCCTATTCTAATTTTCCAAGGAGATAAAGTTAAGAGGATGCAAGAATTAAAACCTAATCTAACAGAGGTGATGCACCGAAGGAATGTTGAACATTTGCATTGCCTTTAAACACAAACCATTAAAATGTGAAACAATATCCATACATAGATGACCAAGATTGCAATGAGGGATCAGGAAGAAGAAATAAAACATAAGAGAGGGTTGAAATCATCCACGAACTTATTCTATTGCTCCAAGAATTGATACAGTACATTACAACAACTAAGAGGTAGAAATTGCATTACAATTTAGATGGAGGGGTTCAGAGGCTCCACAAATTCTCCTACAAAGCAGAGAAAAGGGAGGGCACAAAGAAAGAATGTCCTAACCCTTTACAATGAGCCAAGCTCTTACCTTTATAGATGAAATGAAGGGAGGAGAAGAAAAGAGGCGGGAACCTTGATTTGGAAGCTCATTACTAGCCATCAATGCCCCCGCAAATCCCGCCACAACTGGCCAAGTCGCCTCTCTATGTCTATTTGGCTTGTCAAGAAGGAAGAACAATGGATCAAATCAAATCGATTTGGTTGTTAAGCAATCGAGATCATACATTAATGGCATGAAAGACATTTTCCTATTTTTCACCCACCTAACCTTGTCAAAATTAAATTTTTAGGTTTTCATGGCGTAGATGATGTCGAGACCTTTCTAATGGTACCAAATTTGTTGAATTTTGAGCATTGGATTGAAAGATATGTTCATTTGAATACTTGAATCGAATCCATACAAAAATGGTGAAAACTAGTTTGGCAAAGCAGATCCGCGGGCCCAAAATTAACTTTGCACCTTTTGCACAAAAATACAGAAGTGTAAAAAACTCCCGCAGCCCCACAAGCCCGAAATTCACTTTTGCCTAAAAGCCTCTAGGCCGAAAATTGAAATTGTGCCTTTTGCACAAAAGTCACAAAAGTGTAAAAGTCTCCACACCCGCAAGCCCATGCAACCTTCTCATTTTTCCATTTGGTGAACAAACCTCCTCGAGCTCACGGGCCCATACTTACAAACTGTGCTTTTATGAAAGTTGCCAAAATTACAAAAAGACTTTAAGCGGCCCATCGCAACTCTACATTCCCAAAAGTCATCTTGGGCCCACCGGCCCGCATTTTCCACTTGGGTGAAAAGTCTTCCTAGGCATGTCGGCCCGCTTTTGGAAAAGAATCCTTCCAAGGCCCACCTTCCCGCTTTGACCTGAAACATGGCCACGTGTCCCTTTTGTTTGGCATGGTCATATGTTTGATCCTAGACACGTGGAGGCTCAACGCATATTTGGGACTTGCCCCCAGATTTTACCTTTGAAGTTATACAGATGAGGCATGTGGAGGGTTCTCCGCTAAAATTTCTATACTTAGTCAATTAAACGGACGGCTCTATCCCCCTTTTGACTCTTCAATTTTTGACTCTGTCCTTTTTCGATGTGAGACATGTGGAAGGCCAACGCTTATCTAGGAGACCCACTTTTAGATTTACCTTTGAAGATGCGCTGAGTTGATGCATGACGCTTCCGTGAGTTTTGGATACTTAGCTGATTCGGGCCAATGCCTTTCTCAAACCCTAGACACATGGAAGCCTCGCACTCATTTAAGTCTCTCGGTTTTGGGCCGCGCCTTTGAATTTGTCTTTAATGAGACACGTGGAGACTTCCGCCGGTTCTTTATACTTAGTCGATTAAACGACCGACTCTGTCCCTATTTTGGACATGGGACATGTTGAAGCTCCACGCTCGCTTGGAGACTTGCTTTTGTTTTACCTTCGAAGATGCGTGGAAGAGACACGTGGCATCTTTCACTAGCTCGTAGACTTTTCAATGAACAGTGTAACTTTTGGGGGCTCTGGACACGTGGAGGTTTGGCGCTTGTTTGGGAGGCTGCCTTTTGGTCTTTAAACTTGGAGATGTCTTTGATGAGGCATGTGGAAGCTTCCGCCATCTCTTCCATACTTAGCCGATTTGGGCCCACTCTGAATAGTATGTGAAGTCTAAAAACTTTGAGCCTTTCCCCATTTTGACCTAAAAGCCTTTGGCCTCCTTTGAATTTGTTTGATCCTTTATCGACCTTGCTCCTCCATTGTAGAGCCCTCCTACCCCCTTGACTATTGTCCAATTTGAATGTGAGCTCAGATGAATGAACTGACCTTTGATTTTCTCTCACGCGTGGTCATGTTTGATCAACTTTGCCAAGGAAAATTGAGATAACGATTTGGTGACTCATGGGGACATCTTCCTAGTAGATGAAGAGACAAGTAGCCTAGAAAGTATCCATTGGGAATGGAGTCTACACGGTAATTTCATCTGGTGCAGAAGCGCCCTCTCGCCGCACGCACTCTTATACTTTGTGAGAAAATCTTAGATTCAAGATTTGTAAGAGTAGAGAGTTGTCTCAAACTTGGAAACTTCTCCTCATTTGATTTTTAGCAAACCGATCATTGTTGGAGTGCAATGAAAACATCCAGACCTACTCCAAAAGGGATACTTTTCTGATTTAGTTTCTTATGGCCTCAAGTCTTTTCCATGGGTGAGATGAAATGTATACAACTATATACCGTAAACGATAGAACATGTGCACCAACACTTAGGAAATTGAAACCTAAACTATAACAAGAAAATGTGCATATGCACTTGGAGAAATTGAAAACCTAGGCTAATATTTACAAGGGTGAGTAATTTTCCTTTTTAGTAAAGATTTGAGGTAGATCCCATTGACTAGAATCTGCACTTCTTTGCCATCCAACTTAGCCAGCCAGAAGGCATTGCTACTTTTACATCTTGTGACCATGTAGGGGCCACTCCAAATGGCATCAAACTTGGAATGCCTTCCTAGTTTTTCCCAATCTGCATCCCACTTTAGAACTAAGTCCCCCTCTTGAAAGGTCCTTATTCTTGCTTTCTTATCAAATATCTTCTTGATCAATGCTTGATCTTTCTCCATGATCTGCATTGCATGTTCTCTTGCTTCTTCTACTCCCATTAGCTCTACATACCTGATTTCCATAGGTTCAAACTCAGCTAGTTCCAACTGTTTCATGAGCTCCAAAGTGGGCAGCTCCAATGATATGGGCAATACTACCTCTTTTCTGTATACAAGCTTGTATGGGAGCTGCCTATAGACCTTTTGGATGTGATCCTATCAGCCCATAGAGCTGATTTGAGCTTTATGTGCCAAGTTCTCTTATTTTCATCAAGATTCCTTCGATAATTCTTAGTGGGTTCTGGTTTATGGACTGCAGCCATTACCTTGAGGGTAATAGTTCAATGAAGTGCTAAGGTATACACCATTCCGAAAGCCCATTAAGTGATCCTTGTACTCAAGGAATGCCAATGCATTATCGATATGATATTCGCGGGGACTCCAAACCTAAGTGACCATCCTTTCATAGAAATTCAAGATGTTGGATTCATTTGCCTCCTTTAGTACCACTTTGCTTCATCCACTTGGTGAAATAGTCGGTCATTGTGAGTATCCACTTGTGGCCCTGGCTTGAAATTGGATTGATTACTCCAATGAAGTCTAGTCCCCATTGCATGAATGACTGATCCACTAAAATTGGACGAAGGGCAAGGCTGCTAAATTTTCCTTCCCTGTGAAGAATGCACACTTCTTACATTTCTTGATCCATGAGTAGCAATCACTAAACATTGTAGGCCAATAATAACCAGCTTTCATGATTTTGAGAGCTGTTACTCGAGGAGCAAAGTGGCCTCCTTGCTTCTCCATCATGGAACTCATGCAACACCCTCTCAATTTGGCATGTCCCAATGCACCTCAATAGAACACTATTGATGTCCTTCTTGAACAAGACACCACCAATAAGCACATATGGGATGGCTTGTAATCTGAAGTATCTCCTTTTTCTTTGTTCCATTCTGGAGGGCACAAACCCATTTAGAGATAATGCAAAAAGGCTTGAGTCCAACATGGAATGGGTGCATCATTATATGTCTACTCTTGATCATTCTGTAGTAGCAGGACAACCTCTTCTTCATCTGTTGACTCAGTATGTTGCTTGGAAGTGAGCTATTCACATAGACCCTTACCATGAACCAACTTGGTCACTTTGATTTCAATATCATACTCCATTACACAAGTAATCTAACCTACTCTCTTCTCATTCAAGTCTTTGTTTAGGAGAAAATTCTTGACACCAACATTAGACACTAGTAGTTGAATCTTGTTGTTCGAGACCAAGTGTTTGAACTTCTTCAAACTCTTAATGACAACAAGGACATGATTTTTAATGAAAGAATACTTTACCTCGTAATCCTCCAAGCTCTGACTGAAGAAGGCTATGGGATGTTTTGAACCTTCCTTGTTAGGCTGAACCAAGATAGCTGAGATTGTGTCTGACCCTCCAAAAGCATACAACATGAAGTCCTTTGAAAATTTTGGGTCAATAAGAGTTGGGGCCTATGATATTGCAAGCTTAATGGCCTCAAAACTCTCTTTGCCTTCTTTGTCCATTTAAATGCAAGAATTTTCTTTAACATAATTGTTAAAGGCTTCACAAGAGTGGAAAAATCAGAAGCACAAATATGTGAACAAAGTTTATTCTCCCAAGAAGCTTTGGAGAGACTTCTTGTGTTGTGGCAATGGAAGTGTTCGGATGGCTTCAACTCTTTCAAGATCAATTATTAACCCTTCTCTTGAGACAATGTGGCCCAAAAATTTTCCCTCATGTGCCAAGAATACACACTTCTTTGGATTCAATGACACTCGAACCTTCTACACCTCTGGAATACCTGTCTGAGGTGGAAGAGATGGTCTGCAACATTCTTTGAGAAGATGGTGATATCATCTAGATACACTAGAACCATCTTGTTGATCAATCCTTTGAACGCCATATCCATAGCTCATTGAAATGTCACTCCGGCATTGGACAATCTAAATGGCATCTTCCTGTAAGCATATGTGCCCCATTTGGTGATGAAGGTTATTTCAGTAACTGATCTTCTTCTTTCACCATTATCTAATTATATCCTGAGTATTCATCTAGCAATGAAAACCTCTCAGATCTAGCTACAACCTGCAAGATTTTCTCCATCGATGGAAGTGGGTAGTGATCTTTGAGTGATGCTCTATTTAGATCATGAAAGTCTACACACAATCTAATTTCTCCATTTCTTTTCCTCAAAGGAACTGGTTTACAATCCAACTTAAATGTTTGATAGGAAGATGATGCTTTGGCCTCAATTAGCTTATTCAACTCTTTTCTCATGAGAGGTTCAATGTGAGGGTTTACTGGCCTTTTCTTCTATCTGAAAGGCTTAGATCTAGATCCAGCTCGATAGTGTGCTGTGCCAACCTTGGGTTGAAACCTCTTAAATCCTTGTAAGTCCAAGCAAATACATCTGGGAATTCTTGACAAAGTTGAATGAACTCAGATTTTTCTTGTTGGGTACTTACCTTGCCGATTCACAACATTTTTCCTTCATCTATGGAAATGGGCTCTGAATCTTCACCCTTTACCTGAATATTTTCTTTCTCCTTGGAATTGATCATTTGGGTTGAAGATTGAATCCAAGGTCATAAGACCTTTGGTAATTTTTAGTTCTTATTTTGTGCCACTTGGTCGCCATATTGTTGTTCCAATTTGTCTTGGTTTCTAGAGGAGAACTCAACTTCTTCTTGTAGAAAATTGACAATTTTTTGATCATTCTCGAAGACCTACCAACTTGTGTTATTATCTGGGACAACTGGCCTCACAACCATCTTGATATGGGGCTGAGACATATTACTTTTTATACTTTCTATAACATCAAACACCGCCACAATTGTTGTCATTCTATTTCTTTCCGCATCATTCTTTTTCCTTGGTATGGACACAATGTTGAAAGCTTCAAAGTCCTCGATGAGGTCCCATACCCAGTTTTTATAGCTCGAGTAGGTCATTCCCTTACAAAGATGTTGTCCTCTAACTTGGTTCACAATCAGCTCACTATCACCAAATATTTACACAGATGTTTTCATGTGTGAAAGTGTTCAAGACTGTATAGTACAAGTCTTGTACACTTTTCATGTATCCTCGCTGGGTTCTTTTAGGCGTAAATTTTTTTGGCCTCGAAAAATGCACCTGACATATCGGGAAACGTGCTCTTCTCATATGGGTGAGATTTTTGACCCATAGGTTTATGGGACAGAGTTTTGCCCATGGTTTTGATACCCACGGTTTTGTAAAACTACTTAAGTAGTTGTCTATTTATATGGTTTTATGCATATGATAGATATATGAAGAACATTGCAGATGTGCTTTGAATTTGGCTGTGAATTCTGTAGAGTTTGTTGAGCATAGCTCCAAACGGATCTGGGTATTGTATTGAGAGAGCGGTGGCTTGTAATAAAATATGAGCAAGTGATTCTTGGTGGACGTAGCCCAAATTGGGTGAACCACATTAAATACTGTCTCTTTGTGTTGTGTTATTTTATTCTACAATTTTATTTGAGATCTGTAATAATTTCTGCATATTAGTTTCTACTATTGCGATTATGTGAGGGATTATTCCACATATTTTATCCCTTATTTCCTAACAATTGGTATCAGAGCCTGGTTTGGTTTCTTTGAAGTGTGTCAATCGCAGGAAAGTTTTATCTTGAGTGGGAGCTATGGCAGATGATGGAAGATCTAGGGTTGATAAATTCAACGAGCAAAATTTCAATCTTTGGAAGATGCAGATGGAAGATTACCTTTATCAAAAGGATCTTTATACTCCGTTTTCTGATAAGGTGAACAAACCTTGAGTATGACAGAGATGCGGAATGGGATTTGTTGGATCGGAATGCACTTGGAATGATCCACTGTGTCTTGCATCTTCGGTATTATTTAATGTTTCAAAGGAAAAGACTACAAAAGATCTAATGGATGCATTAGGAAGTTGTATGAAAACCCTTTGCTTCTAACAAGATATTTTTAATGAAAAAATTGTTTAATATGAAGATGTCTCGAGAATAGTTCAAGATAGCAGATCATTTAAATGATTTTAATACGGTTGTGAATATGCTAGCTTGTTCACAATAGAATTTGATGAAGAAGTTAGGGCTTTATTAATTTGTGCTCTTTACCCGAGAGTTGGAATAACCTGGTAATGGCGGTAAGTAACTCGGTTATAGCTAACTCGAAGTTCAAGTTCGAGGATGTCAGGGGTGATTCTAAGTGAGGAAATGTGAAGAAAAAGCTCTAGGGAATCTTCTACTTCAGGGAATGCTTTGATAGTGGAAACTAGAGGGAGACAGAAGAATAGAGGAAACCATGGAAAATCAAAAGATCGAGCAAGGTCAAAATCCAAGAACAAGATTGTATCTTTGGAATTGTGGAAAGCCTGGGCATGCAAAGAAGGATTGTTGGGAGCTTTAGGATAAGAAGAAACAACATGAAGAAAACAAGGAGGCAAATGTGGCAACGGGTAATGTATGTCAGGATGCTTTGATTATTTCTTTGCACAATATTACTAAATCTTGGGTTTTAGATTTAGGGCTTCTTTCCATGCTTCTCCACATAGGCATTATTTTGTTGATTATGTTCAAGGAGATTTTGGGCATGTTTTTCTTGGTGATGATGAGCCTTGCAACATAGTTGGAAAAGGTTATATTTAGGTTAAGATGCGGAATGGGAATATTTGGTTATTGAAGGATGTCAGACATGTGCCTACATTAAGATGAAATTTGATATCGAGCGGGCGGTTGGGAAGTGATGGTTGATTGTGATATTTACAAAGAAACTCTTGGAAGGTTACCAAGCGTGCTCTTATGGTGGCAAGAGGTAAGAAGGTTGGAACCTTGTATTTAACCACTTATAGCATTAATGTTTGTAATCTTGTGACTTGTAAGTAGATACAACATTGTGGCACTATAGGTGTTAGGAAATAAGGGATAAAATATGTGGAATAATCCCTCACGTAATCGCAATGTAAGAAACTAATATGCGTAAATTATTACAGATCTTAAATAAAATTGCAGAATAAAATAACACAACACAAAGAGACAAAGTATTTAACGTGGTTCACCCAATTTGGGCTACGTCCACCAAGAATCACTTGCTCGAGATTTTATTACAAGCCCACCGCTCTCTCAATACAATACCCATATCTCTTTGGGAGCTATGCTCAACAAACTCTCTGAATTCACACCTCAATTCAAAACACATCTACAATACATTTGTTTGTGCATCTATCATATGCATAAGACCATATAAATAGACAAATCGCTAAGCAGTTTTACAAAACCATGGGCAAAACCCGTCCCATAAACCTATGGGTCAAAAAAACTCGCCCATATGAGAAAAGCACATTTCCCGATATTTTGGTGTAATTTTTCGAGGCCAAAAACTTACGCCTAAAAAAACATGAAAAGTGTACAACTCTTAGTGAACCAGTCTTCAACACTTTCACACATGAAAACAGCTCCACAACCTAACAATAGGCTCGATCATATGAGCCATAAGGGCATGGAGATCATAAATAAGGATTTTGCCGGATATACGTGAAACAGTTTGGAGTTCGTGAGGACTGCATATATGGGAAACAAAAGCAAGTAAGGTTTCTTAAGGTTGGACCTACAAAGAAAGAGAGTAAGTTATAGTGGTGCATTCGATGTGTGGGGCCGGCTCGGGTATCATCTCTTGGGGGTTCAAGTTATTATGTTACTTTTATTGATGATACAACAAGGAAAGTTTGGGTTTATTATATTAGAAACAAATCGATATATTTGACACTTTTGTTAAATGGAAAGCATTGGTAGAGAATGAAACAGTCTTAAGCTAAAATGTCTTAGGTCGATAATGGAGGGGGTATTGCAGCAATGAATTTGATGATTATTGTTCTAAGAATGGAATCAGCAGGAAAAGACATGGTTCCAGAACTCGCAGCAAAATGGGGTATCGTAAAGGATGAACAGAACAATAATGGAACATGCTAGGAGTATGAGGTTACATATAGGACTCGCCTCTTTCTTTTGGGCGAAGCGGTGAGACAGTGTGTACTTGATAAACAGAGGACCCTCAAGTGCCTTGGATGGAGGCATACCTGAGGAGGCTTGGTATGGTAAGAAAGTTGATTATTCATTTCGTAGAGTCTTTGGATGTGAGGTGTTTGTTCATATAGACAAGGATGATAGGACCAAGCTAGAGGATAAATCAGAAAAAATGTACTTTCATTGGTTATGGTGGTGATGACTTTGGATATAAATGTTGGAGTATTAAGGACAAAAAAATCATTCGATCTAGGGATGTGGTCTTTAATGAGAAAGTCATGTATAAGCAAAGTGAGTTACAGGAAAATAGGGAAGAATCCAAGAAAGAATATGCAGCGGTAGAGGATCTTCCGGATGGAAAAGTGACACATGAATCAGTTCAGGAACCTCCTCAACAGAACCCCAAAATCCTATATTGAGGAGGTCTTCTAGGTAAGAAGAGAACCCAGAACATTTTTCTCCTTCTCTTTATTATTTATTACTCACTTTGATAGTGGAGAACCAAAGAGCTTTGATGAAGCAATGTAGGTAGATGCTAGGGGAAGAAGTGGGAGCAAGCCATGGATGAGGAGCATCAGGCTCTCATGGCGAACTAGACATGGGATTTGGTAAAGCTACTTGAAGGAAAAAGAGAATTACAAAACAAGTGGGTGTTTAGAGTCAAAGAGGAAGAAGGAGGCAAGAAAAGATACAAGGCCGGTTGGTGGTCAAGGGGTTTGCATAGAAAAAGGTATAGATTTTGATGAGATTTTTTCTCTTGTAGTAAAAATGACTTCTATTAGAACTGTTCTAGGAATAGTTGCAGTAGAATACTTGCACTTAGAACAACTTGATGTAAAGACTGCATTTCTCCATGGTGATTTGGAGGAGGAACTATATATGTAGAAACCAGAGGGCTATGAGGTCAAAGGTAAAGAGGAGATGGTGTGCAAACTAAAGAAGAGCTTGTATGGCTTGAAACAAGCTCCACGTCAATGGTATAAGAAATTTGATAGCTTCATGATGGATCAAGGTTATATTAGATGTCATTCTGACCATTGCGTGTATACAAAGAAATTTGAGGATGGCAGTTATATTATCCTTTGTTTGTATGTGGATGACATGTTGGTTGCAGGTAAAAACATGCAAGAAATAAAATTACTCAAGAAGCAACTAAGTGAATCCTTTGCTATGAAGGATTTGGGGGCAGCCAAACAAATCCTTGGTATGAGGATATCTCGAGATAGGAAGGAACAAAAGCTGACTTTATCTCAGGAAGAGTACATTAAGAAAGTCTTGGAGAGGTTTAATATGCAGGATGCTAAACCGGTTGGGACTCCTTTGGCAGGCCATTTCAAGTTATCAAAGGAGCAAGTGTCCCAAGACAGCAGAGCGGGAGAAACCAAATGTCCAAGGTACCTTACTCATCAGTAGTTGGCAGTTTGATGTATGCCATGGTGTGCACTAGGCTCGATATTGCCCATGCGGCAAAGGGGAGCGGTGAGTAGATTTATGAGTGATCCGGTAGAGATCACCGACATGCAATAAAGTGGATCCTTCGGTATTTGAGAGGGACCACGAGGATAATTTTGTGCTAATGGATCAAACACCATTTTGTGTGGTTATGTAGATTCAGATATGGCTAGAGATGTAGACAACGGGAGGAGCACAACAAAGTTATGTTTACACTATAGGTGGAACAACAAAAGAAGAGCTGAATTTCACGACCACGAAGTTGGTGGCACATCAACCACGGAGGTGAGTATGTTGTTGCCACATAGGCAAGCAAGGAAATGATTTGGTTACAACAATTACTTGAGGAGTTGGGGCATAAGCAGGAGGAAGGAAAGTTGCATAGTGATAGTCAGAGTGTTATACACCTAGCTAAGAACTCTGCTTTCCACTCTAGGACAAACCATATACAATTAAGGTACCATTTCATCGGGATAACTTTGGAGGAAGAGAAGTTGAAGTTGAGAAGATTCATACCAGTCGAGAATCCTATAGACATGATGACCAAGGTGGTCACAAGGTAAAAACTAAAGTTGTGTTCAGCTTTGGTTGGTCTTCACAGAAACTAGTGAAGGTTTGAGAAGCTTGCTCAGAGGAAAACTAGTCTCCAAGTGGGAGATTGTTAGGTTGTGGAGCCTATTTTCATGTGTGAAAGTGTTAAGACTGACACTAAGAAGAGTAATGTACACTTTTCATGTATCCTCGCCGGGGTTCGGTTCAGCCGGGCCTGGCCCAGTGGGGGTCCATGGCGCAGCCCCAATTTTTTTTTTTTTAGGTGTAAATTTTTTTGGCCTCGAAAAAATGCACTCGACATATCGAGAAACGTGCTCTTCTCATATGGGTGAGATTTTTGACCCATAGGTTTATGGGACGGGTTTTTCCCATGGTTTTGATACCCATGGTTTTGTAAAACTACTTAAGCAGTTGTTTATTTATATGGTTTTATGCATATGATAGAGATATGAAGAACATTGCAGATGTGCTTTGAATTTGGATGTGAATTTCAGAGTTTGTTGAGCATAGCTCCAAACGGATCCAGGTATTGTATTGAGAGAGCGGTGGCTTGTAATAAAATATGAGCAAGTGATTCTTGGTGGACGTAGCCCAAATTGGGTGAACCACGTTAAATACATCTCTTTGTTTTGTGTTATTTTATTCTCGCAATTTTATTTGAGATCTCAGTAATAATTTCGCATATTAGTTTCTCTTTATTGCGATTCTCGTGAGGGATTATTCCACATATTTTATCCCTTATTGCCTAACATGCAGTCCATGGTTCAAGGATTCATACTCTCTTTGTGTTGTTTGAGAAAGAAATTTGGAAATGGAAGGTGAGTAATATTTTGTACCTTGAGGTGAAACAAGCATAGCTCCTCCTTCGGCTCCTTGTCTACTTTTTGAGCCATCAAAGAATAACGGCCATACCTCATTATCATCCTTGTGGTCCGGCCTAGTGATGTTAGGAAGAGGATGATTCTCCTCATGCAAATAATAAACTCCTAGCTCAGATTCCTCCATTTCCTTGTAAGGGTCAAAATCATGCCTCTTGCTTGCCCATTCATCAAGATTCAAGTTTCAAATGTATTCGACTTTGGTATCAACTTCATGGGTGCTTGGATAATCTTCTTGATCAAGGGTTGAAAAATTTGCATTGATTGGACTCGGCATATGAGGTTCAATATGGAAGTTTGAAATAGGCTTAGATCCGATTGTATCCTTAGCTCCATATCTTGTTCTAAATAACATGTGTGACCAATCAGCAGACAAAAACCTCCTCGATTATAGCGGTGAAGTCCTTGACAAACACAATGCAAAGTGTGGTGGAAAGTCTATGATCGATACATTTTGTAAGACGAGGCATGCATGCATGTGATGTGAGGCTCAAATACTTGATGACTCGAACTGTTGTTACCACTATCCCATCCAATTTCACTACGCCCTTGGAGATGAATTCGTATTGAAGACCCCATTTTGATCAACTATTTGCTTCAAGATGACCGAAAGCTACTCGATCCAGAATCAATCATGCAATTATGTACCAAATTTTCCCCAATGATTAGTGAAACATAAAACGGAGGGGTTTCAAATTCTTACCTTGTCCTCCATGGTTTCCTTCATATAGAGAAAGTTGAGTTGCATTGGTAAACACTTTCTCTTGTTGATTAGGGGCTGATTTGAAGTTGACCAATTGGTCATAACATGACCTCTAATAGGTCTCTATGTCCTGGGATAGCCAATGACTCGTACATTGAGATGTTTACATTTGTTTTCTTCATCTGTTTAATGATGTTAAATGGGAATGAGCTATCTTTTTACTACCCCTTTACTTGTACATTCTTATCTCGCACAAGGTCATTCATTACAACCGGTGCACGAGTGGGTCTCCGGGAAGGTGGCTTGGGCTGACTCTGCACATTCGAGTTACACTTTAAGGGGTAATAGAGGGCTATGGATTGTTTGAATAGGAGGATTTCCACTCTCAATATTCCTCTTCTTAGACCGTGTATTTTTTGCCACACTATGAGGAGGTGCTTGATTCATGCCACATAAATCTTCAACTGTCAATTGACCAACATAGTTTCATTTGGAGGTGCCTCTTTCTAGGTTTCTTCTTCTTTGTTGATTTTCCTCTTGACTAGGTTCTTAGGACACACCAATGGTTTGTACCATCAGGCACAGTTTAGTGCACCATTGAAACTTATTGATTGGTTATGGGGTAGATTGCATGGGAAAAACAATCATATTCTTGAGCCATGTTGTTTTATGTTGGAACCAAGGCCCTCGATGTTGAAGCTGCGTTTGGATCATATGGTCGAAAAGACCTAGCACTCGAGGTTGCCCTTGGTTTTGGTTTTGATTTGGAGCCCGAGATGGTGGTCTATTTTTTTGATATGGGGTCAGCTTAATATTGAGTTTGAGGTTGATATGGCTCAGAACTCGAGCTCATACTCTCTTGATAGTCACTAGCTCATTTACTAGGTTCTGCAATTGTTTCATAACCTCTTGTATCTCTTTAGAAGTGCTAGGAGATGAGGTTGAAGCTTTAGCTGAACTCTGATTCCTTGGAGTAGGTATGGGAGCTAATGTGGGTGTTTGACTAGTGCTCAGAGCTCCTAGTTCTAGATATAGAGGCATGGGTGGCCTAGGTGCAAGTTTACTAGCTTTGAATTAAGCAATTTTCAGCTCTAATGGCGGTTTATAGGTGTAGGTAAGGTTACACCTCCCATGGATTGAATCATTATGGAAATATCAGAATTTAAATCTCTAAGGAAGTATAGAAAGACACCTTCGTCTCATTGGTATTACGCCAATGGAATCCTATACCATGTCCATTGGAATACGAAGTTGAAGTCGGTTAACTGCTCATTAGGATCCCTTCTTGATTATTGTCAGTTGTTCCAACAAGGATAGATTATCTCCCTTCTCTCCAAATTAATTGTGAAGAGCTCGCACATATGGTACCAATTTGCGAATGGATCTCGTGGTTAGACTCTGAACCATTCAAAACTTTACCCTTAAAATATGAAGCCAACAACTTGACCGCAACATCCATTTCAATGATCTCATGAATTACATAGACATTTGTAATATCCGGATATGGTCAATCAATTAGAGTCGTCTCGGTTCACTCCGGTCAAATATGGGATGCTTTTTAGCGTTGTAGCTGGGATTAGATTTTGTGCGTTGAGATCCACTTTGGGTTACTTGAAGTGAAATTGACCTAGGGGTTAGGTTGCGCCATCCGATTGGTGAAGGACTCTAGTCAATTGAATGAAAGGCCTACTGTGTGGAGGTGTCAACAATGTCCTGTCTGTTTGGTGGAGATGGAGACCTTTGGGATCTTATTTCTCTCTTTTCTCTTTCGAGTATAAATTTAGATAGACAAATATTCTCTCCTCTATAGTTCTTGACCTTTTTGTATTCTTTTCATGAACTTGAAAATCTTGGACTATCGAAACTAGTGGGTTCTGCCTCTTTTGGAGTCGTAGATGTGCAATTTCAAAGCTTCTTAGAAGCTAGGAACTTACAACAAGTGCACATCAATATTGCTCTAGTAAAATGAGAACTTTTGGTCCCACTGGCGTGCCAAAAGCAAAGTTTGTTGTTGCAGAATCACAACACCCCTAAAATTAGTAACTTGATGGGTTAAGATACGTGGTAGTGATCGCATAACATGGAACATCTCTCAAAGTGTGGGACTCTGCAAGTCGAGAGAACTCTCCGGATGAAGGCCGACTCCTATTCCTCTGTTTAGGTGCATACGTTTAAGTTGCAGAGGGTCTATCCTAAATCCTATTCTAATTTTCCAAGGAGACAGAGTTAAGAGGATGCAAGAATTAAAACCTAATCTAACAGAGGTGATGCACTAAAGGAATGTTGAACATTTACATTTCCTTTAAACACAAACCATTAAAATGTGAAACAATATCCATGCACATGTGACAAGATTACAATGAAGGATCAGGAAGAAGCAATAAATCATGAGAGAGGGTTGAAATCATCCATGGACTTATTCTATTGCTCCAAGAATTGATACAATACATTACAACAGCCAAGAGGTAGAAATTACATTACAATTTGGATGGAGGGGTTCTGGGGCTCCATAAATTTTCCTATAGAGTAGAGAAAAAGGGAGGGCACAAAGCAAGAATGTCCAACCATTTACAATGAGCCATGATCTTACCTTTATGACAAACGAAGGGAAGGAGGAATAAAAGAGGTGGGAAACCTGATTCGGAAGCTTAACTACCAAATCATCAATGCCCTTGCAAATCGCCCCACAATGATACATCAAGTTCACCTCTCTCTATGTTGTTAGGCATGTTGAAGAAGGAAGAACGATGGATCAAATAAAATCTGATCTGGTTGTTGAAGAAATTAGATCATACATTAATGGCATGAAATATTTTTACCTATTTTCACCCACCTAACCTCTTCAAAATGAATGTTTCATGTTTCTGTGGCATAGACGAGGTCGAGACCTTTCTAATGGTACCAAATTTGTTGAATTTCGAGCACTGAATTGGAAGATATGCCCATTTGAATACTTGAATCGAATCTATACAAAAATGGTGAAAAACTAGTTTATCAAAACGGATCCTCAGGCCGAAATTCACTTTGCGCCTTTTGCACAAAAATACGAGGAATGTAAAAACTCCATGCAACCCATGCAAGCCTAAAATTCACTTTTTCCCAAAATCCTCTACGGGCCCAAAATTTAAATTGTGTCTTTTGCTGGAAAAGTCACAAAAGTGCAAAAGTCTCCTACAACCCTGCAACCTTCTCATTTTTCCGATTTTGGCAAACAAACCTCCTCATAGGGCTCATGGGCACACACTTATAAACTGCATTTTTATGAAAGTTTCCAAAATTACAAAAAGACTCCCGTGGCCCCGCAACTCTACATTCCCCAAAATTCATCTCCGGGCCCGCCGACCCGCATTTTCCACTTGGGTCAAAAGTTTTCCCTAGGCCTCCCGACCCACTTTTGGAAAAGAATCCTTCCAAGGCCCGCATTCCTACTTTGACCGAAGCATGACCACGTGTCCCTTTTGTTTGGCAAGGTCATATGTCGAGATCCTGGACAAGTGGAGGCTAAACGTATATTTGGGACCTGCCCCTAGATTTTACCTTTGAAGTTGTGCGGATGAGGCACGTGGAGGGTTCCACTGAACTTTCTATACTTAGTCGATTAAATGGTCGTCTTTGTCCCCCTTTTGGACACTTCACTTGTCGACTCTATCCTTTTTTGGATGTGGGACACGTGGAAGGCCGATTCTTTGTCTGGGAGACCCACTTTTAGATTTACCTTTGAAGATGTGTTGAGTTGACATGTGGTACCTTCTCGTGAGTCTCTGCAATAATTAGCTTGGTTCGGGCCGATGCTTTCTCGAACCCTAGGCACGTGAAAGCCTCGTACTCATTTGAGTCTCTGCTTTGGGTCGCACCTTTGAATTTACGCTGATGAGACACGTGGAGACTTCTTCCGGTTCTTTATACTTAGTCGATTAAATGGCCAGCTTTGTCCCTTTTTCGGACACGGGACACGTGAAAGCTTTGCGGTCGCTTGGAGACCTAATTTTTGTTTTACCTTTGAAGATGCGTGGAAGAGACACGTGGCATCTTTCATTGGCTCGTAGAATTTTCAACAACTGGTGTAACTTTTGGGGGCTCTGGACACGTGGAGGCTTGGTGTTTGTTTGGGGATTGCCTTTTGGGCTTGACCCTTGGAGATGCGCTGATGAGGCACGTGGAAGCTTTTGCCATCTCTTTCATACTTAGCTGATTTGGGCCCACTCTGAATAAGTATGTGAAGTCCAAAAATTCGTGCCTTTCCCCTTTTTGACTTGAAATCCTCTCACCTCCTTTGACGTTGTTTGATCCTTCACCACTGCTCCTCCTCATCAGACCGCCCGCCTCTTGACTATTGGATTTGAATGTGAGCTCGCATGACCGAATGACCTTCGATTTCCCTTGTGCAAGTTCGTGTTTGATCAAATTTTCTCGGGAAAAATTGAGATAATAATAACTTGTGTTTAAAGGGACTAATTTATTTTCAATCTTGAGTACTTGTAGGGGAACATGAAATTTGTGAACGTTCATCGATAATTGAGCCATGTTAGTGGCTATCCATATGAGTGAAAGGTACATTTCATCCTCCATTTGAAAGAGTGTTTTTAAAATAAAAGGAAGGATTTTAATACTTACATGTCACACAATTATTCCACAACTTATTTTGGAGATATCTACTCACACATCACATATTCCCCTACAAGTACTCGAACTTGAAGCGAGAATGCACATTTATTGGGTTTTCCTATTTTTTAAATTTTGTCCATTTTAAATGCAAGTTGCATTCATGTGCATAATATGGGTGAGATGTGATGAAAAAGTGTATCACATAGAAAATAATTTTTAGGTGGAAATAATATAAGTGGTGGTGCTGCACTTTATCATCTTGATCTCGCTTGCATTTTTCACAAGAAATCAATTTATGTTTAAAGGGAACAAATTTTAAAAAGAGGAAAAATTAATTAAAACTCTTTTCTGTTTTGAGATCGAGTAATCAGAGGAAAATATTTGATGCACAAAAAGTTAGAATGTTGTAATTTTAAAGGTGGGGAATTAAATATAGGCATGTCCCACACCTATTCCATGAAGTAGATTATTCCTACCAAAGTAAAATTGTCTATATGTGCTCTAGTTAATAGTCTTAATCTCAATGAAATTATTCATGTGAGTGCAATGTGAGCTTAAAGGTGCTAAAATAAATATTTATGAGAATTCACATAGGTCCCAGTTCATAACCCATCAACACTACTTACTTCTTGTAGCTTTTTGTAGCCCCAATTTTCAATTTTAAGATTGAGCATCTATAGTAAAGTAGAAAGTGATGGAAGAATCATTATTAATTGAGCCCCTCCAAAGAATGGACATACATGCTACAAGAGGATGTTTTATGATAATCAATCTTTGTTATTTTTTCATATTGTGTTTTTATGTTGTAAAGTTTTTCGTTTGATTGACATTTTGTGTGTCGATTTTTGAAATAAATAGTACTTATGTTATGTAAGGGGTCAAGGAAAATATTTTGGAGATATATAAGAATGCAAAGATTGGTTGATCAAACAAGTCGATGTCAATAGTTGATCGTAATTTAATCTATTGTGTTATGTGGGTAAAGTAAGAACAAAAATAAATATAATGGGAATTTACTTGGGTGTTTTAAGGGATAATTTAGAGACATGGATATGTGGAGTGGACCTAAAACCCAAGGGTAGGGATTCATAAAAATTGTGATTATGGTTTATCCGTAGCTATTAGGGGAAACAAATAGGGTTTTTCTCTAGCTATGAGGCATGCACATGATGTAGGTGAAGTACACCTTAGAAATGTGAAGGGAAATAGAAATTCTTTTGGTGAGGAAGATTCTCGGAAGGGATGTCTTCGAGAAGGAAAACCAATAGATGGCATTACTCCCACAGGATTAGGTATGGCGAGACATGTAAAAGTAATGTTCAAAGAACACAAAGACATGAATCAAAGGTCAGAAATAAAGACACAAGAATTAAATACATGCATGCCCCAAGCTTATTCCACAAATTAGATTGTTCCCACCAATATAATATTTACTATGTGCATCATTTTTCTAAATTTAAATTCATCATCACAATTCTCCCAATAATCCTCATTCGTGGGAACATGAAGGTATCACAAACAAATATTATTGGTGATGAATTTCTTGCTATCAAATGATACCCTCTTTAAGAATGGATGCATATAGAAAGAAGAAATAGTTATCTTGATATTTTTATATCAATGGATGATCTAGAGATATAATTTCCTAAGGATATAGAAAATTGAATTTCATGCAGATTACAATGAGAATCTAATTGCATGAAGATTACAATGAGAATAATTTATCTTTGCAAGAGATTGGAAGATTTTAGAGGATTCTCTCAAATCCTATAGTTTTGATGTATGATAATATTTGGAACTATATGAATATGATCCCATATTTAGTTATTAATTATAAGCTTCTTGATAAATTATATTAGTGACACATCCTTCAAGAAATCGACTAAAAACATGGTGAAGTCATCATTAACCCTTATAAAACGACTTTAGTTTTTTTCAAAGGTTCATTGAGTATAAAAATCATAGATTTGTAGATTTTTTCTATTACATTGATTAGAAAATCTTATCCAAATTCTATTTCCATCTTTGATATACATCAAGTAAGAAGTCACATAGATGGATTTTGTTTGATGGACTTGAGTGAGATGTTGAGTTTGATTTTGACAAATGATTTATCCCTAATTTAATGTTATGTTGTCTTCTCATATTAGATTAATGAATAATAACATCTAGTCCTAAAATTATCTAGTAGAGGGGAGGCCCATTACTCTTGATAGGAGAGTGATAATGTCTAAGAATTATTGTATGAAATCACTCTTACATATGGTCTTAAGAAGTATTAAGGGTCATGTTGATGCGTAATCACTTTGCACCCCTGATTGTTTGTAACTCAATAGATTGAAACTATCAATGTCATCGATTATGCATCAACAGTTTTGGCATGCCCAGTGGGAGTAGGAAGTTATTCCTTGAGCTTTGAAGGAATTTTCAAGAAATCTACACTTAGAAATTGTAGGTTATCCAATTTCGACTTTTAACCTCTTAGGATAAACTCCGAAATCAATTTTCTAGGGCTTAAGTTGCTCAAAACAAGTCCAAATTTCACCAGTTGATAGATCAGAGGCTAATATTCAAAAGGATATTTTTAGTTTTTTGAAATTTTGATTATCAAATTTTCAAAGTTTTTAGGTTTTGGGATTTGAGATTTTGGACATCTCAAGATTTCAGAATTTGGAGTTTTAATTTTAGAGTTCTCCAAACTTCAGATTTTGGGGTTTCATACATTCGGAGGTCTTGCATTTTTGGTTTTCAGGATCTGTCATTTCAAAACAATTTTTAACCTCCGAATATAAATTATACGGAGTTCGTCAAAGTTTTCATTTTATTTTTGTCGAGATTGGTGTATGACTTGAAAACTCTAGCCGTTAGAGGTTCACTCCCAAACACATCCAGCGACTCCAAAGGGATAGAACTCGGTGGTGTAGTAAAGAACACAATTTTCTTCAATACATGAGAAGAATCCAAACAAGGTCGATACTTGTGAAGAGGGACTATTTTTACTTGCAATTATAGCCGAGACAGAGGAATGAAAGGAAGAAGACCACAAAGATCACCATCTCCACCTAATAAGACTTTTTCTATACCTCCACTTGGTAGACCTTTTCTCCAATCAACCTGGGTTCTTAGGCCAATCATAATGGCACATTTATAACAACAACCACCTCAGGGACCACCAAATCCCTTTGCCAATTTCACAAGCAGTAGTCCACTTGCCCTAAATGCCCAAAAACCAATTATGGTTGCACCATTAAAAAATATTCCCTATTTAACGAGAGAAAATCATACTAATCCTATTCACCACATCCAAGACATTACAAATGTCTATGCGATTGATGAGATTAATGAAATGGATGTTGTAGTCAAGTTGTTAGCTTCATCTTTCAAAGGTAAGGCCTTATAATGGCTTAGGATCCTAACAAAGTGGTCTATCCAGAGTGGAATCAATTGTGTTCAGCTCTTTGTAACCAGTTCGAGAGAGGGAAGATAATTTGTCTTTATTAGAACAATTGACAACAATAAAAAGGGCTCCTAATGAGTGAATGGAAGGTTTTAATTTCTATTTCAAAAAAATATGGGACATGATTTCGATAGCTATTAGACTAACTACCGAAGGAGCATTCATTTACTTCTTGAAGGCTATAAATTCCAACATCACTATGATGATCAAATTAATGGAAGGAACGACACTTCCAGGCACCTACGACATAGTGATCAGTGTGGAAAATTATTTGATTCAAGTTGTTAAGCTAGCACTAAGGCCACCAATGACTCTCTATTTTGGAAATGGGAAATCCTACAACTAGTCAAACACCTGAGTTGAATCCTTCTTTGGCTCTGAGAAATCAATGCAATAATGAGGCATCGACTTCTTCAAGCACTTATAAAGAACTATAGGAGGTTATGAAACAACTACAAGAACCTAGGAAATGAGCTAGTGACTATCAAGAGATAACAAGCTCAGAGTTCTAGACCATATCAACCTCAAGCTTAGTATCAATCCAATCCCCCAACAGACCACCAACTCGGGATCGCCAATCAAAATCCACCAAGGAAAATCTCAAGCCACTAGACCATTCCAAATATATGATCTAAATGTGGCTTCAACATCAAGAGCCTTGGGTCCAACTCAAAACAACATGGAACAAGAGTACAAATGATGTTATCCTTGTAATCTACCTCACAATAAATCAACGTGTTTCAATGGTGCACTCAATCAAGCTCTAATGGTGTAGATGGTCAGTGTGTCATGAGAACCAAGTCAAGAAGGAAATCAAAAGTAAGAAACCCTACAAGAGGTACCTCTAATAGAAACTACATTGGTCAATTGGTGAACAAAAGTTTTTATGGAGTTAATCAGCCTCCTTTCTAGGGTGTAGCTATCAATACATGGTCAAAGAAGAGGAAAATTGAGGAAGGATAGTCTTATAATCCTGTATTTTCTCAACCGAATATCGCGCCACAAGGTGCTTATAAGACAAGTGCATCCTCGAATGTATCAAATCAACCTAAGGAACCTATTACATTAGCACATGTGCCTATTCAGGCTTAAGAAAATCTTGTGCCAAGTAAGGGGAAACAAAAATATAATCCAACCCCTTTCAACATCATAGATCAGATGAAAAAAACACATGTGAGAATTTCAATGTGGGAGTCACTAGCAATCCCAGGACAACGAGATTTGTTGTAAGTTACAACAACCAATTGGTTTTCCTCGAATGGATCAAACCAAAGACATGAGAAAGTTCTCACTAATGCAAAGGCAACAATATGGGGCCAACCAAGCAAGAATTTGAAGCCTCCACCATTCTATGTGTCATTGATTGTTAGAAACCACATGGTACACAACTGCATGATTGATTGAGGGGAAAGTAACTCAGTGATGCTGAATCAAATAGTAGATCAATTGGGTCTAAATTATGAACCAATCCTTATAGGAGTAGTACAACTAGATGGAACATCAGTAGGAATAGTTGTGATCATCAAGGGGCTAATTCTTACACTACATGCTTGCCCAAATGTCATTGTCTTGCATGACGTGTCTGTAATTGACTTACCATCACTCTTTGCACTATGTTTTTCAAGGGACTTCATTTCCAAAATTGGGGGATATCTATCTTCGGACTGGTCACACATGCTATTCAACTAAAGATATGGATCTAAGGGCACAATCAGGTCAGAATCCATATTGAGCCTCATGTACCGAGATCGATCAATGCAAATTGCTTGGCCTTTGATTAGGAAGAATTCTTAAATGATCTAGAAACTGGTACTAAGGTTGAGGGTATTTCATACTTGACTTTGGATGAATGGGAAAACAAAATATATGTGTTTGATCCTTACAAAGAAATGGAAGAATCAAAATTGGGTGTATATTGTGTGCATGAAGGAAATTCAACCGTCCCAAAGCCTCACCAAACCGGTGAATAAGGATGAAAACGAATCTAGGAAACTATTTTTTGATGGTTTGAGAAGTAAACAAGGTGTTGGAGGGTGCAATGTTGATTTCACCATGTAATATCAAGTATTATTCAGATTTTTGTTTACGGTTTACTCAAACATAACTAAATTTGAATATGAGGATTTGATTCATAGACTTCATTGGGCGGAAAATAGGCATAACGAACATGCAGTGTTCGGGGATGGCATGAGCTCATTGTCAATCAATTTAGGGGACAACATGCTATAAAAATGACCTACTCAAGAGCTACAAAAAAAGGTATGAGACATAATTGAATACTTTTAACCTTTCAATATTGAGTCCATACCTATGAAGAAGAATGAAGCTACGAGACATGCTCGCATTCATTGGAGAAACTTTTGATGTGGTGGATATTATTAAAAGAGACAAAATGCAACCCCGTATCCATGTGATTGTAAGGAAAGTAGTTCCAGGATAATAAAACAAGGTCGGGCGGTGTTTGAGAATGATTAGTTGATTATCGATTTCTCGGTAAGAAAAGGTTAAATTCTCATCTAGGAATCAAGATAAATTGGATCGGTAGTATGTGGATCAAGTAGTGTAGCTACAAACCAAGAAGATTACCAATGTATTGGTTACGTTAGAATCCATCTTCAACCCGAATGATCAATTTCATAAATAGAAAGCCAACATATAGGTCAAGAGAAAGATTGAGCCAATTTCGGTTGGGAAGGCAAAATATTCCAAATTGGAAAAGTGGCTATTAAGCGGGAAAGATATAAGTTCATACAACTTTGCCAAGATTTTATGGATGTCTTCGCCTAGAGATATGAAGACCTAAGAGGATTCAATCCAAATTTGGCACAACATACCATAGTATTGGATCCAGATGCTAAGCCCGTCAGGAAAAAGCCAAGACCAGTCAACCCTCACATTGAGCCTCTAATGACGAAAGAGCTAAACAAGTTGATAGAGGAAAGTATTATATTTCAAATCAAACACTCAAGCTAGGTTACAAACTTGGTACGAGTTAGGAAGAAGAATGGGAAATCAAGTTTTGCGTGGACTTTGGGACTGAATAGAGCATCTCTCAAAGACCACTATCCACTATGTTCAATGGAACAAATCTTGTAGGTGGTAGTTGGTTCACAAATATTCTCTCTCTTGGATGGTTACTTGGGGTATAATCAAATAATGGTAAAATAATACGATTGCTTCAAAATGGCTTTCACCACCAAGTGGGGCACCTATGCATATACAAGAAGATGCCATTTGGGTTATCAAATGTTGGAGCCACTTTCTAAAGGGAAATGGACATGGAATTCAAGGGGTTGATCAATCAAATAGTGTTGATATATCTTGACGATATCACCGTGTTCTCCAAAAATGCAACAAATCACCTCTTTCATTTGAGATAGGTATTTCAAAGATGTTGGAGATTCTAAGTTTCTTTAAACCTAATAAAATGTATGTTCTTGGCCCATGAAGGAAAACTCGTACGCCATATTGTGTCAAAGGAAGGATTGATGATTGACCCGGAAAAGAGTAGAATAAATTTGAGCATTTTCATTACCAAGTCATAAGAAGTCTCTTCAAAGCTTCTTAGGAAGGGTCAATTTCATCCGTAGGTTTGTACCAAAATTTTCCGCTCTTGTCAAACTAATAACGATGATGTTGAAGAAGAGCATGACATTTAAGTGGATAGTTGAAGGTAAAGTAAGTTTTGAGGCTATCAAAGAGGTTATATCTCAAGCCCCAAATCTCGTCAATCTAGAATTTTCTAAGGACTTCATGCTCTATGCCTTTGGTGGTTCGGACACAATCTCCACAATCTTGGTGCAAAAGAACAAGGAGGGATCTGAATAGACAATTTCCTTATTTAGTCAAAGTTTGGAGGACTATGAAGTGAGATAATCCTTCATTGAGAAGCACGTCCTCACGGTAATCGGAGTTTAAGGAAGTTCAAACACCTAGTTTCTAACAACAAGATCCAACTGCTAGTTTCCCATGCAGGAGTCAAGGACTTCCTTTTAAACAAGGATTTAAATGAGAAATGTGTAGGATGGATCACTCGTGTCATGGAATATGACATTGAAATTAAAGTCACCAAGCTGGTCTATGGAAAGGGATTATGTGAAAAACTAGCCTCAAGTCAATAGGTTAAATTAGGTGATGGAAAAGAGACCGCTTTGGTGCTACAAGATGATGAAGAGCAAGAAAATTATAATATGCCTAGTCCTTGTTGGACTCAAGACATGATACGCTTCTAGAAATAGGACTATGCCCCCAGAAATGACCAAAGAAAAGAAGAGATACTTCATATTACAAGCCGTTCTATATGTGCTTGTTGATGGCATCTTGTTCGGGAAGGACATCAATGGAGTTCTATTGAGATGCATCGGAATAGGTAAAATTGAGAAGGTGTTATAGGAGTTTCACAATGGAGAGGCTGGAGGTCATTTTTCTCCATGGGTAACAACTCTCAAAATAATGAAGGTGGGGTACTATTGGCCCACATTGTTCAATGACTATTATACTTGGATTAAAAAGTGTAAAAATGTGTGTTTTTCACACAAAAAGAAAGGTTATCAACACTTCAATCGCATTCGATTTCAGTTAATCATCCCTTCATGCGGTGGGATTGGGCTTCATCGATTCATTAATCCTAATTCAAGCCAAGGCCACAAGTGGATACTCACGAAAATAGACTATTTCACAAAGTGGGCTAAGGCGCTAGCACTGAAGGAAGCAAATGAGTCTAGTATATTGGACTTTTACGAAGGAATAGTTACAAGGTTCAAAGGTGTTACCGCCACCATAATATCGACAATGCATTGACGTCGTCAGAGGTTCTAAGATCACAAAATGGGCTGTTAGGAATGAGATATACTCAAGAACCCCTTCAAACTATTACCCATAGGGTAATGGACAAGTAGAGTCCACAAACAAGAACTTGTTGAAGATCATTAGGAGGAATCTAGATGAAAATAAAATAACATGGAATACCAAGCTCAAATCAGCCTTGTGGGCTGATAGGATAACACCAAATAGGTCAATAGGTAACTCTCCCTACAAGCTAGTCTATAGGAAAGAGGTAGTGTTGCTTATATCGCTTGCGTTTTTGGTATTGAAACTAATGAAACAACTAGAATTGTCTGAGTTTGAGCCTATGGAAGCTAGGTATGCATAATGGATGGAATTGGAATAAATCAAGGAACATGCAATGCAGAGTGTGGAAATAATCTAGGCCTTAGTTAAAAGGTCATTTGATAAGAAAGCAAGAGCAAGGACATTTCAGGAAGGGGAATTAGTTCTAAAGTGGGGTGTAGATCGGGAAAAACCAAGAAGGCATTCCAAATTAGATGCCATTTGGAGTGGCCCCTACATGGTCACAAGATGTAAGAATAGCAATTCCTTCTAACTATCTACTTTGGATGGAGAAGAACTTCCATTCTAGTGAATGGGATCTATCTCAAACATTGCTACTGAAAAGGAAAGGTTTCACCCTTGTAAATAGTAGCCTAGGATTTTAATTCCTCCAGTGTGTATGCACATTGTCTTGTTGTATTTTAGGTTTCCATTTCCCTAAGTTCCTTTGGCACAAGTTTTTTTCTCCCGTGTTGTATCATTTTGAATTGGCGTGCCACCGAAGATGAATGTCAGAATAAGAAGAAGGCCATACTGTGAGAGACAATTGCTAATTTCAAAGGAAAACAAATGCAAAACAACTAAAATAAGGTTTGGGATAGTCCATTCCAGGAATGGGTGAAGTTCCAGGGTCAAGACAATTTTCTACTCTCAAAAATGTCATCTTCAAGATTTCCTTATAAGAATTAAGAGTGCAAGTGGAACTCGGTTCAAGATCGAAGGTTGCAAGCTATTGGGAGCAAGTTTCATGTGCAAGATTAGTATCAAGATATCATTTATAAATCCATTCCCAATGGATACTTCAAGGCAACTGATCTTTCACCTAGCAGGTAGGTGATCCCATGAGTCGCTAAATTGTTATCCAATTTCTCCCCTCGGGTGAAATTAGACAAACATAACCTTACACCTTTGAAAAAATGGAGGGATCATCCACCCATGGGAGCTCACATTTTGATCCCGACGATTAGGTTACAGGTGGGCTTGATAATGGCAATGATGTCGAGGAAATCGAGATTGATCCTTTTCGATTTGACTACCCTTCTCTATAACTTCTTCGAAGTTAGATCCACAAGTGCATTTGTAAATGGAAGGCTATCTCCGGGTTTAGGTTAGGAACAAATATGCTTACTAGTTGTTTTTTTGGTAAGGAACATGGGAAACAACTTGCCAACCCATGCCATCATTATAAGAAGCTCACAAAGGTCTCGTTGGGATTTTTATTTACGTTGCAAAGGTCATTCATCATGATATCATTCTCCATATTGAAGGAATATTTCCACACAATTTTTTTCGTTAGGGCGGCCCATGTTGTAATGGATCCCTTGGGTATACTAAAGAACCATTCTAATGTCAGTGCTCCTAGGCTATAAGGGAAGAGTCGTATTAATAAATTATCACTATACCCGACCTCTTGACATTCCATATAAAATTCTTGAATTTGATCATGAGGATCACCTTTGATTTTATATTTATCAAACTTAGAAATGGAAAAATGCTTTAGGAAGGGTTGTCGCAACATGTCCTTATCGAATGGGTAAGGGCATAGTTCTTCATATAGGTACTTCCTACTATGTCCTATGTTTCCTTCCTATAGCGTAGTAAGTGTGTCCTTCATTGATTGTAATTCTTGTTGAATGAGTTGCTCTTTTGTAGGTGATATTTGTCTATATACCTTAACAACTTTAAATGTTTTGTCATTGTACAGATCAAATTGGAATTCACTTGATTTGGTTTTAAGATTGTCTTTATGCACGTTCCTACTCGAAGAGCCTATGTTAGCTAATTTTTGAACTAGTTTCAATATTTATTTTTGAAGGATCTCTTCTTCAACTAAGGGATCATCTTCCTCATTAAACTTAGGAGGTGGTGAGCCTTTGCGCTCATGCTCAATTTTTAATTTATGTAAAGCCTTATAATAAGGTCTCCACGAATCACCAATTGGTTTTGATGGGTCTTCTTCAACAGTTTTGTGATGTTGTCCGGAAGTAGAGGCATACCCTATGTCAAATGGGTTATCCATGTCTAAAAGGGATGGTCGTTCTTCCATTTTATGATTATTGATCTTAGTCTCAACTTCACATTCTTATGGAAGCATAACCCCTGATTCTTGGACTATTACAGTACTTGATCTCTGTTATAATAAAGGAGCTTGTCAAATCGACCTAGGTCTAACTTATGTTATTCCTCAAAAGAATCAGTTTCTCTCTCGATATGATCAATCAGCGGTTTTGTGTCTTTGACTTGCGAGAAGAGAGGTGCCAAGTTATTTCGCTAAATGGGAAGGATTTAAAAGGATTTTCTTCTAAGTCACGCTTGTTTAGTTTGGATGTCATTTTCGTGATTCTAGGTAAAAACTAGTCAAAGTTATACTAAGTTTTGTCTAAATGTCGTCAAATTTGTATGAAACCTAGGCATACGTTGTGTAAGTCATTTTATGTAATGCTAAAATATCCCTAGTGTGTTCTAGATGTAATGTTATGTAGTCATTTTATCATTCAAAGAAGACTCATATGAACATTAAATCAAACAAACACTCAAACTGTCATTTAGCAAGACTATACCCTAAACTATGATTCCAAGGAAGGGCTCAAAACGGATAGTGACAATACCCTATTAATATATAGGTCGAGTTAGAATACCAACAAGGCCTAAATATCAAAGTGATATTGACGCGATCTCTCCACGAGATATACTAAGACCAGTTTAAATGCCGATGAAACCTAAGTTATTTTTTGAAAAATGGAAGTTGCGAATGTGGATAACATAACATCACTATGTTGCGACGTTAACCTAGCAAGCAAGGTGTTAGCATCAAGATGATGTCATCAAAATATACACAAGGCAATATCGACACTCTCAAAAGACTTAAATGACGTTGAAACTGAAACTAAGTATGAGTATAACAAAATTTTTAGTTGTGTGAGTAGTGTAATCATACAATAAAGGTACTTATGTAAGTTATCACAAAATTGAAAACACGATGTAAGTACCGAAATTGTAGGGCTAGAATGTGAGAAAAAATAAAAACTTAAGGAGAAATAATGGTGAACCGAAATCATAGTAATGAAGATGATCTTGAAATCAAGATCAAAGAACTATCAAAGACACAAAAATGTACTTGTACACTTTAGACGTGTAACAACCCAGCCACAAACATGGATGGGCGTAAACAGACAAAAAAGTGGTGAATATTGTCTTTGATAAGAATCATGGGGTATGCTTCCTTCTCATCCTAAATGGGCAATGAGAATTCAAGGGTATAGATCAAAAGATGAAAATAAACTAAGTGCCACTTGGGCAGAGCTTTGCCTCATCCTAAGGTGAGAAAGAAACTAACCTAAGTGACACTTCATTTTTAATTCTGTACTAAAAGGCACTTAGATCTAACTCAAGTGGTCTCTTTTCCTTGTTCAAAAAACAAGGTAAAGACTCCAAGTAAGTTCTCACTTTGTGATGGCTTTGACAAGATGTGATATGCACTAAAGCAAAGTGGGATCCAAAAGATATAGCTTTCTAAAATAGTTCACTCAACTAGGTGTCACTAGTTGTTTAAATGCGAGCTTGATTTACCCAAAGAGTCGCAAAGTTGACTAGTTTGATAGTATCTCGGCTTTACTTTACCCCCTTCGAATACAATGAGAAATAAATGCGTTCAAACGTATTTTCACTAGGTTATGATACAAACAACTTTGACTCTAACTTACTATGTAAAATTTAGTCAAGTGGGTAAGTGGAACGCTTCGTGTTTCATCCACGAGGTTAATCAGTGGTGGATTAGTTTAGGGTTCTTAGAACCACCCTCATTTTTGTAGCTTAAGGCGTTATTCCAAATGGGTTATGTTCTATTTGAGTGGATAGGGACATACCTTTTCTGAAACCTACAATACAATGTGATGTGGAGTGGTATGTGTTTTTATCTTTCTTAACTTAATGTGATTTAAGTAGCACACCATCTGGATAACCTGTATTAAAACACGTATTATAAGGTTTTGTTTTTGCAACTCCTTTCTTTGACAAGTGTTAGGCCCTACATTTAAAGAGTTAGTAATTTTCCACCACAAATAATGATATCAAGAAAGAGAGTTTACGTGTTGCTTTTGATTCCTAAGATCACCAAAAGGTGTGAAGGAAGAGCATACACAATGCGGAAACTCCACTAAAACAAGACTTATGGAAAATAATTTAAGCGTGTTTGCAAAAGATAAAGTTCGTTTTAATTAGTTTCAAAAGATCAATCCAATTATGAAGCGTAAATTAACTTTTTTTGAAAGTGACGAAAAGGTGTTAGAAGTGTTTTGATCCCCAAGATCACCTAGAAGGTGCAAGGAAGAGCATACACACTTCGAAAAAAGCTCTTTCTAACTAAGAAAAATGAAACACTTAAACTACTTTAGTTAAATAACCCAAAAGAAACCTGCAATCACTTGTTAGAGCCTACGAACAACCTAAAAACTCAAAAAAAAAGATTTTACAGTTTGAATATTTTTTAAATTTTTAACTTAGACATTTGCATGTCTAGAATGATGCATGTGCATCCCAACTAATGGATACACACCCAAACCAACGTGGACGTGTGGTAACAAAGTTTGACAGTGGCGTCTAGCACCTACGTGGTCCCGAAGATAGGTATCTTATATGGTTTTGGAGATTCCTACGATTTGATGGATACACTTGTAAGCCAAAATGTAAATCAACATAGTATGCCAAAATACACACCTGCGTGTCTAGAAGCATGGGTACACATGGCGGTCAATGGAGATGCCTACAGTTTAATAGGTATGGAGCCATTTGTAAATGACCTTTTAGTGGAAAATATGACCAGACAAGTGCGTGGCCAGTTTAAAGAGTGCGCTAAGGTTTTGACAGGGCAATCCCCTCCAGGAAACCTATGCGTACCCTCTGAAAAACCTGCAAAAGTCACGAAAATGCAAATTTTCAACAACCAAAGAGGTTAGTTAGTTAAAGAAACCTATTTCCAATTTAAACCCACAAAATATGCATGAACAAGGATGATTTAGCTTACTTAGAAAATGAAATCAAGTTAGTAACAAGTTGTTTCTCTTAGAAAACATAAAAGTGAACTTAAAATGTTTGGAAAAGGCTCCTAGAGGACAATGGAGTATGTCCCACCGGGTGTGCCAAATGTGTGCAATGAAAAGTTTGTTAAAGCTATGAACATGGGGTAAGAATCTCTAAAGAAACCCCAAAAGCTTTGGAACAAACAACTCAAAGAACCATCAGATTAGAGATAAGCAAGAGCTACCTATTTGCATGCATATAAATCTTGAAACAAACAATCAACCTCTAAACATGACTATATTAGTTCTCTACTCCATGAAATCTATCTATAAATGAACCTATTAAAGCTCTAGTAATCAGTTATGTGTTTATTGATGTTTCAAAAGCTTAAGAATGGAAGCTCACCATTAATGGCTTCTCCCATTTACCTAAAGCTTTGAAAGGATTAGTAAATAACAAGTAAATAACTCAAATAAACTATGAAATGACTCTAAAAATACTTAAGCATGACCTAAATTAGAAATGAGATGAGAGAGAGAGTTCTTAGGAAAAGGTGGGAGGGGTACCCCTCTATTTATAGTTTTTGGTTTGGAGAAATGGGTGCTTTGGATGCATGTGGGACTAAAAAGGAGTCAAAAAGGTGATTTTTAGAAAAGCACATTGGGAGGTGTGAACTGGATTTGGAAGGCTAAGTGGTTATTTGGAAGGTGAGATATTTGTTTAGAAAGTCAAACTCTCTTTAGAAAGTCAATAAGAGGGTTAATTAACCTAAACAAGGTTAATTAAAGGGAAACAAGCTTATAGAAGTTGGTTAGAGGGGGATTAGCAAATTTAGGAGGTTTAGAAGAGGTTAGAAAGGGTGTTTTACTAGCATAGTGTAGTAAATTAATACGAGACTAGGATAGTTAGTATGATCTTAGTAATATTAAGATCATCTAGACCAAATTATAGGTCTCTACACATGCAAAATCGTTATGTGCTACCTTGGCTTTCCACAAAGATAAATAAACCTAATTGAAATAGTACAATTAGGATTCCTCCTAAAAATAAAGTGGAAAACGCCAATAGGATTTTCCTTACTAAAAATAGAATTATGTGGAATTTGTCTTTCTAGAAACAAGAGTGACTTGTTAATTATCTCTTTGAGGGCTCCATCCCTCCCCCTACACCTACCCCAAACTCCCACCCCCTGCAATAGTAGTAGAAGGGATATTGCCCCCTCGACCCCCTCCTTGGGAAATAGGCTACAAACCGTACCACAAAGGGATCCAACATTTAACTTTGTTGTCACATATCTAGTAAATTTTAGTAGTCCATTATAGTTCTATGTCAGTTTCAATGTTATTTACATTTTAAATACACTACAATACAATTCCAAAATGGTTTTTGTCTTTCTAAATACCATGCCATATACGTTTCTTTTAACGTTTTGTGAATGCAACAATTAGTTGTAAACTCAATTCTTGCTCATACGGGTGTTCATTTAAAAAAGAAAAGTTGTGCTTGTAAATTAATTTTCTTTGAGTATGTGACACGAGATGAAGGAAAAGAGCACCGAACAAAAGTAAAAATTTATTGAACCAAAACATAAACAAGTGTTGCGTTATAGCTAGAGTTCTTGTCGTGGGACGAACAATAAATAGAATGGGTAAATTGCAAGTAATGTTGGCTATTAACAATTTTATTGTTATGTCAATAGGTTTTGTGTGCGAGTGACATTGGCAATAAACAATTCCATGCCAAAAGCAATTAATGCAGTTTGAGTTGTGGAAGTATGAATTGAATTGGAAAACAGAATGTAGTTCATGCTTTTAAAAGAACAGGTTGAAACAAGAATGAGGAAGTTATTGCTAAATCTTGGCATTGGAATAGCCTGAATAATTACAAAATAAAGCTTATTGTTGTCTGTATTAAACTATGGTGATAGAAAATGATGAGAAGTAACAATTTATGCTATTACAAATTGGATGTTCAAAAATGTTGTGGTGTAGGAAGTGGAGCTCCAGTTTTAGACCTGCAAAAGAAATATGGAGTAGTATTACAAATCGTTTTTCATTTGTATTTCAAATGAAATATCTGAAACATATGTGTGGATGGGGAAAGTGATTTACCTTAAAATGATGGTGCTGATAGTGTATGGCTTGAAGATGCGTAGCTGCTTTCCTGTGACTGAAATTGGGATGGAATGCCTGCAAGAAATGAAAGTGAGCATTAGTATGAGTAGAGCATATAGTTTTGCAATATTGCTGAGATTGAAAAGCAGTGAAGGCAACATACTTTCTTCTGGAGTAGTTGTCATTTCTCTGATAATGTTATTTTTGTCTATTGTAAAGATGCCATGCATTGTAAAGTGTGATAGTTGTTCTATAACAACTTCTTTGTCTTCTATGTATTGCAGATATGTTGTAGCAGTAAGAGAAGGTATCAATTCAGTTAGAAGCTTGTTTTTAGCTATGCATTGGATGGATGTTTTGTCTGTGCTTTTAATGGTGCATAGAAGACGGTGGTAATATGCATATGGGCATTCTTGTTGGCAGTTACTGCAATATGCTATGTCTGCATGCAATGGTGGTAGATGGTCAATAGTCAAGCTGCATTTTTTACAAATTGGTTCAAATGGACTAGAATAGGCCTTTGCGATGGTCAATGTTCCTTCAACCTGTGCAACAGCAAAACTAATTTCAGCATACGTATACATTGACATACAAAATGTATATAACTACTGCATATGGATTTTGGAAATTACATATATCAATTGAGAAAATGTGGAAATGGATTCTTAAGATCAAATTTAATTAAAACTCCTCAGGCTATCATACAAGGCCTATTCATAAAAATGGGTAGAGACAATTAAGTCAACTAATGCAGAATTCCAACATTAGCCCTTGTACATGTTAGAATTGACTAAACCTGTACATACTACAATGCAGGTATGCGAAGACTATTAATGTTAGGGTTTAAATGTATAGAGCAATGAGTTTAAAATAAATATTGATTCAAATGAGGAGTTAGTTAACCTCTATAGAGAGATAGGAAGGAGAGAAAGACGATTCCTCAAAGGAAGGATTTCTGAGGAGGATGGGTGGATGAAGGAAAGCATGAAATTTTGTGAAAAGTACAGTTTGATATATATATAAAGCTCTTTTGTAGTAAGACCTTGTATTTGATATGAATGATCATGTCTTTGTGGTTAAGAAATAATGTTTACCTCTTCATGAACATGTGTAGATGATTCTAAAACCATTCATCAGGATTGATTGTGAATTGAGACTTAGTTACTATCTTGGAAGATTAGGTACATGTTTGTGCATGTGACTGTATCACTGTATTGCAAGTCTCTTTGGATGTGATAAGCTGAGACTTTGTTGTGAATCATTTGATCATGTTAACCTAAACTGATAGGAATAATTGAAATGACATTGCATTATGTTGAAGTGTTTTCCATTGTGAACCTTTATTGTATGTTATTAAACTACTTGAAACAGAACCGTGACTGTGTTTCTTTTGACCCAGAAAGTTTAGATGAATTTTAAAAAAGAAAGTGGTGTGCATGTGTATGGAAGATAGGAAAGGAAGTTGAAAATTTGAGAATAGAGAATGATTGAGGTTATTTAATGAACAAGAGTTAATTTTCTAATTCGGAGGCTGAGGGTTTAAATACCCTGTTTTCCCACGTGTATGTAAGAAAGGATGTCATTGATTCATACCATTATCATTGTCATCATGATTTAATGCTAGAACAAGATTAAAGAGGGGTTGAAAATAGATATTCAGGCCAAGTATCAAGCTTTGAAGGTATGTACTTGTGAAGATATAGAGTTTTTAAGCTACTCGAGCTTACACAGAGTAGTAGTTAGTGTTTTGGTAAAATATTAAGTTTGAAGTTCTTAAAAATGAATTTTGACACCAAACTTGTAAGAAATATAAATGAAAGAGTCCTTAAAGATATTTAAAATGACTTTCATGTTTTTATTGGATGAAGTTTAAGATATACATGACATTCTAGAATAAGGACATGGTACACAGTTTGATATTAACCAAAAATAGATATAATAGGTTTGTAGAATTTCATACTTCCTATGTCTTTGGGTACAATTAGAAGATTTAAAGAGGTTTGTGGTATCATCTAAATAATAGAAATGTTTCACATCATTTTGTATTTTTTCCAAAGTAGCACATACAACTATAACATGTTTAATAATTGTGGCATGGGTTGAAAAAATTCAGTTAATGTCATATGAGTATAATGTAGCTGAGGCAATATTGTAAATAGGCAATTTGTAGTTCTGTGTGTAAGGTTGTGAATCAGTCATGAAATGAAACAAAGCATGCATGCATATTTATACACAAAGGGGCTCTTTGGGAATTCAATATAGAGACATGCATATAGAGATTGTATATCTATCATCTTAGAACAAATAACTATACATACATAAATATCAGTCACCAGGAGACACTAAAAAATAACTCTACATATATAAATATCAGCCAGGAGACACTGGAGGGTAAGGATACAGGTATGGCTATGCATATATATATCATGGTCCCCGGAATAAGGTCATGGCTATTTTATATATAAATATAGTCACCAGAAAATGGAGGTATAGAGTCTGGGAGCATGTCAGGACGCCATTCCTAATCAGGGTACAAAAGTAAATGAATAAGGGCACTGCAATATTATATATAAATTCATACTGTAGTCACCAAAAAGATGTAGATACAGTTGCTGGCGGCAGGAAGTATGATTGAAATCTCTTAGTAACTATGATAAATATATATACCAGTACATATACACGTAGATGCATGTTTAAACTACTTTTAACAAGTGTACATATATACATACGATATCTACAGTTTCCAGAATAATGAAGTATACAAGTATTTGTTCATATGTACATAGAGTATCATCTGTATTTGCACATCTAAGAGTATATACACAGCGCTCGTGTTTAAACTACTTCTCACAAGTGGGTATTGGAGATTTCAAGCATTCTCTATGACTGAAACAGAAAAAGAAGACAAAGTAGTAAGTGTTCTATGATCAGACATAGATTGATCAGGTCTTGGAGCAAGTATCATTTAGATTACTCTTAAGTGACAATTTTAAAACAAATTGACTCAAGAATCTTAGATATTGAAGACCTGAAATCGGGTTTCATTGTGAGGACTGAACCATTGTTATTGCCATTAATGTGTTACCTTTTCCATCAATGAAACATCTATCTAGTCAAGGTGCCCAATGTTGATACCTTTTCAACTATGATAAGTATGTTTGGTCTATATTGGCTGGCTTTACTTGCCTTTGGTTGTGTCCATGATTTGTTCTCCTGGTTATATTGGCTTGTATGAGAGCCAGATCTTTTGACTTGTAATTTTACTTCGTCTCTACTGGATATTTTTCTCTCTTGGTGTCTTGGAAGACATTATTCAGAAAAGGCTGTAAACTACTATATAGCCTTTATATAGGCTCATTCTATTACATCATTTTCTGAAACTATAAATGCTAATTTTTCTTGGTTTGCAATCTCTGTTGTGCCTTCCAAGATATTATTCGTAAAAGGCTGTAGATTCCTAGGTAGCTTGTTTATAAGCTCATCAGACCATTACATGATCTACGCTCCAGTTTCCTCATTTGGATGCTTCTGGCTTCTCTAATAAATCAACTCAACTGTGTTCAACACTTGTTGAACATCTATGTAAACTGCAACTTTTACGCAAATCCATAATTTCATCTATAATGGTGAAGGGTCCATAATACCTTGTAGCAATTTGATGCTTCTTTTAATGGTTAAGGAACTGTTGGGCTCTTATTCTTCTCTTGTTAACTTGTTTTCAGTACTGAGATTCTCTCTCTCCAATTGAGGATTAACTTGTACAGTTTTATCTCTGCACATTCTTATGAAAGCACATAAATTCCTACCACTGATTAATATAGGTCGGAAAGGGTTTATACAGGGATGACAAGGCTCGAAAACTAGCTTTCCAAAGCACTAGCTTGAGGCTGTAAGTTTCTGATGCCTATGGATAAGGGGGAACAGGAGTTTGCTATTGTATAGAGTACTCTTTCCCTCAATGTCTAGTTGAAGTGGAAGAGAAACAAAAATTCAATTGTGTTGATTACAGAGTAGTAGCATGAAGAGACATATTAATTGTACACTATTTGGTGTAATCCAAACTACAAACAAGAATGAGTAAAACAAACTACAGTTATAGTGATGAGGATATTTTTGAGTTTGTGCTAATCGTAACAAAAATTCAAAAACCACAGAGCTATCAAGACAAATCGTAATGAACAAACACAGTTGGTTATTATTTTGACCAACATAGCATAATTCTAGCAAAGTATCAACTTAAACATATACATGCTACTGTTAAGGAATGGTGCAGAGGATGGTCAATGTTACCAACAACCGGGAGTTGTTCAATTGTAAGAGTTCGTGAAGACAACTGAATGGCATATTCCAAAGTAGAGGAGAAAAGACTTAATCTTCATCTACAACAATTGTGCAAACTCAAAATGTGTAGAGCATAATAGTAAAAGAATTTGCTTGGAGTAAGCATACTAGTAGGAGGGTGCATAAAACAACTTTTAGGAGCAGTAGTTTGAAAATGAGAATTACATTAGCAGTAGCAAGTTTTGCAAGCGTTAAAGCATTAGAAAAGTATAAGGCTGATTTAAGAATGGCTTTGCTATCAGTACCTTCACTGTTGTATCCAGAAGTAGTTGTAGGCATTCTAGAGATCTTTTTGCTTTTACAGTGGTCATGAAGGTGGATTGGGTGCTCTGCAAGCTCTTGTCTATGCTTTCGCTCCACTTTGCCAGGTTTTTGAAAAGGTATATTGCTAGTTCTTTTCTTCATATTTTATTTTCAATCATATGGAATTCTGCTGCAAGTGTCTAGAAAATATATACCTGCCATCCATTAAGTGAAATAACAATTGATTTATTTTGTAATGAGAATGGTATTAAATAATTGTTATAGAGTGTGAGGCTTACCCGAGCTTTTTCATTGGGTGAGTTACCATCTGTAATGTCAATGATGAATTGGTTTCCTATTTTTTGGCATGATGTACAAATGGCAGCTATGGTTGCAGTTGCATAATGGTCAGTAGTGGACAGTAGCTGATGGATGCTTGAATTTGGGATAAACATATATCGTGAGGGAAAATAGAATCAATAGATTCTATGGTTGTCGTTTCATTGATTAGCAATATGAAGTCACAGTCACAGTGGTCATAGTCACTTTTTGGAGCTATGGTAAAGTTTGTTATGTGGATGGCTTTTTACAGGATTATTCTATGTTCATGGGTTTTGATAAAAGGTGCCATAATGTTGGAATTATTGTCAGCTCACCTTTTTTGTCCATAAGGTCCACTCGCAGTAGTTCTTTTCCTCGTTGTTTGTCGAGGACTATTTTATATGTAGCCATGACGTCACCCTAAAAAATTTCTCGAATTTGTAGTTATTTATATCGTCAATAGATATTAGTGTTGGGATTTCATTCCTTGGCCTGCACATTATTAGAGGAAGGAAATCAATTAGAAGTGGATAGCAAAAATGTCAATAGAGAATGAAATGTGTAAGCAACATACCTCTTTGGTGGTTGTTGCGATGAGAGATCAGCCTCGGATAGTTGAAGTTGCATCGACATGGTGTCTGCAATGACAAAAGTTTCATAATAAGTAGCAGCTATGAAAAATAGGCTATGGTTTCAGTTGTATACATAGTACAAGTGCAAGTAACAAATACCTTTTTCAATGTATTTTGACATGTATTTTGTATTTGCAATTGCTTTTGTAGTATGTATTTTGCTTTGTTACAAAACTGGGAATGAAATTAAAAGTGCGTTATGGTCGGTCCAATATGCATGGCTAATTTCAGTGGTGATTTTTGTAATATTCATATTCATCCAGCATTGGTCTATTTGTGTGTTGTTATCGGTTGTTGCAATGGTTGGTACAAGGAAGAGGTTTTGTTGCTGCATTTCATTGTGAAGTTGGGCTTGTTTGGTTTTGGCCTTTGACATGTCAATGTTGAAGTCACCAACTATTATGAGTTGCATATTCGTTGGTAAAGTAGAGGTGATGACTTCTAAGAATCTTGTAATGTTTATTAGTGGGCTTAATGGCTTCAAATATATGTTTGCTATTCGTATATGCATATTCAAATAGCAAATATCGATTGTAGTACTTTCAATGTGGGGTGTACTAAATGTTTTAATGGTGTGTCCATTGAGTTTTTATTACAACACGTAATAAGGCTATGGATATTCATGGTAGGAACAACATCGAATATTTGCAAGAGAGTTGTATCAGTTGGCATTTTGGCGGTTTGTGTTTCTTGTAAACAGACTATGTCTGATTGCATTATTGCAAAATCATGTGTTATGTGTTGAATGTGTAGTGCTAAAATTTTGGTATTGAGTGAGAAAATGCGTAAGTGTTTGGGGCTTGCCTGTGTGAAATTGTATAATGGTGCCCATTTAGAAGAATGTAGAAGCCTATGCATTTCAGCTTCTACGTCAGTGGATAGTACAAAGTTGGTTTGTTGTAGTTTATGTATAAGATACAATGATTCAATATTTTTACACGTGAAAGTGCTATGTATACAAGGCCATGGAAATTTACTTTGTGAGGGTCGAAAGCTAGTGCATTCATTGTTAGGCCTTGGGCTCTATGTATGGTTCTGGCACATGCTATTTGTACAGGGAATTGATGGCGGGTAATAGTTTGTTTGCTACTTCATATTTGTTTTACAATTCTTGTTATAGGAGTCAAGTGTTTACTTGATTTTTTCTTGTGTACATGGTTTTCATTTTGGTATGTTCACATTTACCAATGTCAATATTGCTAAATTCTATCCAAAGTAAACTTGGTGTTCCAGTTGTAAAAGCTTTGAATATTCCATCTGCACCATTCACTAAGCCATCGTTTATGTTGTAGTTGTTAGCTTAATACATCCTACACACATCCTGTGTAACTATTTTGTAACTATTCCAGGGCTTTATATTCTTCTTTTTCACTGTTCTATTCACGCATTGAATAAACATTGTCTCCTTCCATCATTGGTATCAGAGCAACATTCTTTCCTTGGCTTGCGTGTAAATTTGGAGGAAGCGGCCTGTGGAGACTGTGATTCCCTGGTGAGTGATCTGCCGTGAAGTGAGAGTGGCATTTGACACCTACAGTCGCTGAAGGAGGTGAGTCGTGAGGTTAATCTGTGTGGAGATTGCTTGACTTTCCTTTCATTGAACTCGATGTTATTTTGTCTGCTATCATTGGACCTGCTTGGCGTGAAGAGGAAATTTGTGGCGTGGAAGAGTAGGAGAATTTGCTAAGCATGGAGTGTTTTTTTTTGGCTGTTGCTGGAAAAACTTGATAGCAGGATATATATTCTATCTCTACCATCATTAGTATCAGAGAATCTCACATCTTGGCGTGCGTGGAAATCACATGCTTGTTTTTTTTATCTCTGATTTGCGTAGAGTTTGGCATTTTGTTTTTTGATCTCTGATTTGCATAGAGTGTGGTGACCTGGAGACATTTACGTGAAGATATCAGACCTTACATTGACGTCGGAGAAATTTCTTGGTATTGGCATGGATCAGTTTTTGGAGACTTACAACATGGAAACTTGTTTGCTGTTTGGAGAAGTGGATGTTAGTCTCGCAACGACTGCGCAGAAACAAAGTTTGTAGTGAACTCCAACAAACTACAAATTTCTAGCCCACGTATGTCACAAATTTCAGATGTAGAAAGCACCATGAGTAATGCACCAAATGTTTGGGCATTGAGCGACAATGAAGACATCACTGAACTATTCTTTGCTTTGGTCAATGAGCTCCATGACGGGAATATTCTCTTTGACAAGATTGTGCACCGAGGACTATTGGAGTATTTTTGGCTCAACGTTCAATGTCAAGCATGATAGATTCATGCAAAAATTAAACGTGGCTATGATGCGAGATGATGAATGCAAAGTAGAATGCCCTGAAGCATCCACGTCTCACTACCCACGAGATGATGTACAACTTGAAGATGCTCCGTAGAATGATAAGAGCTTTGTTTTTGTGGCTGACCTCGTGTTGTTTTCCCCACAAGACATCCCGAGCAAATAGGTAAGGAATGGGAGAGTGGAGGAAGCCCTCTTACCATTTCCTTGGCACTGAGCTGATGTAGAGCCCCAATAGAAAGATGACCATATCGAAAGTGCCATAATGCGGTGGACTCTCGCCAAGCAGAGAGAAATGTTAGATGAAGTGACCACATCCAAAGGTGTAAATAGACGACCCTTCATAAATGCTCGAGCAATAACTGAGTCTCCCTAAGAAATGATGCAGGACTTGACCCCTTTCTCAACAAATAATTCAACCTACATTTGATGATTAAGAAGTTGACTCATAGACAAGAGATTTGAGGTCAAACCTGGAACATATAGCACCTTCGTGAGTGTACATCTTCGTGTCCCAAGAGGAATGATGACATCACCAATCCCCGCCACAATATACTCCTGATTATCTGCATGATGGTGATCCAATCTCCAGTGGGCCAGTCACTCAGGGTATGGAACAACTTCTTATTGCTAGTCATGTGTTTCATTGGCACCCGAATTAATCAACCAAACCCTTTCGATGGCTGCAAATTCTATGAGACTAAGAAAATGTATGAATGAGTTGTTTCTAGAACCTCTTCATCGGAGGTGGCATCCTGTTGAGCAGTAATATGACCCTTCTGCCTTTGATTACGAGCACACCATCGGGATTTCTTGGAATATCCTTGGCGTAATCGCTCTCTTCGCGAGTTTCCATACTTGCAACCATTGTAATAACAATTCCACAATCGTGTACATATCCGTGGAGAAAATGTGGCACCATCGATCCGCCTTGTTGTTCTTAGCTGCACGGGGTGGCCACTATGGTGGCCACCGAGAAGGTTGTTTTGAGGATGTTGCTTCGATTCTAGGGTCCGACTACCCTTTTTGAGACTTATGCTTTTACCTCATGATGAGAGCCTTGTCTTTGAAGGCTTCTTGAACATTCTGAATGGCTTCTTCCTGATGGAGATAATTCACCAAAGTGTGGCAAAACTCACCTCCTATTGAGTGATGGTCAACGTGGTGATCGGCCAAACCGAGAAGGAAGAGATCATAAGGTGAGTGGGACTAGCAACTTGTCGTCCACCGGTTCACCGAGAGCAGAGAGTTCTGTGCATAACTTGGCCACATGCCGCAAGAAGGCTTTGACCGATTCACCATCATGCATACTCATTGTTTGAATCTTTGTCGAAGATGCGGCTTCGTCATCGATTCTTAGCTTCATAGATGGTACACAACGTGGCCAATGCCAGTAAAGGAAATGGTTGCTTCCCTAATGTAAGGTTAAACCTCATCAGAAAGGTTCGGGGTGATAAGCATTAGTGATTTTGCATTGGCCTTTTTATACTTAGCCAATAGATCAGTGTAATACGTGGGAGGGGCATCTTTGCGGAAATGATCCCCAAAGATCTTCAAATCGAAGAATCATCTACATCTTGGTTTTCCATGCGGTGAAATTTGGCCCTTTGAGCAACTATGCATCCAAAACAAAATGCAAGGTGCAAACAATTTCAAAACTCAAAATTGTATTTTATTTATCTATTTTTCAAAAATGGCTACAATGCTTCGATGGGTGATACATCGGGATTTTAGGGACTACTAATATGGAGATGTGCACAATGTGATAAAGGACAATATTTAACTTGCATGAACCAAAGGGTTTTGGTGAGATCTCAAGGAAAAGTAATGGAAACATATTAAGGGATGACTCACTGACAAAAAAATTCCAATATGCATGCACACTAAAATAAACACACAACACCTATTTCTTGCAATAATGGAAGATAACATAAGTAGATAACTTAATAAATTCAGGGAAAAATAACAAGAATAAACTACCTGAATGCACAATATTGCAAGTATTTTATGGAAAGGAAAAACACTTCTATTATTAATGGGCACATCTTTGGAAAAATTTCACAACAATTTTGTACATCAACTAAATCCCCCAATGCTTGCAAAAGCAATAGTATATATAAGAAAATGAGGTGGAGCTGAAGTGCTCAACAACCTAGTTACAACATCAGTTTAATTATTACATGAATAATTTATCTCTTCTAATTAAATATAACCTTCAAAAATATGAAACAATCTTGCCATGCATGAGGTGATAAAACAAAAATAAACTCAAGTCTATTTTTGGCCTATATGAACTCTTTGTTAACTTGTCAAATTGATGTTGACTCTTCCTTTTACATGGAGAAAACATGTGCATGGGCCCCTTTTACATAAATTAAGGAAACCTTTGGGAAATAACAAGATATTTGTGGAATGCATTCATCCATAAGATTCTTTTGTCTTTTCTTAATTAGTTATTTTTGTCCTCAAGTGCAAAATCTACTAAATCTTATTTCGAATTTTCTTACTTTTGAAATACATGCATGGAAAAATTTAATCATTATTTTGTGATATGAAAGAAATTATAACTCCTTTGACCTATGAGTGATTGGTCACTCCCTGACCATGTCTAATATTAAAACTTTATAGCATGTTTGAGCTAATCATGGCTTTGCCCCCTTTTGGTGATAATGTAAAAGTATAACTTTGATACTTTGACCTTGGGAAATATGTGTAATCATACCCACTATTATAATGCAAATGATTTATTATCAACCAAAAAAAAAAAAGATCCCCTTTTACATCGATACAAGGCATGATATTTTAACTTGACCATAGTCAAGTTATCCCAACTCATATTAGGAAATTGAACCTAAAGGATTTCATTTGTCATTTTGGATTTTGTGCTATAGCAGAGAGGGGGAAACCATGGCCATCTTTTTGGTCTCCATGAATATTTTTGAAACTCTGTATATTTTTCCTCTAGATGTCATGATACTTACTAGTTCATACTTTTGTGCTTTTTTCATCCATGACTGCCCATGAGGAGTGCTTTGTGCTCTTCTTTCCGATTCAAAGGATTCCATTGGTGGAGGTTTGAGATCCCTTTTAGCTTCTTTGATGAGTTCGAACTCGTTTTTTGGTTGTCTTCCCATCTTAGATCTCTACACTTGAGGATTCTTCCATGACCGCTATCGAAATGAGGTAAGCCATGGTTTTCTTTCTTTTTTCTGAACTTGATCTCAAACTGGGTGCTAGCTTTGTGATTTCGAGCTTTATACATTCTCAAATTTTTTGACATCTTTGATCGGCTCCAAGATTCTACCCCATATCATCGTATATGTGCAAGGGTCTGTTAGATTTAGCTAACTGAGAATATCTGGTTAATTTTTCTTCTGGGGTCAAGCTCGGCCATGCAAACCATCGACTCACCATATGTGTTTACTCGACACCATGAGATTCATGATGTTGTGCTTGATATTTGTGAATTTTTACTCGATACTCTATATTTTTACTCGTTTTACATGTTTCCACTTTGTCTTGGCATAGGATTGTGATTTTTGGAGTTGAGCTAGCTGTTGTATTGTATATTTTTGGTTAAAATTTTAACACTTTGAACTCAATATGGTTGGGTAATTATTGTTCTATGCTCCCATTTTTCATCATTGCTTGTATTTACCTTTCCTTTTTGGGTGTGTTCATTTTAGTAATGAGATATACCTAAGGGTCTATTGACTCATGGTTTGCATCTCCCCACCTTGACCAACGTGAAATAACTTACCTCATTGCTTTGTTTGTTGACCGGGAAAGATTTGTATTAATTTGTGTACCTCACTATTTGTTCTTAATAACCTAACTTGATTTAGGTTTGAACCTAATTTGTGTCTTTTTGTTTTAATTTGGATGTGTTGGTAACTCATGCTTTACTCTATGAATTGTTCTAGATCTAATTTCCCTACCTAAACAAAACCCACCTCTGTTTAAAATTTTCTCATTGTTTGCTACCTGAGTTTAGTAACTTGACCTTTTATTTACTTTACTTTCCTCAATGTTAATATTATGCATGAAATTTATGATCTGAATTGAAATTTCTTGGTGTTTCGATTCTATTTTTATGGCTATAAACTTGGAATTATGCTTTATATTTTATCTTGAATTATTTTTCAATTCCCTCTTTTCCTTCATTGTCTGCATCTAACAAATAATGAAAGATATCAAATTTTTCCTTTAACCCCTTCAGTCAATGTGTGTGAGTTCATTCCTCTTTATGTAATGTTTTACAAAAGAAGCTATAGGTTAACATTCACCCGTGCTCATTAATGTTGTTTTATCTAAGTGTATTGTTATTATGATCACATTTACAACATGTAGCTTGCTTCTTTTGTATTTTTTCATTTGTAAAAAATTAAGTCATAAGCTCATGACAATATTCTATGATTGTGCCTTAAAATATGTCTGCATGACTCATAAAACACCTCATTCATTTGCATTTTGAATCACTTCCTGGATTGAGGGTTGGTTTGTTTTTGTAAAATATGGACTATTGTTTGTTTTATCGGCACATTATTTAGTTTTTCTTATGATCAACCTTTAGTACGATTGGATCCGGAGGTAACATGTTGTTTGTTTCCCTATTGTGAAATGACTCTACAATACTATATGCTTCCCAAGAACACTATATTCTTATGCATTTTCTCCTTGTTGTGTATAACTCTTATCTGTGTGATTTATATTGTGACTTATAAATGTACTTTGTGAGGTATAAGATTGCAGCTGCATCATATATCATGGTCACAAATGTTAGAGTTTTATAACAAAGCTATGAATAATTTTCCATTCTCATTTACACACTGGAAAAATATCATTATGAAAAATCTTCTATTACAAATATTTTCATCATTTGTACTTGTAGATTACCTGGATAGTTAGAAATCCCTACTCCATGTGATCTCATGATCTCGATTCAGGTATTCTAAGTTATTACATATCTGTGTTTCCTTAAAACAATTCCACCTCTTAATCTTGATTACGTGTTGTTGTTGAATTGAAAATATCCAGATTTTATTTATATCAACTGTAAATTAGGGAAACTATTTGAACTATTGCAAGCCCGCAACCTCCCAAGAATGTAGCTACTGAGTAATATGCAATCCTTTCAATGTAATATGCATGGATACTTGTGATATTGTATTAAGTCCCGAAACTCTATAATTCCTCAACTTTTGTTAAGTTTGAAATTGATTAAAATTTACAAGTTTGTCATTTGATATTCGATCATTATGGCGAAGCATGATCATGCTTGATCTTGTAAATTTATCATCTCTTGAGCTTATTGTTGACCTAAAAATAACTTGTACTATGAAACAATTTGTTGATCTATACTATTTGATCATTTAGAATTTTAAAAGCTTCATTTTATCATTCAAACATGAATGAAACATAAATGAAATTCATCAATTTATATAATTTCATGAATGAATAAAACATGGATAAAGTATGTTTTTAATACATGTACCTCCACAGTGAGAAAACATTAATAAAAATGGTGGAGGCCATAGGCCTCTCTTTTATTTGGATCTTTTCATAATTTTTTTCATGATACATTTATGAAATTTATACCTGGATGCCTCAAAATGATGATAATTTGTTCTTTTCATTTTGTTTCTGACCTTATGCAATGCATCCTTTCCTTTTTCTAATTTTCCTATACACATGAAGAGAAATTTATATATCTGAAGCCATATAGTGTATGAGGACGATGAAAACCCAGAGCTCTAACAAAATTTTGGTCTCTCTTCTCGGGTGTTCAAACATTGGAGAGGAATGGAACTAGAACAAGGTATTTTTGATTTGAGGAGAAATAGATGAAATCCACCTCATTCAAGGAAATGATGGGTTTTTATCACCAAATTACCACACCCCCCAAATTGCTAGCTTGTGACTGAGGCATTCGGTGTGATTGGGTAACATGGAGCTATCATAAAGTGTGGGACTTTGCAACTGACATAGGTCTCCGGAGAAGGCCAACTTCCTCTACCAAAAACATAGCACTAACTACTCCAAAATGCAAAAAAACTAAATTAATCCTACCTTAAAACTTCCAAGGAGATAGGGATAGAAGGAAATTGCATGAAAATTAAAACCACACTAAGGGATGGTGATGCACAAAGAAACGGATGTTGGACAACTCATGCTACATGAAAGTGATGGAAAATGGATGTAGGGAGGATGGTCTAGCACCATAGACCACAATGACATTCACCAAACAATTCCAATAAACACAAAACCATTAAACCCTGTAATGAAAATAACATAGTGCACAAAAACCTTTACATGCAATGAAAATATCAAAGTTACAATAATGAACAAACAAGGGTTGTAAATCATCCACAAATTTGATTTTATTTCTCCTAGAGATTGATACAATACATTACACTAAGGGCCCAAGGCATGATTTTAAATTACAATGCTCAAATGGGGAGGTTTGAAACTCCACATATATTTTACAATTAAGAAAGAAGGGACGGGAAGATGCAAATGTCCAACCTTTTAGAATATGCACCTCCTTATAATTTTTAGGAAGAAAAATGAATAGAGGGGAGAGAGAGGAGGAGTGAGAAATTTCCTCAATCACCCACAAAAAATGATTATTTTTACTTCAATTAGTATGGTGAGATCTATAAATCCCATGATTATAATTTTCCTTATGCAAGAAGAAAAAGGTGTCTATGCCTTCATTTACTCCATCCTTGTACATAGGTATGGCCTCCAACTCCTACAACTTCTGTTAGAGTAGGTATTTACCTTAGCTCATGTTCACCTAGGTACTTTATTTACCTTTATTGTATTAATCCTCACCCACTTATGTGTGTGGATACTTCTTTTATCTTATTTAGATATTAGGAGATATTATCTAGTTGTTAGGTATAGTTCTTTCCTTGATCTATGGTATTGACTAGTTCTTTCCTTGATCTATGGTATTGACTAGATCCTTGATGTCTAGTTCTCTCCGAATCTATGGTCTTAAATAATTATTTGATGACTAGTTATTTCCTTGATTTATGGCTTGATCTATGACCTTGATTTGGTTCTTATGTGTGTGGATATTTCTTTTATCTTATTTAGATATTAGGAGATATTATCTAGTTGTTAGGTATAGTTATTTCCTTGATCTATGGTATTGACTAGTTCTTTCCTTGATCTATGGTATTGACTAGATCCTTGATGTCTAGTTCTCTCCTAAATCTATGATCTTAACTAATTCTTTGATGACTAGTTATTTCCTTGAACTATGGCTTGATCTATAACCTTGATGGTTCTTAGATTGTTATTCCTTACCTATTTAATCAAGGCCCATTCTCAATGTATTGCATTGAGTTCCATAATAATATATGATATTGTTGCTCATTTGTTTGCAAAGGTTTTGTGTAAAGTTATTCTAGCTAATTGCTTTTATCTTATTGATCGTGGTGTTTGATTAAGCATCTCGTGTTCTTGGCATGGTATGATCTCGGTTATCATTCCTTTCAACTTCATCATCATTTCTAACCTACCTAGCCAATTAGTTTCTCATTTTTTATCATCTCATGTCATAGAGTTTTGAAATACCTTTCCAAAACTATAAATTTGTTAAAAATGGTGAAGTATAGAAGAATTTATCATCGTAGTAGTTCAGGTTTCTTCTTCAACCTCTCCCTTTACCTACTCGAGCTCCCACAACTAATCAAAAACTACTTCACATTGAATTTCAGATCAACTTGGTAGATTTTGAAATGACTCTGGTTTTCTAAGTGGCTTGGTATGCCTCCCGAGAAACTCATTGAATTTGGAACTTATCACTTCGGGATTTCAAAGGTTTGTAGTTGCCTCGCATTACAAACACCCACCGAAAATACAAAATCCAAACTCCGGTTTTAGCTTAGAGATTCATACTTCACAATTGGTGGATTATGATATTTTCATGCCCCCCAACATTGAAACCACCACCTCCTACCTGAAATCCAAATCCATAATTTACATAGTAATAACATTGAATTTTGAGCTTTTTTACATTTCGAGGTTCAGAATTTCACCCCCGCATCATGCAACCGCCAACCAAATATCCAAAGCCAATTTCTCCGAGACCCATAACCCCACATCATCCATTGACTTGCTGACTGATTTGACTTCCGAATTACCCCACTTCATACTTCGGGGAAATCATCGATCAGACATTTAGCCCACCCGAGAAAACAACTCGCCCATATTTTCTGAAACTTCGATCGCCAAATTTCCGAACTCAGAGAATCCAAAATTCCATGGCGCTTCCTTTTATCAACTATTTAGGAACACATCCCTACAAACTCGATCCTCTCATCAATCTTATCTTGTCCTTGCTGAACCCATTTCTACTTCCTTCTAGCCGGAACTGCGCGCCGAGCTCCAGTGGCTATGCACCGAGCTATTGAAATGTCAAATATCCCTAAGATTTTCCCCTCCATTCTATTGTTTATTCTTAAGTGTCAGGTTGACCTTACAAGGTCACGAGCCACACACTAAAATACTTAGCACACCGACGGGATTTCCATGGTGAGGCATTCTTGCACCGAGTCACCAACCAACACCGTTGTTGCCCTAGATTATCGAGTAGCTCGGCAAGTTACTCATCATCCATTTTCATAACTCGACGCTATTTTCATTAGATTTTCGAGCCCCCTAAGGGATTGATCTTCCCATGCACCACTTCAACTCGCCGAGCTTCTATCTAAACAACTCAATGAGATACTTTTAGTTGGGTACCATTTAAGGCCCATTTTTGCATTTTTTCCCTAAATTTTAGATTCCCTTCAAATTTTCTCATATTGGAGGGATAATGGAGACCGAGTGGAAATCATTATGGCCCATGCCTTGATTTTATCATTTTTTCTCATTTTGATTGAATGTGGGCCCATCGGGGCACATTTTTCTCTTATAGGAAAATATGAGCCTTTTCAAAACCTAGGAAGAAAAATTCCTTTGAATGGTTTCACACCCTCTAAATCACTACAATGTTCCTAACACATAAAATTTCACCTATGAACAATAGATTCTCCTGTGAAATCCCGTCCAATCCTTGAGTTCAAGTTTCTCTTGTTGTCCATTTTATCATGGGGTAAAAAAGGATAACACTTTTGGCAATTCATGGGCACATATTCCTACTCGATGTGGTTGAATAGTAGCTAGAAGCCTCCATTGGGCATGGAGTCATTATTGATAGCTCTAAACCAGATCCAAATCTCTATAGTTAGACCTTGAAATCCACTTTGACACTAGTGAACCGGATTTGATCCTCCACTTGCACTTCCCAATCTTTATAAGAAAGTCTCAAATTTTGTTTGAGTGGAAAATTATTTTGATGAAAATTTCCTTTCCGTTCTCTTCTCCAAATTGATCGCTGGAGTGAACCCATTCTAAAATCTAGTTATTGTTGCATGTAAAACACAATTGGCTCATGATGCTTGGCAAATACTGGGTACCACATGATTTTGGATGCATATTACGCCTTGGGAAGCACCTAGGACTACTTTCTGACTTTGCAGAGGCCCTAGAAGCCCAAATCATGACTCCGATCCTTATAGATGAAGAATAATACTATGAAAATCTATATTTGATAAAATTTTACTTTATCTACGTTTGAAACCTCTTGAGGATTACAACTATTTCCTGTAACTTTGAGCTTCTGTAACAGAACAATCCTTTTGGGAGGTATACCGAATCATTACAATGATACAACTAGGAGAAATAAAACTTGTGCCTGTAGCACTTAGGGAAAATGAAACCTATTCGAGAACAATAAAATGTACATAAGCACTTAGAGGGATGAAAATCCTAAACTAAGATATACAAGGGTGAGAATTCTTCCCTTAGTAACAGTGTTTGAGGTAGATTTAATTGACTGGAATCGGGAGCTCTTCTCCATCTAACTTGGATAGTTGGAAAGAGTTGTTACTCTTACATCCTATGACCATGAAAGGGCCACTCCATACGGCATCAAACTTGGAATTCTTTCCCAGGTTTTCCCTATCAGCATCCCATTTTAGTACTAAGTCTCGATCTTGTAAAGTACGTTCTTTATCTTTCTTGTCAAAGATCCACTTGATTAAGGTCTAATCCTTTTCCATGGTTTGCATTTCATGCTATCTTATTTCTTCCAACTCCATGAGTTCCACATACCTGGATTCCATAGTCTCAAACCTAGAAAACTCTATCTATTTTAGAAGCTCCAATGCCGACAACTCCAAAGTGATACATGGGCAGCCTCGATTCTCTCCCATAGACCAAATTGCAAGGGATCTTCCGTTGACCATTTAGGTGTGATTCTCTATCTCAGCCCAAAGGGCTGATTTTTGCTTGGTATTCCATGTCCTTTTGTTTTCATCTAGGGTCCTTTTGATGATTCTCAACAAGTTTTTATTTGTGGATTCTCTTCTTACCCATTTCCCTAGGGATAATAATTTTATGAGGTGCTCAAATATATCTCATTTCTAACAACCCACTTAGCGATCTTTGTACCAGGAATGCCAAAGCATTATGTGATATGATAGTTATGGGGACTCTGAATCTTGTCACTATCCCCTCATAGAAATTGAGTATATTGAATTCATTTACCTATTTGAGTGCCACTTGCTTGAGTCCACCGGTGAAATAGTATGTTGCCGTTATAATCATCTTGTCACCTTTGTTCAAATTTGGATCAATGACCCTAATGAAATCCAATCCCCACTTCTTAAATGGTTGGTCAACTAGGATTGGTTTGAGTGGAAGCGTTCTTATCTTCTCTTTGCTTGTGAAAAATGCACATTTTTTACATTTCTTGATCCATGCATAGTAACCACTGAACATTATAGGCCAATAATAAATAACCTTCATGATCTTGAGGGTTATTACTCATGAAGAAAAATGACCTCTAGCTTCTCCATCATGGAATTCATGTAACACCTCAATCTAATTTGTCCCAATGCACCTCAATTGAACCCCATTCACGTCCCTTTTGAATAGAACACCATCGATGAGGACATACAAAATGGATTGGAGTCTAAAGTATCTCCTATTTTCTTTTCTCAACTTTAAAGGGCATATACCTATTTGTAGGAAATGTATCATGTCTTGAGTCCAACAATGGGTGGGTACACCTTCATTTGTTTGTTCTTTTTTTATTTAAAACCAAAATAACTTCTTCTTCCTCACTTGTCTCAACATGTTGACTAAATGCTAGCTTTACACATAATCCTTTGCCATGAACTAACATTGGTGACCTTAATATCTATATCATATTACATGACATGAGTTATCCAACCTTCCATTTTTTCATTCAAATTCTTTCTTAGAGGAAGTCCTTGATTCCGACATGAGACACTAATAACTATATTTTGTTGTTGGAAACTAAGTTTCTTAATTTCTTCATGTCCCCGATAATGGCGAAGACATGATTTTCGATAAAATAATACCTCACCTCATAATCCTCCAAGCTATGGATGAATAATGTAACTAGTTGTTCATATTCTTCCTTTTTTTGTATGAACCACCAAAGGCATAAACAATAGAGTCTTTGGAGAATTCTTGATTGATGAGAGTTGGAGCTTGAGATATAAAATTCTTGATAGCTTCAAACTCTCCTTTCCCCAATTTCCATGTGAATGCCATAATTTTCTTCAATTTCATGGTAAATGGTTTAACAAGAGCGGGAAAATTAGGAACAAACCTTCGGACAAAGTTAATTCTCCCAAAACATATTTGGAGAGCCTTCTTGTGACTTGGTAGTGGTTGTTCAGATAGCTTCAACCCTCTCTAGATCAATAGTCAACCCTTTAGACACGTGCCTAGCCCAGGATCTTTCTCCATTAGCTACGAATATACACTTTAGATTTAGAGACAATCTGAATCTCCTGCATCTTTGGAACACTTTCCTGAGGTGAAAAAAGTGACTTACTGCATTATTGGAAAATACAAGTAATGTCATCTAAGTATGCAAGAACTATCTTTTTATCAACCATTCAATTCCATTTCCATAGCCCTCTCGAATGTAGCTTTGATTCTTGACAACTTGAATGGAATTTAACTATAGGAATAAGTGCCCCATTTTATTGTGAAGGATGTATGAATTGGTCTCCTTATTTTACCATAATTTGATTATAGCCCAAGTATCCATTTAGGAGAAAGAATCTTTGGGAACTGGATACTACTTGAGAGATCTCGCTCCATAGAAGAGGGAAGCAAATAGTTATCTTTGAGAGAATCCCTATTCAAGTATCAGGAAGTCCACACACAACCTGATGTCTCTATTTCTCTTCTGACAGGCACTAGATTAGCAACCCATGAAGAGTTGTTTATTGGAAAAATAATTCTTTCCTTAATGAGCTTGTTCAGATTATTCATCATGAGAGGATCGATATGAGGATTGACTGGTATTTATCTCTATTTAATGGGTTTGGCTTCTAGTTCTAGCTCAAATATGTGTTGTGCTAACTTTAGATTAAATCCTTTCAATTCCTCATAGCTCTAAGAAAATACATATGGGAATTCTTGGCAAAGCTTTATGAAATCAGATTTTTCTTGATCAGTACTCACCCTGCCAATCTGGAGTATCTTACCCTCTCCAACAGAAATAGGATATGAATATTCCACTTTGACCTGAATATTTTCCTTCTCCTTCTAGAATTGATCATTGGGATTGAAGATTGACTCTAATGTCACCAAGAATTTTGGGAGCTTGTTCATCCTTAGTTAAACCACTTGATCTTTGTACTATTTCTCTAACTTGTCCTGATTCCTGGAAGAGAATTCATCTTCTTCTTGTAGGAAATTGATGATTTTTCAATCATTCTCAAAAACTTTCCATCTTGTGTTGTTGTCCAAAGTAGATGCCCTCATTATCTTGATATGGGGTTGTGTTTTATCCTCTTGATACTATCAAACACAAAAAAAGTTTCCCTAATTGCTACAAGCCTGTCGCAACCTTTCTATAACCTCTTTCTTATTTCTTGGAGTGGAAATTATGATGAGTGCCTCGAAATATTAAATGAGGTACCATACCCTATCCTTATAGATTTTAAGGAGACCTTTTTTATCATAATTATTACCTTTACTTGATTCACAATCAGTTCATTATCTCTAAAAACCTACAAGTTCTTGATACCTTTTTTCCCAACCCAATGAAATCCATGATTTAATGCATTGTACTTGTTGTGTTATTTGAAAAATAAAACTAAAATCGTAAAGATGAGTAGTATTTGATATCTTGTTGTGACATAACATCACTACACCTCCTCTAGCAACTTGCATGCCCCTTTAATCCATAAAGAATGTTTTCCAAACTTCATTGTCATCCTTTTCATTCATCTTAGTGATGCTAGGAAGAGGAGGATTTTATTCGTGTAAGAAATAAATTCCTAAGTTAGTTTCTTCCATCTCCTTGTAGGGATCAAAAGAATTCCTTTTATTTTCCCATTCATCTAATGTAAAATTTGGAGTGCCCCAAATTTAGTACTTTTTATGGAGTGTTTAGGAATCCTCTTGATCAAGAGCTGAGAAATTGGCATTGATCAGGCTTGGCACATGGGGCTTAACATGGATATTTGAAATTGATTCCTATATAACTATGGATTTGGCTCCATATATCATTCTAAAGAGAATATGGGACCAGGTTTAGAGATAGGTAGCCTTCAATCTTAGCAGTTGAACTCCTTGATAAGGAAAATGCATGAGTTGTGGTACATCAATTATAGACACATCTTGTAATACGGTGAAATTGAGACATGCATAGAGCGTAAGACTTAATCCTTTGATTGTTCAACTGTTCCTATGATCGTTGTCCCATCCGGTTGAAGCACTCCCTTAGAGACTGGTTCACACTTTAGGACGAATTGATATGCTATCTATTTTGGCATTCTTGAATTTCTTTCTCCTGAATCAATGATGTAGTTGTGCACTAAGTTATCACCAACAATCAAGGACACATAGAATGGAAGAGGCTTCAAGTTATTTCTTGGTGAACTTCCTTCTTTTTGCACCACATTGGTGAGAAGATTTTCCTTTTTTTTTAGATGACTTATTTGAAGTGGACCCATTGGCCATGGTTTCTTGCAATAGATCTCATTTTGCCCCATTATTTCCAAAGTGATTCCCACATGGAAATGCTCATGTTCATCTTCTTCATCTAATCAATGATGTTGAAAGGATGTGAATTATCTCTATTGTCTTTTACCTAGCACAACCTTCTCCTGCACATGAGATGGTACATGGGATTTTATAACTGATGCCTTGGGATGATTCTGTGGATTTGGGTTGCCTTCAGTATTGTTAACTCCTATAGGCATGATAGGAGGATGAAAAAAAATTGGGTTAGATTACTATCCATCCTCGATATTCCTCTTATGTGACCTTGTGTTTCTTTAGTAGGTGCTTGTTGCTGATTTTCTTCTTCACTTGCTTCTTTGTCAACATCGATAGTTTGCACCATCAAAGACTTATTCAAAGCACCATTGAAGAATTTTTCCTTATTTTGGGGTTGTCCACAAGGGAAACACCATTCATGTTCTTGTGCGATGTTATTTTGTATCATAACTAAGGAACTAAATGTTGAAGTTTTATTAGGATTATATGGTTGAAATGGCCTGACCATTTGAGGTTGTCCTTAGTTCTGATTTTAATTTGCATCTTGAGCTGGAGGTCTATTTGATTGATATGGACATCTTTTTTGTTTATCTTGAGGCTGATAAGGCCTGAAAATCTAAGTTTGCTTCCTCTTAATAGTCACCAAATCGTTCCCTAACTTCCTCGAAGTTATGTCATAACCTCCTAAATTTCCTTAGAAGTGCTTTAGAGGAAGTGGAGGCTTCACCATTGCTTTGATTTTTAGGGACTGAAATGGGATTTAAATCTTGTACTTACTGGTAGTGGGTTTTCCAATTTCCAAATATAGAGGAATAGATTGCCTTGGCGCAAGCTTTACTTAGATTGAATCAAGCTTTACTTCTCTAATGGTTATGTTATAGGCTCCCAACAGTTGTTTTTCCTCCGATGGACTGTATTATCATAGCTATGTCAGAATTTAGAGCCTTTAAAAAGTATAGGAATGCACCTTGGGAAGCTAGCCTCATGGCCTTTGGGATTTGTTTCCATGTATTTTGAAATAGGAAATTAAAATCATCCATTAGTTCATTTGGGGCCCTCTTAATTGTGATCAATTATTCCATTAAAGACAGATTATATTCCCTTTCTACAAAATGATTACTGAGAAAAATGTGCACAATTAATCACAATTCGTAATAGTTCCCATTGTTAAGCTTATGAACCACTGCAAAGCCTCTCCCTTAAAATAGGAGGCTAAAATTTTATCTGCAACGTCCATTTCATTGATCTTGTGAATGCCACATACATTTTTAATGTCTTGAATATGATCAATAGGGGTTATATGATTCTCCCCAGTGAAGTAGAGAATGTTCTTGAACCCTGCCACCCCAATAGGATTTTTTTATTGAGGGCAAGTGGACGCTTTCACGTGAATTTGAAAAAGGGGTCTGGTGCTAGTTGATGATCTATTCTAATTAGCATAAGGACCCTAGTTGATTGAAGAAAAGGTCTACCACATCAAGGTTTTGAAAAAGTTCTATTTAGAGGAGAAGGAGGCATCTTGATTTTCCTTCCCCTTATTCCTCTTCCTTTAGATAGTTGCAAGTACACAAATATTCCTTCTTCTCTTATCTCAAATTTGTTTTGAATCCTTCTCATGAATTTAGGAAACCTGGACTACTACACCACCGCGCTTTGGTCCAGGAGTCACTAGATGTGTATGGAATGAGCCTGCAAAGGATAAGATTTTCCCAAGTTACACATCTAAACTCATCAAAAATGGAAATGTAAACATTAAAGTGCCTAGATGTGTATTTTCAAAGCTTATAACTTGTTTTAAGTTAGAATTATTCGAATCATGAAATTCAGAACTTGGCTCGTGCATCACAACCTCTAAAATCCAAAACCTGAAATGTAAAACAATCTCCAAAATCAGAAACTTGAAATCTCTAAAGTTTGAAATGTAGAGTGTAGTGCAACCTTTGAAGTTTGAAATCTAAAATCTATCAAATTCAAAAACCATAATCTCTAAAGTCCGAAATGCAATGGAGTCTCAAAACTCCAAAATCAAATGCAAAACATAATCTCCAAATCAAAATTCCAAAATTCAAATGTAAAATGACACCAAAATTCTGAAATGCCAAAATCAAAATTTAAGAAAACTTTTTAACCTCTAACCCCACTCTTTTTGGGAACTTAAGGCATGTCTCACATATGTGAAACCACCAAAAATCAATTTTGGAACTTAGACTCTATAAAGGCAACCTACAAAGTTTGAAATCTTAAATCTCTTACATCTCGAAATGCACCGTAACTTCCGAAGTCTTAGTTTTCTTGCAAATTGATTCCAAGGTTATGAAGATATGAATTCTCTGCCCCACATGGCATGTCAAAATTGTTATCACCAAATCACTGCACTCCCTAAATTTCTAGCTTGTGACTAAGGCATTTGGAGTGATTGGGTAACATGGAGCTATCCTAAAGTGTGGGACTTTACAAATGGGATAGCTCTCTAAAGAAGACCAGCTTCCTCTACCCAAAACTTAGAATTAACTACTCCAAAATGTAGAAAACACCTAAATTAATCCTACCTTAAAGCTTCCAAGGAGACAGGATGGAAGGGAATTACATGAAAATGAAAACTACACTAAGGGATGGTGATGCACCAAGAAAGGGATGTTGAATAACTCATATGTATGAAAGTGATGGAAAATGGATGTGGGGATAGTGGTCTAAAGCACCACCGCCAAAATGAAATTCACTAAACAATTCTTGTGAGGATAAAATATTATTATCCTAATATTAATTATGATAAGACAATTATTTAATTAATTTTATTAATTAAATAATAATGGTTATAATACAAACCATATTTTTGTTATGTATTGTTATATGGTTTCTAAACCATATTTGTTTCTCACGGATGTTGTTATAGTTTTAACAGTATATTTGTATTTATTCATTTGTGCTTCGATGATGATATGGAAGCTCAGGTATTTTGGAATTTGGTTGCACCTGTGCAACTTAATCTCCTATGTGTATTTGGCTGTGAAATATCTATAAATATTACATCCCATTCTCTGTAAGTTTGGTTGATTGAGATTAATACAACATATCAGGCAAAGCCTACGCCCTATTTCTCAATCTACATTTGGTACCGTGAGTGAATCAAGCTCCAGCGCAAGGTCGAGAAGGTTGCAGAAGAAGGAGAATTCGTGGAGAAGAAATCTGCAACAAAAGGAGAGCCAGTGTTGCCTCCTGCAGCTTCCTAGAACCCCTTGCAAACCCACAACCTCTTGTTCAATTCTAGGTGTTTGGAACGAATTTTTTTTTCAGACTGGTGCACTCAAAGACTGTGCAAATTTTTACGCAGATGTATGAAAATAATAATAATAATAATAAATTCCCAATGAGGGTTTTATCTCTAAATTAGAGAACCATTTAGTCTTTGTTGTATTTGGAGGTTGCTTTGCTTGTTTTGGAGGTCTATTGAGCTATTCATCAAGCCCCAGCCGAGTCTTGTCTTGCACAGACCGAACTGAATTTCATGTGCTTGAGGATCAAGTTGTGATCAATACACAGAGCCCAACACTATATCCATGTCAACGTTGACAACATTGTTTTGTTTGGATCATGCCTACAACAGTCTGGTTTTTTATAAACTGAGTGGTGATCGAATTTTCTATGCAATGGCACATTGAAGACACCAAGCGGATCGAGTCTCAGACCTCCCTTCTCTCTGCAAAAACGGCCTCTCCACGTTCGACTCTGCATAAGAAAAAAAAACAATAAAAGAAGGGGGGAAGCGGCTATTTGATGCTCTGCCACAGACCTGCACAAAAGAAAAAAAAGAGGAAAAACAATGAACAAATACAGGAAAATTGACCTGTGCATTTCAAAAGCGGCTCCAAATACACAAAAATCGATGGCAAACTAAAACATGCGACTGGAAAAAGATATATAAGGCGGCCATAGGAGAATACAAAGGCATGGAGGTTAAAAAAATGCTTCAGATCCATATTTGGAGCAAAAAGAAAACCCTAAACCGCTCTCACCAGCATGTGCCATGTGGAGCCTCTACAAGTCATTTTTTTAAAGAGGTGAGTCAAATCTGCCTTTATTTAAATACAATATTGTCCATTTTACATTACAAATGCTTAAGCGGCCAAGTTGGATAGAGGGAAAGCCTTAGAAGTGGGAGGTGCATGGTTCAAATCCCACCCCCAACTTGCATTTCAAATTTGGCGATTTTTTGGTGGAACTGCCAAATTTAGCAATAGATTTTTTGAATTTAGTTATAACTAACTAAATTTAGCGGAGAAATCCCTAATTTAGGGTAATTTTTTTCTCCCATTCGGCTTGGTTTTTCATTTGGACATTTTTTGCAAAAGGATACCCATCTAAAAATTGTATTTTCAGCTTTTTTTGTAATTTTTAGCATTTTGGGTCAGTATTGGGCCTCGGGACGCCACCAGGCCCGCGAAATAATTTTTTTTTCGCCATTCAAATTTTCCAATTTTTGAATGTAAATTGTATACTGCTGTATATTGTACTAATTTGCAGGTTGCCATAGTCAACTGCAAACTTTGTAACTTCTCAAAAACTGGCAGAATTGTAATAAAAAACAATAAAAATTGGTTCTGTAACACTCACAAGATCCTAGATCTCATTCGCAACGTTCGGTATATATGCCTGCCTGGGAAGCACTTATGGGTAAAGCCGCCACGACTACTACTAAAATTGACACCTAATATAGATGCAACAATGTCAGTATGGGCATCGTCCTATAAATCGATTGGGAGTAATAAGGTCACAAAGGCACACACTATGAACCATCCCATCCGTCTGTGAACGATTGCACGACATAAATCCGGACTAAGAAATTATCCAAGTATATAGTGAAGTTATGCGCGTGTATAAGGATATTTCTTTGAGCTAGTGTCAATAATTGCACAGACCCCATCAGTACTGTCTTGGTACCACGTATTGAATTCTTTCATGTATGCGTTAACGCCTCTTTCACGTCTGCTTAGTGGGTATATAGAAAGGGCGAGCTTAAGCATTAACCAAGTTGGATAGAGGGAAAGCCTTAGAAGTGGGAGGTACATGGTTCAAATCCCACCCCCAACTTGCATTTCAAATTTGGTGATTTTTTTGGTGGAACTGCCAAATTTAGCAAAAAAAATTTAATTTAGTTATAATTAACTAAATTTAGTGGAGAAATCCCTAATTTAGGGTAATTTTTTTTTCTCCCATTCGGCCTGGTTTTTCATTTTGGACATTTTTTGCAAAAGGAGACCCATCTAAAAATTGTATTTTCAGCTATTTTTTTGCAATTTTTAGCATTTTGGGTCGTATTGGGCTCAGGAGGCCACCAGGCCCGCGAAACAATTTTTTTTTTCCTGCCATTCAAATTTTCCAATTTTTTAAATGTAAATTATATACTGCTGTATATTGTACTAATTTTCAGGTTGCCATAGTCAACTGCAAACTTTGTAACTTCTCAAAAACTGGCAGAATTGTAATTAAAAACAATAAAAATTGGTTCTGTAACACTCACGAGATCCTAGATCTCATTCGCAACATTCGGTATATACAGTGCCTCTGGGAAGCACTTATGGGTAAATTCATCGTGAATACTACTACACTTAACGCCTAATATAGATGCAACAACGTTGTCCGGCATCGTCCCCTATAAATTGACGGGAGTAATAAGGTCACAGTGCACACACTATGAACCATCCCATCCGTCTGTGAACGATTGCATGACATAAATCCGGACTAAGAAATTATCCAAGTATATAGCGAAGTTACATGCGCGTATGAGGATATTTCTTTGAGCTAGTGTTAATAATCACATAGACCCCATCAGTACTATCTTGGTACCACGTATTGAATTATTTCACGTACGTTAACGCCTCTTTCACATACCGGGTATATAGAAAGGGCAAGCTTCTTCCACGTACCAACGGGTATATCGGAAGGGCACGTATATAGAAAGGTTCGATATATCAGACTGACGGTATATAGATTGGGAGACCTAATACTGGAGTGATAAGAGCCAAACCTCCGCGGTGATCTCTGCAAAATGGGCACTAATGCCCCAAATTTTTCTTCCGGATTCACAATTACTAGAGGAAGCAACTATGCCGCATGAAGAAAAAATAAAGACACAACTTGAGTTTGAAGATATCTGGTTTGTTGTGAATGGTACTCGACCAGATCAGCCATCAACACAACAACTACAATTTGATAAAGTAGATCGAAGGCCAAACTCATCATCTTGTTTGGAGTGTCTCGATGATGTGCAACCACACATTCGAGATGCAAAAAACAACAAAAGATAGTGGGATAAATTGAGTACGAGTAATATGAGGCCAAGAACAAGAATGTCATATCGAATTTGCAGAGATTACATACACCGAAATTCAAGTAGAATGAGAAAATGAAGCTTTCTTAAGAAGAGTTACAGTAATTAAGGGCTTCACTTCTAGCTCTGGGAGAACCAGTCATAGATGATGCTCTTGTTCCCATTGTTCTGAGAGAACTCCCCTCTTCTTACCACATTTTTGTCACAACACTAAACGTGTCAAATACGATAGTTGGTTTTGACAAACTGGTGAACCTATTGCAATAAGAGGAAGTAATGTACAATAAGGATGATGAAGAGGAGCAGGCACTGTCTTCACATCAAAAATGGAAAGGAAAAGGTAAAGGAAAACCTAATTCCCATCAAAAGTCCCAACATCAGAATCAGTATCACGGGGACAATCAATAGAAGAAGCAATGTCCTATTTGCAAAAGAGGACATGACTTAAAAGATTGTTGGTATAACACTTATAAGAAAGTTTCATCAAGCAACTTTGGACCACAACAACAACAATCTTACAAGGGAAATTCTAACAACTATCACAAAGTGTAAAAGGGGAATTGTTAAAGAAGACCCCACCAACAAGGTAATATTTTTGAGCAAGAAGAATCCAAAAATGAAGACTTCTTGTTCACGCTCGATCAAGTGAACCATCCACATCATCTAGTGATGTCTGTATGTTGATTCGTGAGCCACTCGACACATGACCGGCCACAGAGACTGGTTTATTTCAATGAGGGACACGCCATCGAAAAATCATGTTTCGTTGGGAGATGATTCTTCATATACAGCCTCGTCAGGGATTGGAAACATTTCTCTACCCCTTGGTTCACAAATGTAGACTATCGATGTCCTATATGTCCCCTGGATTGAGTAAGAATCTTCTTTTGCTTAGTCAACTCCTAGATCAAAACCCGAAAATTGACTTTGATAGTCAATCCGGCAAGAAAACGTGTTTGATTTGAGATAAATCAAGAGGCTCGAAAATAATTGCAAAAGCCTCCAATGTGGGACACATGTTCCAACTTGATTTTGTTTATAGAGATGATCAAGCACTTGTGGCTAAAAATTCCACCTCAGCACAGTTGTGGCATCGGAGATTTGGTCATGTAAGTTTTAAATATCTTGAAACACTTCGCCGGTATAATATGGTACATGGGCTACCTTCTCTTCAGAAGGATACAGACAAGTGTCCTCACTACCTAGCAGGAAAACAACATAGGGCTTCATTCCAAAAGAGTACTTTTCGAGCTCATGGTAAACTTGACCTGGTTCATACCGATCTTTACAGTCCGATGTAGCCAAGTCATTCTGGGTTCCAGTACTTCATGCTTTGTGTTGATGACTATTCGAGGAAAATGTGGATTTTCTATCTTCACAAGAAAAGTGAAGCGTTTGAAACCTTCAAAAAGTTCAAAGTAGCAGTTGAGAAAGAAACTGGTCATCACATCAGAACTCTCCGCTCAGATCGAGGGGGAATTCACCAGTGATGAGTTCAGATACTACCTACAAACTCATGGGATTCATCAACAAATTCCTCCTCCACACACACCACAACAAAATGGTGTTGTTGAGAGAAGAAATCATACTATCATGGAAATGGTGCGATGCATGATCGATGATTTCAGACTTGCAAAGACATTTTGGGTAGAAGCAGCAAAAACAACAGTGTATTTGTTGAACAGAGTGCCCACAACTACTCTTGATGGAATAACACCACAAGAAGCATGGTCAAAAAGGAAACCATCCATTACACACCTCAGAGTATTCAGGTGCAAAGCAAACATGCACATACCCAAACAGAATAGAAATAAATCAGACATGAAGTCACAAAAACTCATCTTCATTGGGTACAGTGAAGAGACTCTTGGGTATAGATTGATGGATCCTAAGACTAGAAAAGTCTACACCAGCAGAGATGTTGAGTTTTTTGAGAAGAAGGAAGCAGAGACTCCTCTGGACTCACATGATGTAGATTTTTCACTTGTTGTAAAAATTGAAGCTAATGTTCCTCTAAGATGAAAGTGATGATGGGGATGATGGTGTTGATCAAATAGAACCACAACCCATGGGAAAATTTCAACGTATGCCTAAATGGTGTATAAGTACATTACGAGATGCAATATTGGATGCTCCACCTGGATACATCCACCCCTAGACCATAGACTCACAAGTAAAGCAAGAGAATAAGTTAACTTTGCTTTGATGAGTAGAGTTATTGAATCGATTAGCCCTCTACAACGGTCAGAAGCCCTACACCAAAAGCTTGGAAAGATGCCATGGATTCGAATATCAATCGGTGATGAAGAATAACACTTGGCGACTTTGTCGATCTTCCACCAGGAAGAAACCCATTCGATGCGAGATGGATATTCAAAACTAAGTACAAAGCAGATGGGACATGGTGGACAAGTACAAAGCAAGACTTCAGAAAGAAAGGGGTACGCACAAAAAGAAGGCATTGACTATGAGGAGACATTTTCTCCCACAAACTAAGATCAAAACGATCAGATGATCTTTTCTCTAGCTTGCTCTGATTTGGATGGAAAGTTCACCAAATGGACGTAAAAGTGCCTTCCTAAATGGAGATTTACAAGAAGAAGTCTACATGACTCAACCCGAGGGATATGTTGTACACGGTCAAGAAACAAAGGTATGTAGACTCGGAAATCTCTGTATGGCCTCAAACAGCACCTCGGGCATGGTACATCAAGATTGATGAGCATATCGCACAACATGGATTTGTTAGAAATCCATACGATCCCAATCTCTACCTCAAAAGCAAGGGGGGAAGATGGTGATTGTTGTTGTCATGTCGACGATGTAGTCATCACTAGCAATTCAGTGAGGATGATTGATGCAACGAAGAAAGATATTAATCAATCGTTTGACATGACCGATCTCGGGTTGATGCACTATTGTCTTGGATTAGAAGTGTGGCAGAAAGAGAATCATATTTTTGTTTCTCAGATGAAATATACCAAGAATACGCTCGAGAATTTTAGGATGATGGATTACACACCAATTGCTACACCTATGGAGAACAGATTATAGTTATCTTGTTTAGATCCATCTCCTAAGGTAAGTGCCACTCTCTATCGGTAGCTGATCGGGAGTCTCATTTACTTGACCTACACTAGACCAGATATCAGCTTTGCAGTGAGCTATCTATCCAGGTTCATGCAGGAACCCAAAGTTTGTCATTGGAAAGAAACAAATTGCATTTTGAGATATCTCAAAGGATCAGTGGATCTTGGTCTAGAATACAAGAAGAACGAAAACTTCTTCTTGACTAGATATTTAGATTCAGATCATGCAGGTAACATTGATGATAGAAAATCCACTTCTGGATTTGTATTCTTTATGGGATCTGGACCAATATCATGGGGAAGTAAGAAACAACACTTTTTCTTGCTCTTCCATGCAAAGCGAGCATTGTATTGTTCAGAGTAAAGCTATCTCGTGAAGTGATTTGGCTACGTCGCCACTTGGAAGGACTTGGAATACCTTAGACAAAGCAATGACCACCATGTATGTTGACAATGAAGGTGTACTCAAACTTGTTCGCAATCTAGTTTTTCATGAGAGAACAAAACACATAGAGGTTCAAGTTCATTTCATACGTGAACATGTGTCAAGCACACCATTTAGCTTCAATTTTGTCCAATCAGCTAAACAATGAGAAGATATTTTCACAAAGTCACTTGCACGTGACAAGTTCGAGTTGTTCAGAGAGTTCCTCTCCTCATCTCTTCAGACAATGCACAATTAAGGGGGGGAATGTTAGGATAAAATATTATTATCCTAATATTAATTATGCATAGTACAATTATTTAATTAATTTTATTAATTAAATAATAATGGTTATAATACAAACCATATTTTTTTATGTATTGTTATATGGTTTCTAAACCATATTTGTTTCTCACGGATGTTGTTATAGTTTTAACAGTATATTTGTATTTATTCATTTGTGCTTCCCGGATGATATTGGAAGCTTGTGTATTTTGGAATTTGGTTGCACCTGTGCAACTTAATCTCCCGTGTGTATTTGGCTGTGCAATATCTATAAATATTGCAGCCCATTCTCTGTAAGTTTGGTTGATTGAGATTAATACAAACTAATCAAGGCTTCCGCCCCTGTTTCTCAATCTACAATTCTAATAAACACAACACCATTAAACCTTGTGATGAAAATAAGACAGAGAACAAAAACCCTTACATCCAATGAAAATATCATAAAGTTGTAATAATGAAAAAATGGGTTATAAATCATGCACAAATTTGATTTTATCAAGCTTCCCAAATATTGATCCAATGCATTACAATATGGCCCAAAGGCATAATTTTAAATTACATTGCTCAAATGGGGAGATTTGAAACTCTAGAGATATTTACGCTTAACAAAAAGAAGGGAGGGGGAGATGAAAATGTTCAAGATTTAAAATATGACACTCTTACAATATATATAGGAAGAAAAATGAATAAAGGAAAGAGAGAGGAGAAGTCCAAAATTTCCTAAATCACCCACAAAAATATTATTTTACCGAAAAGGGTATGGGAAGATCTAAATATCCGATGATAGAACTTTTCCTTATGCAATAAGAATAGGATCTCCATGCCTTCATTTACTCCATTCCGCACCTAGGTATGACCTCAATATATTACAATTTCATCATCATTTTTCACCTACCTAATCAATTAATTCCTCATTTTTTATCATATCATATCATAGATCTCTGAAATAGATTTCTAACAACTATAATTTTTCAAAACGATGAAGTATAGAATAAGTTATCATCATAGTAGTTCGTGGTTTCTTCTTTCGCCTTTCCTTTACCTACCCGAGCTCCCCACAACTCACCAAACAATCTCTTTTCATTAAATGCCAAAAAAACTCAAAAGAGTCCAAAATGACTTGGTTTTCTAAGGGCTTGGTGCATCTCATGAAAAACTCACTAACTTCGGACTTTATCATTAGCTCTCGAGCTTTCGCTTTTTTAGCCACCTCACACCGCAAACACCCACCAAAACTCGAAATCCCAACTCCACTTTTAGCTCGGTGATTCACAATTTACACCTGGAATATTTCAGCCTTTTCATGCCCCCGACATTGAAACCATCATCTCTACTCGACAATAACCTCGAATTTCAGGATTTTCACATTTTTGGGTTCCGAATTTTCACTCCCACATCGTGTAACCGCCAACCAAATATCCAGAAGCCATTTTCTCTAAAAACCGAATTCCACATTTGTCATTGACTCGAAAAATGATTTTAATTTCAAATTAACCCACTTCAAACTTCAAGGAACTCCATGATTGGACATTTAGCCCACCCGAGAAAACAACTTGTTATCCAAAATAATCCCATGCTTATTTTGGGCTAACTTGCCTTAATTTCTTTCTTCCTTATGCTTCAATCAAATTTTTACAACTTTAAAGAACTAAAATGTTCTTGGAGATGGATTCATCAGATAGTATTTTCTTCCCCTTTCCAGAAAGGTAAAGAAGTCCTCCTAACTCCTTGTATTTTTTGAGTTATGGCTCAGCGGAGTTTACAGTGAAAATTTTCCCTAGGCGGGCCCACGGAGGTAAGGAGGAAAATTTGGCTGAGGACTCTCGGAGACGACGTGAGTGGCAAAGGAAATTTTGCGAACAAGGAAATTGGTGGGTTGGTAGAGGCATGGAGAGAAATTTGGCACTTAGGCCTTTGGGGTTAAAAAGGACAAAGACAAATTTTGGCTCAGGCCCGATGAAGGAAGGAAGTGGACTCGCGGGGCCAGGGAGAAATTGTTGACACTTAGCCTCTTTGGCAAAAAAATCAAAAGTCCAAAATTGGCCCGCAAGCCCAAAAAGGAGAAAATAGAGGAAAATGGACAAGGTTCCACATCCAATAGAAAGGAACCACGTGTCCAGGTCCCGTCGCGCAGTCTGATGGCATGGGGTCAGAAAGAAGTTAAGTTTTTTTCCTTTTGGTCAAAAAGGTTGAAGGAAAGAAATGAGCCCACGATCCCATTAGCAAATTGGGAAGCACCACATGTCATCAAAGTGGTGGAATGATAGAGGATTTTAGGAAAATTTCCCAATTTTGCAAAAGGGGAAAAAAGGAAAGGTTGAGCCCGCGGACCCATTTTTCACCATTTTTGCCCTAATTTGGCCATAGAATTTCAAAAGGTCATATCTTTCAATCCAGTGGTCAAAATTCATCAAATTTGGTACCATTGGAAAGCTATCAACGCCCTCTATGCCATGGAAGCTTCAATTTTGAGTTTTGGGAAAATTTTATGGGAGAAAATTGAATAAATGTCCCTGGCATAGGAAAAATGTATAACCGACCCCCAACCACCAAAATTGATGAAGTATGGCATCCGTTTCTTCTCCAGCATGGCTGAATGCATCAAAAATGGATTTATGAGGGTTCCCTTTCTATTTTAATGAATATTTTTGGTGCTTGGAGATGTTGAATCAATTGCTCGCATTTTTTCACCTTTCTTCGTTCTGCTTCATCGTTAAAAGCCAATTTTGGCTCATTTTGTAAGGGTTGGACATATTTTCTCTTGCAAGCTCTTATTTTATCCTTAGCAGGTAGATTTGAAGGAGTTTTAGACCTCCCACATGGTACATGTAACGCGTCCGTGTCTCCTTGGTAGTTTTAGAGTACAAATTTTGAATCGAGAACCTCTATAAAAATTGCATGCGTACACCTAAACAAAGGAGTAGGAACTAGCCTCAATATAGAGAATTTTCCCAATTTACAAGGTCTCACACTTAGGGAAAACTCCATGTTATGCATTCACATTGAATTGGCCATTTGTCTATAATGTATCGAGTGACGATTTGGGGTGTCTTTGTGAATTTGTACTAACAATTTTGGCACGCCTAGTGGGACATTGGGGTTAGATATTTCATCTTCTCTTAGTGTCTCAACAAAAAAATATATCTTACACCACCATGTGCCACTAATAGTTTTGGCATGGCCAGTGGGACACTGGGGTTAGATATTTCATCTTCTCTTAGTGTCTTAGCAAAAACAAAAAATCTTACACCATTGTGCGCCATTAATAGTTTTGGCATGCCCGGTGGGACACTGGGGTTAGATATTTCATCTTCTCTTAGTGTCTCATGTAAACAATAACATATCCTACACCACCATGCGCCACTAACAGTTTTGGCATGCCCAATGGGACCAACAGGTCTTCGAATTCATTTTTTGCAGGTTGATGTGTTCTTGTTTAAAATTTCAGCCTTTGGAGGCACTTACAAACACATCTAGTGACTCCATCTAATCAACAACCCATCTTTGAAGTTATAGACCTTCTTTCCATTCATTTTCTTTCATTTTCCATTCCATTTTTCATTCCATCTCTTCATTCTTATTTCATCCCATGAAGTTGTGCAATCATGACTTCATTTTCCCCATGGAATTTGCATTTGTTACAACAACAACAATGTTTCCCACCTCCAACGCATTCTCCAAATCCTCTAGATCAACATTTTGATCAAATTCAAAACCAGTATGCATATCCATATGAGCAATGCCAAAATCAGTTTGTCTATGAAGCATATCAAGCACAAGAATATGCATATGATGAGGGCAATCAAGAAGAAAATGCAGATTTGTTGGAGAAAATCCAAAAGATGGAGGCAAACATGGTGCAATCTAGGGCTCAATCACAAATGAAAGCATTTGTTATTGGTTTTATGGCACCTTGTCCATGGGTGGGACCTTTTCCAAGGCATTATAGCCCGTAAGAGAAACTTGACTTCATTGTTGCAATGTTGCCATTTCTTGCAAAGTGGACTAAAGGAATAGAGGTGTATGAGAGGAGTATTCAACAACCTTGTCAATGGGTAAGCACACCATCTCATGCTTTTTCTTTTCCTCTTTCCCAATCTGTTTTATCTCAACAGTGTCAAGTTTTAAACTCTCCATCTGTTGTCCCAAAAGCTAATTCCATTTCTTCACCTCCTAGTCTCCCATCCCACCTCAATTTCTCTACTCTTTTCCATTCCAAATAGCCATTCCCTCCAAAGAAACAAGAGTTTCTACCTCCTCCACCACAACAAAAATTGCAAAATCAATTGAGTTACAACCCACCCCTCCTCTTGCATTCCCAAATCCATGTTGGGAAGATAAAAATCAGAATTCCAGTCAAGGAAAACAACAGCAAGAAGAAGATCCAAACAAGGATGAAAAGATCAAAATTTTGTTGAACTTGGCTCTTAAATTCGGGATTACAAAAATCCCCTTGATGGTGAAGCCAAAAGAGGAAGTTGGAGTTGGAGAACAAGTGGTGGACAAGGCTGATTTTTTAACAGCAGTTGAGGAAGAAAAACCAGCTCCAAACCCCATTGAAGAGGAGAAAATGGAAGAGATTAAATCATGTTTGAAGCCATTGGATGAAGGAAGCATTATTGATGAATTTTTGCTTTCATTTGAAGGGGCTGATTTGATTGATGAAGCCATTATGGAGGTGAACAAAATAGGTCCAAAGGCATTGAATTATGAGAAAGATGCACAAGAAACTTCATGTTTCTCTCCCACTTCATCTCTCCAAAAATATGATTTTTTGGATGAGTTCGAGCTGCCAAGTTTCATGTTTGAAAATGAAGCTAAACATGGTGAAAGAAATGCAGATTTGAAGGCCACCATGCAAGAGGAAGATAATTTGTTGCAGCGGGACAGCAAAGAGTTTGATTGTTTATCAGACTTAGAGGAATGTCTTGAGGAGGAGCTAGCTAAAATTACAACATTCTCTTCTCCACCATTTATTCTTCAGCATCAAGATCCCACCACAAAGAAGAACATTGAAGAACAATAGCTTGCATTTTGTAACAGCCTTTTGGAGCCAAGATTGGAAGATTTAAATCTTCCATGTGCTTCATGGGAAAAGGAAGGGGAAGAGCAAGATATTTTCACCACTTCTTCCACGCCATTCATTCAAGAAGGTCCACAAGAAGACTCCATTTTGGAGTTGGATTTCAAAGAAATGGGCACATCCAAAGGATCAGACCATGCCCAATCAGGTACTTGGTTTCATTAGAGCCAAAGGAGAAGCCAAAACCAGTCATGCATACTTCAGGGCATGGGGATGAGCATCAAATTACTAAGGGTCATCATCAACACCTCCAGAAGTCCGATGCAAGTCAACTTAAGGAGGTATTTTCCATTAATGCCGATACCTTGATGATTTGGGTGGAGAACCGGCTTATTTTTAGTTTTTCAATCATCCAACCAGCCATGTTTAGTGCCAAATCAGTTGCATGGTAGCCAATTTTGAGGAATGGAAGCTATTTCTCCCTTTTCTCTTGGTTAGAGTAGTGTAGGTGGGTTTGTTTTCCCATCCAAAAAAAGTGCTTTTCACACTTTTTATATCCCACTTGAGTATGTATTATTTTCATGTTTGTACGTAGTTTTTGTGGTGCCGGTTTTCTCTTGCATAGTCCATTGTTTTGGCTTTTGGTCACAAATGACCATTTTCAGTTTGAGTGGTTTCCAAGAGGCCTAAAAGGGACGTTTTCCAAGTGAAGATCAGTTATTAGGCTATTGTTAGTGCAAATTCACAACACCCCCAAAATGACCTTCATATCTACTTTTCTAAGGCAATGTCATTTGGTGTGAATGCACTACATTGAGCTTTCCCCAAGTGTGGGACCTTTACAAATGGGGAAATCTCTCCAGAGAAGGATGGTTCCTACTCCTTTTTTAGGTGTATGCATGCAATTTTTGCAAAGGTTCTGATTCAAAATCCTACTCTAAAACTACCAAGGAGACAATGTTGAGAGGAAACAAAGAAAAAGGGAAATAAAACTCAAGAAAATATAGAAAGGTGATATACCAAACGAGTGTTGGACTCCTTTCTTTATAAATTAGACACAGATCATGAATATTGTAGCACCAAAACATGCAGATTACCAGAATGCAATGAAGGATCAGAAGACAATGATAAATGCATGAGAGGATTGAAAATCAATCACAAAACATACATTATCATTTCCAAGATTTGATACAATATGTTGCAATAGCAAAGAGAAAAAAAAAAACTGCAGTCTCCATGGGAGGTTTGAAACTCCTTCAAATCCACCTACTAAGGAGAAAATAAGAGCTTTCAGAAGTAAGAACATCCAACATTACAAAATGAGCCAAATCTGGCTTTTAATCGATGAAAAATAGCAGAGGGGAGAGAGAAACGTGGGAAATCTATTTTTGCACCCACTAACCAACAACATCCATTAAAATGGCAAGGGAACCTCTGCAAATCCACTTCCCAATGCATTCGAGCCATGCTGGAGAAAAATGGGTGCCATACTACATTAATTTTGGTAGTTGGATGTCATTTCTATGTTTTTCCCATGCCAGACATTTCTTCAATTTTCTCCCACAAATATCCATCAAAAATAAAAATTGAGGTGTCCATCATGTAGAGAATTTCAATACCTTTCCAATGACACCAAAATCATGAAAAACCGAGCTCTGGTTCGAAAGATATGGCCCTCTGAAGATTTAGGGAAAAATTGGTAAAAACGGGTCAAAATTGGGGTCGGTGGGGTCAAACCTTAAAATTTTCCCTTTTGGAAAAATTTTCCAAAATTTCGTGCCTCCACCACTCGAGACATGTGGCATCATCTAGTTTGCTGAGGAGATGTGGCCTTCAAAATAACATTCTACCCCTTTTCGCCACTTTGGAAAATTTTCCAAAAATCCTCCGCGGCCCCACCGCTCTCGAGACACGTGGCACCCTCTGGTTCCTTGGTGCGAATGTGGTTTCATTTTTCACCTTTGTGCTTTTTGCCACTTTGGAAAAATTTCCAAAATCCTCTCGTGGCCCCGATTCCCACCGGCCGATGCGGGACACTTGGCACTCTTTGGTTCGATGCGGGGGCCTTAACAAATTTTCTCCATCCTCCTTTGTGGGCCCGTAGGCGGTTTGTGAATTTACGCCTTTTAGCCAAAAAGACTAAGTGTCAATATTTCTTCCACCTCCACTCCACCTTGACACCGGCACTTTCTAATTGGTTACGGTCTTGCCTAGGGGTAATTTCCCCTCCAAACTCCATCGAGCCATAACTCAAAAAATACAAAGGTAGTTAGGAAGACTTCTTTACCTTTCTGGAAAGGGGAAGAAAAATCCTATCTCGATGAAGTAATTTCCAGAATATTTTGTGTCCCTGAAGCATGCCAAAAATTAATTTAATTGCAAGAAAAGGAAAAAGAGGAGGATTTAGCCAAAAATAAGCATGGGCTTATTTTGGATAACAATTTTGGCGACTTAGAGGGGTCATCTGCCTGCTATATGAAAAGATCAGCTACTTTGAAGCATCCATTAGGCATGTAGTCATGATAGATATCCTGCAAACTGATCCTCTACTTGAAAACTTCCCTTTTAGGCCTCTTGGAAACCACTGAAAACGTAAACCGGTTGTGACCAAATGCTAAGACAATGCACTGTGCAAGGGCAAAAACCAGCACCACAAAAACTATGTACAAAATCTGAAATCATACATACCCCAAGTGGGATATGTAGAGTGTGCACAAGCACTTATTCTGTTGAAAGAAAACCTACCTACACTACTCTAACCAAGAGAAAAGGTAAGCTAAACAAACCCTACAATTTGTTGTGCAAAATAGCTTCCCTTCTTCAAAATTGGTAGCCATACAATTGATTTGGAGCTCAATATGGCTACTTGGATGAGTGGAAAATCAGAAGCTGGTCTTCTACCCAAATCAGCAAGGTGTGAACTGCAAATAAATTAGATACCTCTTTTAGTTGCTCTGTATTTGGATTGAAGAGGAATTGCAACTTACCCTTGGTACCTTGCATATCATCCTCATTCCTAGAAGCAAGCATGACTGGTGGAAACTCCCTTTTTGGCTCTAATGAAGCCAAGTACCTTATTAGGCAAGGTCTGATCCATTTGATATGCCCATAGCTCCAAAATTCTCCTCCAAAAGTGGAGTCTTCTTGTAGATCCTCTTGAATGGATGATGTGGAAGAAGTGGTGAAAATCTCTCACTCTTCCCCTTCCTTTTCCCATGAAGTACATGGAAGATTTAAATCTTCCAAACTTGGTTCCAAAAGGTCACAAAACACAAGCCGCTAATTTTCAATTTTCTCCTTTGTGGCAAAGCATGTTCTTGATGTTGAAGAATGAATGGTGGAGAAGAGAATGTTGTAATTTCAGCTGGCTCCTTATCCAAACATTCTTCTATGTCTGATAAACAATCAAACTCTTCACTGTCATACTACAACAAAGTCTCTTTCTCTTGCATAGTGACCTTCAAACCTGTTTTTCTTCACTATGTGTAACTTCATTTTCAAACATGCAACTTACCAATTTGAACTCATCCAAAAAAAAAGATTTTGGAGAGATGAAGTGGGAGAGAAACATGAGATTTCTTGTACCTCTTGTTTACAATTTGGATCTGTTTTGTTCACCTCCATAATGGCTTCATTGATCAAATAAGCCCCTTCAAACAAAAGCAAAAATGTATTAATAATATGCTTCCTTCTTTCTGCTGTTACAAAAATGACTTGATCTCATCCATTTCATCCTCAAAAATGAGATTTTGAGTTGGTTTTTCTTCCTCCATAATGTCCGATTTTATAGTGCAAATTGAATCAACATTTTCTTTTGAGCAAAGTGCCAACATGGACACCCAACTCTTCATAAACAAATTGGTATTTTTCTTGCTTCATCGCTGCTATAAAATCAACCTTGTTACCACTTGTTCTCCAACCGAAAGGAATGATAACCAAATCGTACTCAAGCCAAGAACACAGATGTTAATCAAACACCACGATCAATAAGATGAAAGCAATATCATATATTATTATGTAAGTCAATGCAATACATTGAGAATGGGCCTTGCTTAAATAGGTAAGGAATAACAATCTAAGAACCAGTCAAGGTTGTAGATCAAGCCATAAATCAAGGAAATAGCTAGTCATCAAAGAACTAGTCAAGACCATAGATTTAGAAGAGAACTAGACATCAAGGATCTAGTCAATACCATATATCAAGGAAAGAACTAGTCAATACCATAGATCAAGGAAAGAACTATACCTAACAACTAGATAATATCTCCTAATATCTAAATAAGATAAAAGAAATATCCACACACATAAGTGGGTGAGGATAAATACAATAAAGGTAATTAAAGTACTAGGTGAACATGAGCTAAGGTAAATACTACTTTAACACCCCGCTCAAGTGAAGCTAGGGGCCAAAATAGATGTGGCATGTCCACAATATGAGTCCCGATAAAGCTAGGCTTGATGAGGTACTCATGTACAATAATTGGGAAAAAAGGACACCGCAAGGTACCCAAAACCAGTAACAACAAAGTAAAGAGAGTAAAGACCCACTCCAAGGCATCCTAAGAAGATCAGCTCAAAAAACTCATACAATGATGAAGAAGTTTGGTATGCACTATGGTCTGAATCCACTACTCGATCACAAAACTCAAAAAATAACTGACACTAGGTTTCACCAGAATAGCTCCATATAAGGAGACTATCAATGGAGTGATGTCGAAAGTAAAAAAACACCAAACATAATTCAATCAACTACTGCAAATAGGTGTGCCACGATCCAAGAACAATAACCAAAGCAATAAGGCAAGGACACAAACTCCAGAGTGTCATGATTCAAGAAAAGCCAAGGTAACAAGGCAAAGGACATGAAACCCAAAGAAGCGGGATCAACACCACACCCTCCCATACAACTGAATGGGTGGAGTGATGCTACAAATCTGTATGAGTTTCCCAAAATCAACTACTCGAACAATGACAAAATAACACTGGAATTCACCAGAATAGATCTCCCACAAGAGATACTATCAACATGCCAAAATTGTCAAAAATATGGATACAAAATATCTCAAAAATAAGAGAAATACACTACACTTGCTAAAGAAAAATGCTCAAAATAAGAAGCATCACAATGCGAAGGTATAGAAAAGCGAGGTTCATTTTAAGAGACCTCCTAGAAATCGGAGGTGGAGAATACCTGGCGAATATCCCCGGAACCGGTTTCACGGGAAGGTGAATTTTTTGGGGGTTGTATGAAAAAATTTCGCCTGATTATCAAGCACTGCGACAGAAGGCTGCAGACGCGCGACGGGAGATTTTGCTGTCGCGCGTCAAGTAAATGCAATGTCGCGCGTCAATAGACCTTAGTGTCGCGCGTCAATAGACCTTAGTGACGCGCGTCAATAGACCTATTTGGCCGCGGCCACCGAGGTGGTCTCGGCCCGAGCGCGACATTGCATTTACTTGACGCGCGACAGCAAAATCTTCCGTCGCGCGTCTGCAGCCTCCGACCTCTGCTTTCTCATCAAAAAATCTCTGTCGCGCATCAACAAACTCTTTGTCGTGCGTCTGGTATGCGTCAATATCTGTTGTACCTCCTTGTCGCGCGTCAATAGGCCTTAGTGACGCGCGTCAATAGGCCTTAGTGACGCGCGTCAACAGACCTTAGTGACGCGCGTCACTAAGGCCTATTGACGCGCGACATTAAGGCCTATTGACGCGCGTCACTAAGGCCTATTGACGCGCGACATGATATTTGCTGTCGCGCGTCAATAGACCTTAGTGACGCGCGTCACTAAGGCCTATTGACGCGCGACATTAAGGCCTTAGTGACGCGCGTCACTAAGGCCTATTGACGCGCGTCAACAGGCCTTAGTGACGGCGTCAATAGGCCTTAATGTCGCGCGTCAATAGGCCTTAATGACGCGCGACAGCAAATATCATGTCGTGCGTCTGCAACCTCTGCCCTCTTCTTGCTCATCGAAAAAACTCCATGTCGCTCGTCAACAAAATCTTTGTCATGCATCTACTATGCGTCAATATCTACAAGATACATGGCACTGAATGTTTTAATATGCCATCACAAATGAGGAGAAGTGACCATCGTAGGTGAGTCATGAAAACTTTCCAAAAATTTACCTGCCGCGGCTTGTCAACACATCGTAGATAAATGTCATCGATTATGTGCTTGTATAATCCATCATCCCATACGACATATCTCATGGCTCGAGCTTCAACGTTCACTTTTCCTTTGTGGTTAGGTGAGTTGGGCACTCTCCATAGGTGAGATAGAACGCGATCTCAGAATACCATTTGTCGTTGGTGGCGACAAATAGAACCATGGGAAAAGAATCTACTTTCTCCAATTCATCCTGTTCTCCATCAATGTGATCAACTTTATTGTCAGTACCTATAAGTCTTTATTTTCAGCCATTAGTTGACACAAGCCCTTACCTCTTACCAACTTGGTTAGTTTGATGTCTAGATCGTATTCTAAGACCTTTGCAATCCAATTCCCTCATAAGCTACTTAACTCCCATCGAGTCGGATAGAGTTAACATCCGTGTCAGGAACCAACACTAATGTATGAGAATTCAGAATATAGTAGCAGAAGTTCTTGACTGATTTTACCATGGAAAAGGCATGCTTTTCCAGTTGTGACATCTTCAATTCATGAGGCTTAAGAGGAGAGCTCATGAAAGCAATCGGGGATTCAATATCCTCGGAGTTCTTTTGCATCAAGATAGTTGATACAGTATGCACAGATGCATAACTATACATGATGAAGTCTTTGTTGAAGTTAGGACACACCAAAATAGGAGCGTGAGCGATGGAGGTCTTTATGTCTTCGAATGATGTCCTACCTTCCTCACTCCATCGAATGTTTGGGACCCTTTCATCATATTAGATATATGGCGAGTCTTCACAAAGAAAATCAGGAACATAAGCGTCTAAGAAAATTTACCTTCCGAAGAAAGAGTGAACACCAGTCTTGCTTGTAGGTAAAGTAAGGATTTGAATAGCGTTGACCATTTCGACATCTATCTAAGTTCCTTCTCTACCGATGACATGTCCTAGCATCTTTCCTTTGTGACCCCAAAACTCGACATCTTGGGATTTAGTGAAATTCCATGCTCTCAAAGATCTCGATCAACACTTGTTCCAAATGATCGCAATGATCACTTCATCTTTTGGAGAACACGGTCAGAGTCATCTAGGTAAACTACCATGAATTTTTCCATCATACCTTTGAATGCAAAGTCCATTGCTTGCTGGAAGGTGGCACCGGCGTTGATCAAACCGAACGACATTTACATTGTAGGTGAAGGTACCCCAAGGAGTGGTGAACATTGTCTTGAACGATCTTCAGCGCATGACTTGAATTTGATTGTAATCTGAAAACCTACCAAGCATAGACAACATATATGGACCGACATCACTGCTATAAGACTTGATCCATTATTGCAATGGATAGTTATCCTTTAAGGATGACAGTTCAAGTTACGATAGTCCACGCATATGCGTATCTCTCCATTTTCTTTCCCATGTGCAGCACAATATTTGCATCCTAGGTACTATGATGAATTGGAAAATAATTTTACATCCAAAGCATCTTCGAATTTCAGCTTGGATAGTACACGATATTTTGGTGTTGTAATGCCTTTGCTTTTGATGAAAAGGCTTGACATCATCCTTGAGCGGAATGTCATCTTTGAATTTCCTTTGGCTTGAAATACTTTAGATCAGCATAAGACCATGCTAATACATCCATGTACTTTTTTAGCAACTTAAAAATTTTCACTTTTCCTCGGGCGTACAACACTTCTCGATATTCACGGAACGAGGATGTTCCATAGTACCCAGATTGACAGATTCAGTTTTCGGAGAAGAGGAAGGATCATCCTGTCACTTTTTCTTGACAAAACAGTCATGATTATCAAATAATCATTCTAAGGAAACCAAACCTTTCGGAATCTTATTTCCTTTGAGTTGTATCACTATTTCTTTTTCAAATTCATGTGCTTGACCGGTGAGAGACTCACGACACATAGAAGTTGATCCATCAAAATGGAGTTCTTTGAAATTGTCAGATTTCTCCAAAAAAGTGATAAGTTGGTTGTCATCATTGAACACTTGCCAGTGTTGTGAATTATCTGGCACACTTGGGCAAAAACCACTTCAATGGTATATGTATCCATTTTTAACCCTAGGTGAGGGAGCATGAGAGAGGCTGAGATGGCCAATGAATCAGCCATGTCATTTTGAGCTCACAAACTGCTTTGATTGAGAAAGTGTCAAACTCTTTGATGCTATCCCATACTGCATTGCGGTAGTGTCTGAGCCGGTCATTCTTTACTTGGTATATCCCTTTTACCTGATTGACAATTAGCTCAACATCACCTTGCACTCTTAGATTCTTGATTCCTTTCTCTTTTGCAGCTTGCATGCCAAGTAACAAGGATTCATACTCGGTAGTATTATTCGTATTGAAGAACTACAACTTGAAAGAAAAAGGGAAAATCTCCTCTTCAGGAGATATTAGAACAACCCCAACACCGCATCCACTTGTCATGCACAACTGCCATCAAACTGCAATGTCCATACTTTGTTGAGATCCTCTTTTTGGATGAGAATGTCCATTCTATCTGAGTCGGTGGATAGGAAGTAGTTCCCCATCCCTGATGATTCAAAAAGAATATGAGCTTTAGGGTCATCGGAGTTGGTGACTAGATATTTCTTTTGTGACTCTGGTTCCAACGTCTGCATCACCCCTTTGACAGGAATCCTAGCTTTGGACCAGTCCATATGAATTTCCCACCAACTTCTTTACAAAAGCTCCTCCCTAGCAATATCCCATATGCTACTGGAATATCAGCTACGAGAATAGTCATTTTTACCTTTTCTCAGGAAATGCCGCGAATGCAAACTGCGCATCCTTGATCTGACCAATCAATGGTACCTGTTTGGTTTCCATGGAGTAAGCATCTACCAAAAGGTTTAGTAAGTGTGAGGCCCAAAGCATGGGTGACCTTTGCTGGCATGACATTATTAGAAGCTCTAGAATCAATTATACAGTTACTTAGTTTATGACCATTGATCAGGAGAGATAGGTAAAAAGGTTCAATTTTCCCGATGCGGAAGTCGAGGCAATGTTTATGTGAGACATAGGAGGAATGGGAAGAATTCCTTTGGGGAAATGGGAGGAGGGATGGCAGCCTGGCTTTGGATATACTTAGTTAATCTTATAAGCTGCTCTGGGTTGGACTGAAGGTACTCAACTTCAGACATCTGGATCTTGGTCTTTTTGGCATGATCAATTATATCAAATGCGACCAAGGGTTGTGCTAACGAAGGAATGAGTCCTTCGTTTCATGTTTGTGAGAGGAGGATTACTGGTCTTTATGGGACTAGAGGAAGGCTGAATTAGAGGAGAAATAGGAGGAAAATATTTCTTTACAAAAGGTTTAACAAGAGGTTGAGTAGGAAGGGGATTACCTCTTTTAGCGATCATTGGAGGAGGAGTTACCACAACCTTTTCCTTTTGTTTTTCAAAGAGCAAAATTTCTTCTTTTCCTTGCGAGTGAGTGAAAATGTGTATGATTGTCTACTCACATACCCTTGGGTACCCTCTTCTTCATCATATTCCTCATCTTCAAATTCCATATACCCAATAGTAGAGTCACCAATCGGTTCACCGACATCTTGATCATCTTCACCTTGCGACAAAGGTTCTTCGTAATTTGGATCATCTTCTTCGATTTCAACCAAAGCATTAACGGAGGGGATTCAATTGCTAACCTTGAGAAGCAAAGCAGAAAATGTGGCCTTTGGGGGCATTTTGGGAGTGAAGTTCCTCCGTGGGATATCCTAGTATGGAGTAGTAGATGATGTTTGAGTCAATTGCTTCTTTAATGAGAGCAAGTCATTTGCCATCTTCTGGAATGCTAGATCTGATGAGGTAGCCTGAGAAGAAGTTGAAGCCTTTGATTTTGATGGCTCTCATCTTAACTCACTGGATATAAGAAGGTTGTCTTCTATCTAAATGGCCATAGCTTGAGCAAGGGCCAAGGTGGGTATCTGTTCCTGTAAAAGTAAGAAACTTACTTTCAAACTCATGGCATTCAAGAAGAAACACTTTTGATTCTCTAATGTTGGCATCATGGCAAGTGGCACACGGTTGATCAGTGAATTGAATCGGGTGATAAAATCATGCATGGTTTCATTGGTCTCCTTCTTCATGTGAGTGATTTGTGATAATAATGCAAATGCGTCTTCTGAAGGTTTGTATCTATCTTCAAATGCAGTCCATGCAATGTGTTCCAATTGGTGATGGATGTAGCTGGTAAGTGCTGGAACCATTCTGCTGCAGCCCTTGCAAGGTCTCCAGAAAGAGATCGTACCGATACATCTTCATGAGTCATGTCCAGAATGCTGCATGACATAATAAATGTAGCTATATGTGCGTCTGTGCTTTGATTTCCACTCCCATCAAATTTTGGGAAATTCTTGTGATTTCCATGGGGGAGGGGGTGAATTGGATGTGGCAATGCTAGAGGACCCATGGCGTTTCCCCATGGTATAGGTAGATTTGCTGCCATTTGAAAAGTAGGAAAAAGAACGCGAGCAGGGAGTGTGGTTCCACTTAGCAAAAGAGCACTGCAAGTTGATGTCGAGGCACCTATGTGAAATCTGGCTCTTTCATGGAGGTGAGGCACTTCTTGTTGATCGATCCATTGAGCTTAGTGATGCAAATCATGTTGGAGTGATACTGAAATTGTTCTTTGAAGTAGATCAAAAATTGGATCAACTTCCCCATGAGCTCTTCTATATGAGTAAATGGTTCACCCGCCAGCGTACCCATTTAGATCTGCAATAATTAGGAGTAGATTTACAACAATCTTTTTGTTTATACTTGCTGATTTTCTGATTTTTCTGGCAAAAATCAGCAGCATGTACTTTTTCAATATTTAATTTTACCCTCTTAAATAACAACCGATTGCGGTTTTCTGACAAAGATTAATAAGGATAAAAGTGGGTTAATTTAGTAGGCTGATTTTCAGATCTTTGACCTAAATTTTGCAAGGTTTTGAAAATATCATGAAATGTCAGAATCTCAGATCTACTAAAATATACAAGTTTTGTAAAAACTCAAAGCGAACTAAAAGACTGGTTTATTGCTAATCTATCAAGTAGGAATCTATGCAAATCTACACTATTCTAACTTCAGGGGTTTGGGATCTCATCCCAGTAGAGGTAGTTCCAACTACGAATAGAAAGGTAGGAGGAAGGAATGGAGGAGGGTAGATCTGAAGGAAGAAAAGAAATGAATTCCAAGATGGAAAGGTCAGAAGGTTTATGCTTTGGGCTGGTAGTAAACAGAGCCAAACTTACTTGCATAAACAATTAAAGCAATATTGATGAACATATGACAATAGTAGGAATGAATCCAATAGAATAAAAACATAGATCTAACTTAAGAAAGATCTGATGCAAATAACACATACATTAAGCACAAAGTCTGAATATATGTATTAATATTTCTTCTGTTACAAGAAAACACAAAGTCTTTCTCTCCTCACTTCTCTTTTCATACAAAAAATGTCCACCTAGAATACAACAAGTATTCAAGTATTTATAGAAGGAGAAGAGGAAAGAAGACAAAAGCAAACCAACCACTACTTACAAAATATCTTACAAGATATTTACAAAATATCTAAAAAGTCAAAAGTTGACTTTGGGCAAGTTTTTGGATGGCAACATCCCATGGTGCAACATGGATGATGTCATCATATATGCCAACATGCTTTTTAAATATTTTACAAAAATGATCAATGCATACACAAGAGGAGAAACTACTCCTCATCATCCTCTTTGTTCAAACTTGGTGTCTTGCTTTTGATCAGAGAGTCGATGTGACACTGCGCTCGATATTCCATAAACTTGTTGATCATCGCTTGAAGTTGATCATGATCTGGACCTTTAAAATGGTCACCAATGACTTCACAAGTTTCTTTCTCATTCTTGAGCTTGTCAGGTAACTCGTGAAAGTTTCGCATGCATCGATCAAAAAGCCAATGAAGTCGCTGGCAGCCAAGAGGTTATTGATTGACTCTGGTCGAAAGTGACCTCTAGTGCCAAACCTTGAGTGACGATAGCCTTGAAGTGCTGGAATGTATCATCTTGCTTCCTCAAGTTATATGATTCATTGAGCATTCCGGAGCCATTTTTGTAACTATCTGCTCCATGTTGTATCGTGCATCCAGGGCTTCATCTTTGATTTTATCTATTCTCTCCAGGATATATTCCATTTGATCAACCCGTAATCTAAAGTGATGAGAGCTTTATTATGTGCACGTGGGTGATCGATAACACCGACCTTCAATAGGTCATCAGCTGAGCAGTTAACCATGGTTTGGAATGTTTCATGTTGCAACCTGGCATTATCCAACTCTTCGAGAGGGAACTTGCTACTGCTTGTAGCTCCTTATTTGCTTGAGTTATATCTTGATAGAGCACTGTGAATTTCCCAATCATTTCTTCACCATCTCTGAGGATCACTCGATCCAGGATGATATAATGTTATGCCTTGTTCACCAATCTTAACATATTCATTTATTTTCTCTTGACTGGGAACTTGAATGGGTTCAAGCGGTAGTCAGGAGGAGCGTTGCCCATTTTCTGCAATGCTTGTAGGAGATGTTTGTTTTGTTCCTTGAGTATTCTTTTCTCCTCTTTTTCTTCTTGGAGCTTCTTGCAGAGAGCATCCACAGCAGACAAGGCTTCCCCTTGTAGGCTTTTAGATGAGGTCCCCATTGTGACTTGAGTCACTGTGAAGTCTATGGGAGACAGATCCTCCTTTTTCTTGGTGGGGTCGGTAAGCTATCTCCATGACTCTCTCCCCGAAGTGCTTTTAGAAAAGTGAGTTATCACTTTCTGCTTCTTGGTTCCCTTCTTTAGAATGATGGAGAAATCCATGGCCGCAATGGGAACTTTCCTCTTATGCTGACTCAGGTGGTCAGAAATCCAACCAGGACTTATGGGAGTGGGAGTAGAGGAAATAGAAGAAGAAATGGGAGTGAGAGGGGGAGCAACTATAGAGGCCTCAGGAAAGTGTGTTGAAACACTCGGTGGTGGCATTGACAAGGAGTCCAATGCACACCGCTTTGGGGCCTGGAGTTACTACAGGAGAAGAGAAGGACATGGAAATGGAAGGGATCTACAATTGGATGGAGGGAATACTTGGGTGATGACAGATCCGAGAGAGGAGAAGATGGAAGAGGTGGGAGATGGAAGGGAGGAAGGGAGAGGAGAAGACACATCCATAGGAATAGATGCTTCAATGACAGGAGGAGGAGAAGAAATGGAAGAAGGAATGTTGGGTACCTCTGTAGTTGTAGTTGTGATAACATCCTAGGTGGATGTATCCATTGAAACCTCTGTTGTTTCTTCTTTACCTAGAGACACCAGGTCGACTACTTGCTTCTCAGAAGTAGAAGGAAGGCCTTCAGGAGTTTCTTCTTGTCTTCTTGATTCACCCTCCTTGTCCTTTTCCTTTTCCTTTTGGCACATGGGCCGGTCTTGGAGGTGCTCTACCTAAAGGAGAAGTAGTGAAATCAACTCGAGGTAGGTGAGACCATTCTATTTGCACCAATGTTTGGTGCATTGCAATGTGGGCTTAACCCTTTCCTAAATGGTTTTGGTGCTTTGGCTCTGTCGATCTCATGAATGGCCAATCATCCCCATCTGTGTCAAGGTAAACCTGATCAATTTCTTGATCAGTCTCTTGGAATTCCTTTGGGACAATGGCAATGCCATAGTGGATGATCTCCTCCAGAGCAATCGAGAGTGATCCTTTCACCTGATGTCTATCTCATGTGTTAGGTCGATCCAAATGTCCTCGATCTCAGGAACATGGATGGGATCAATTTTTTCCTTTGGGAGGAAACTCCAGTAGTCAAAGGTCGGCCTTGCTAGGAAGTTGTGTTTCAAATTTAGCAACTCTAGCTCAACATACATCTCCCGTGCTTTGGTAAGTGTAGGGTAGGTGTATCGGCCAACTGTAAGGGGGAATGGAGTTCCTCCTTTCTTTCTCTTCATGCACTTCTCATGATAAGTGATTAGCTACCTTGACAATTCCAAGAGGATCAGCTTGGCCCTGCAAACCTTGGTAGCTTGTTGGTTCTCCCTCAAAATTCACAAGCTCTGAGGTATGTGAATGTGGGGAATTGTGTGAACAACGCTCCCCATTTCTTTGTAGTAGCAATCACACTGGGCTGGTCCGACCGTGTCTCATGTTTGGCCTCAAGCAAGTAGATTACCTCATAGAAGAAGGCATCATTAATTTTAGAGAACTGGGAGATGTTGGCCTCGAGCCTTAGCTCTGGGTAGAACTCATATATCTTGACTTGGGGCCATACCCCATTTCGAGCTAACCCTGTGAAATCCCTTTCTGACGTAGCAACATATACAACGTAGGAATTCATGTAGAACTTCCTAGTTGTTAGAACTTGTTGAAGCTGCTGGGAGATGGTGTCACTGATGATTTCACCCCAGCCAAAATGTTGATCAGGTGCATTCTTGCTCATGGTCTCTAGGTATCTCAACATCCACTTGTGGAAATAATGGGCATCAGGGAGCCCAAATACTCTATTTAAGAAGGTGATTGTATCACTCAACTCCTCATTGAAGTCACTACGGTGGATGGTTTGTGGCCATCTACTCACCGACTTCTTGTTCTTTAGATAAAGCTCATTCATCATCTGCATGCATTTATCCTCATTATCATCCCAGGTCTTCTTGTAGTCTTTGATACTTATTTCTACATATTCCTGTGATGAGGAATGCCCAGGATCATCTCAAAGTGATGAGTTGTGAGGTCGATGATCATCTTGTGTTCTTTTTCTTCGACACATCTAGTGTCTTGTTATAACACCGAGAAACCAACATGATGAACTCATTATTTACGGCACTTACTGGAAGCCCAGCTGCAAAGTGCAATCCACTGCCTACTAATTTGTTCATCCATGGGCCACTACTTTCCTGGTGGTCCTGCCCAAAATCATCCATGTCAATATGACCCCTAGCTCAGAGTCTCTGATGTCAAGGCTGCACTCTGCATATGAGTTAGGCATTTTGACTCTCTGATACTTATACTTCATCTCTTGTTTCGACTGCTTAGCTTTAGCTTTAGCTTTAGTTGGTTTCTTGCTTGATGAAGACATATGTGAGCTCAAGGATGGATGTTGTTGTTCTGCAAGAAGAATCAAGGAGGTCCAACATAGAAGAGCCATGTCAACCATCATGTTATTCATAATGAAAGCTTGCAGAATGAAGAATGAGCAATTATAAGCCTTAGGGCGCAAGGCAGGAGTTTACAAGATAGGTGTAGAGGCTTAAAATTGTTAGCGCACTTTCTCGGGGTGTGGGAAGATACAACATGAAAAAAAGGGGTGCTCAAGTAAATGTCAACATGAAGAAAAGCTTGGTGTTGACCTGGGAAAAGTTTTGTCAAGTTGGAAAGGGCACAATTTGAGAGGTGTTACATGAAAAATGTAGTGCCAAAGGGTAAAGCGTGGGCATGAGGTTTACAACACATGCAACATGTTATGTTGATGTTAAAGAAGTTGCGCCTGCGCCTTAGGAACAATCTACTTTGGCTGGGCGTAGAAAAAGTTTTGTGTTGCATGTGTTTAAAGTGCGCCAAAGTGCAACTTGAAAGATGTTGCAAGGAAAATCAGTGCCAAGGGAAAAAAGTCATGGTGTGGATTGATCACAACACACAACATCTTATGTTGATGTTGTGCAAGTGGTGCCTACTGCCCCACAAAAACTGCTAAGTGTTCTTTTAACTGGGCAGTGGAAAAAGGTTTTGTTATATTGGTTAAAGTGTGCCAAGCGCAACTTTGGGAGGTGTTACATAAAAAACAATGCGCTAATGGTTTCAATAGTTTGATAATTTTGGCAATTTCTTGATTTCTCTTCCTCTCTCTTTTGGATTTGTCAGATGGCAAAGAGAGGGTTTTTTGGCAAGGAAACAAGTAGGGAAAGATGGGTTTTTTTTGGTTTCTTCAGAGGTAGGGGTCTTCCAGATTTACAGATCTGGAAGGAGAGGCAAAAGGGCTTCAATTGGTTTGATAATTTTGTTAGGTGTGTTTCTTTAGATTTTATCTTTTACACCAACCCTAATACCTAATACAAAAAAAAAAAAAACAACAAGGAGAGGAGCCACTTACCAGATTTATAAAAGATGAAGAATGACGTGGGGTCCACAAGCTCAAAAAATGGCACGCGGGGGTGACAAGGATGGTTGACAGGTGTAGAGAAAACACTTTTCACAATTTTCAATTCATGAAAAAATGATAGGTGTCAGCACATATTTATAGAAAAAATGGCATTTATTACCTCACCAACCTTTTGGCGCACTTTTCAGAGCGTCGACATGAGGAAAAGTGCACCTTAGCACAAATTTATTGATGTCGACACAACATTTCAGCACTTAGAAAAATGCTTAGCGCACATTTCTGGATGTCAACACAACATTTTCAGTGCCAAAGGGTGTTTAAAGGGGTGCAATTTTTGATGTTGACATAACAACAATTTCCATGCCTAAGGATTTTAAAGGTGGGCGTGATTTTTAAGGATGTGACATGAATGAAACGATGCCTTGTTTAAAAAGGTGCATTTTTAGAGTGTGACATGAACAAATGGGCTACGTCGAAGGATAAAAAAATGGCTAAGTCTAAAACAATTTTGATTTTTGAAAGGGAGTTGGGCCATTTTCAAAAATGTTATCAAACTTCCTTGGGGGCCAAAATAAAATTTTGGTATAGTTACCTACAAATTGCCCTTGTCAATTTTGCAGATAACAACCGGCTCTTTCTGGGGACTATCTTTGAGTGAAACTTAAGGGTAGAGAATCCCAAATTTTCATGTGCCTATCCATTGGGTTACAGAGAGTCAAAAAACAAGGGAAACCAAAAAGGAAAGAAAGGAAACACACAACAAATAGAAAGAAAACACACGATGAAAGAAAAGAAAACTATACAAAGAAGAGAGCAAGCTCTACTTCCGAAGATCTTCAGGTGCTGCCCACTATAGGGAAGTGGGAGCTCGGTTCCATCTAGATATGAGAGATAGAAACTATTCTCCATTGTTGAGCTACTTGATTTTGTATGGCCCTCTCCAAAGAGAGTCAAACTTCCCATGCATACCTTTCGGTTCTCTTCATTTGTCCCATAAGAACAAGATCTCCCACTTGGAAATCTCTCTACTTAGCTTTCTTTTCGAACAACCTCTTAACTTGATTATGATGTTTAGTGATCTTGTCGACCACTTTCACTCACTTTTCTTCAAGTTTCGTCAGGTACATAATCCTCTTTTCAAGAGAATTCTAAAAAGTTTCATCTTCAATTGCTCGAGCTAAGCGTAGAGTAGGAAGTTCTCATGGAGATAGGGATTTCAAAGCATCGATCCCATATAACACCTAGAAAGGTGACATGTCGAGAGACCTCTTTGGAGTGATACGATCCACCCACAAAGCATCGTACAATGATTTGTGTCAAGACCGCTGGTTTTCATCAACTAGCTTCCGTATGATAGTCACCAGGTTCTTGTTGTTGGATTCTGCCTGACCATTTCTCGAGGATAATAATCAGAGGCATGAGCCAAGGTTATTCCGTATCCATAACAAAACCAATTACTTCTTGTGAAGAGAATTTGGAAGTGTTATCAAGCAATGATTTTGTGTGGAATGCCAAATCTCACAATAATATTCTCTTTGATGAAGTTGCAAACAACTTCAGAAGTGGCATGCTTGATAGGTATGGCCTCCACCCATTTCGTGAAGTAATTTGTTTTGTTAGGATGTAACTATGTCCAAGCACTTGATTGAGGATTGAGTGCTCCAATGAAATCAATTCCCCATTGTCTGAATGGTTCATCAATGATGACGGGCCTGAGGGGAAATGCAGCCAGCTTTGGTTTGCCAACGAACTGTTGGCAAAGTTCACATTTTCTACCCAGGTGGCTGTATCCTAAAATAGCATCGGCCAATAGTACTTAGCTCGAATGATTTTATGTGCTGTCATGGATGAGGAGAAGTGACCACCACAGGTTGAGTCATGAAAAATTTCCAACAATTTTACCTGCTGTAGCTTGTCAACACATCGTAGAAAAATGCCATCAATTCCATGCTTGTACAATCCATCATCCCATATGACATATCTTACGGCTCTGAGCTTCACCGTTCACTTTTCCTTTGTGGTTAGGTGAGTTGGGCACTCACCATAGGTGAGAAAGAACGTGATGTCAGAATACCATTCATCGTTGGTGGCGACAAATAGAACCATGGGCAAAGAATCCTACTTTCTCTAGTTCATTTTGTTCTCCATCAATGTGATCAACTTTTTCTTCAGTACCTCTAAGTCTTTATTTTCAGCCATTAGCTGACACAAGCCCTTACCTCTTACCAACTTGGTTGGTTTGATGTCTAGATCATATTCTTGGACCTTTGCGATCCAATTCCCTCGTAAGCTCCCTAACTCCTGTTGAGTCAAGATAGACTTAACAAGTCGTGTCAAGAACCAACACTACTGTATGAGAATTCAGAATATAGTAGCGGAAGTTCTTGACTACTTTTACCATGGAAAAGGCATGCTTTTCCAATTGTGACATCTTTCAATTCATGAGGCTTAAGAGGAGAGCTCATGAAAGCAATCGGGGATTCAATATCCTCAGAGTTCTTTTGCATCAAGATAGCTGATACAATATGCATGCAGATGCATAACTGTACATGATGAAGTCTTTGCTGAAGTTAGGACACACCAGAACAAGAGCAGTGAGCGATGGAGGTTTTTATGTCTTTGAATGATGTCCTGCCTTCCTCACTCCATCAGAATGTTTGGGACCCTTTCATCATATTAGATATATGATGAGTCTTCTTAGCAAAATCAGGAACAAAGCGTCTAAGAAAATTTACCTTTCCGAAGAAAGAGTGAACACTAGTCTTGCTTGTAGGAAAAGTAAGGCTCTGAATAGCCTTGACCCTTTCGACATCTATCTTAGTTCCTTCTCTACTGATGACATGTCCTAGCATCTTTCCTTCGGTGACCCCAAAAACTGACTTCTTGGGATTTAGCAAAATTCCGTGCTCTCAGCATCTGATCAAGACTTGTTCCAAATGATCGCAGTGATCACTTCATTTTTGGAGAACATGGTCAGGTCATCTAGGTAAACTATGATGACTTTTCCCATCATACCTTTGAATGCAAAGTCCATTGCTCGTTGGAAGGTGGCACCGGCATTGATCAAACCGAATGACATTCTATTGTAGGTGAAGGTACCCCAAGGAGTGGTGAACGTTGTTTTGAACTGATCTTCAGGCATGACTTGAATTTGATTGTAACCTGAAAAACCATCAAGCATAGACAACATTTCTGAACTGGTTACTACTGTAGCACTTGATCCATTATCAAAGTGATAGTTATCCTTTAAGGATGACTGGTTCAAGTTGTGAAAGTCCATGCATATGTGTATCTCACCATTTTTCTTCCCGTACACAGCACAATATTTGTAACCTGTACTATGATGAATTGGAAAAATAATTCTTGCATCCAACATCTTTTGAATTTCAGCCTAGATGGTACCTGAGATTTTGGGGTTGTAATGCCTTTGCTTTTGATGAAAAGGCTTGACATCATCCTTGAGTGGAATGTCGTGCCGAATGTCCTTTGGCTTGAAAGACTTTAGATCAGCATAAGACCATGCTAATACATCCATGTACTTTTTTAGCAACTTAACAATTTTCACTTTTTCTCGGGCGTACAACACTTCCCTATATTCATGGAACGAGGATGTTCCATAGTACCCAGATTGATGGATTCAGTTTCTGAGAGAAGAGGAAGGATCATCCTGTCACTTTTTCTTAACAAAATGGTCATGATTATCAAATAATCATTCTAAGGAAACCAAACCTTTTGGAATCTTATTTCCTTTGAGTTGTATCACTGTTTCTTTTTCAAATTCATGTGCTTGACCAGTGAGAGACTCATGACACGTAGAAGTTGATCCATCAAAATGAAGTTCTTTAAAATTGTTAGCTTTCTCCAAAAAGGTGATAAGTTGGTTGTCATCATTGAACACTTGCCAATGTTGTGAATTATCTGGCACACTTGGGCAAAAACCACTTCAATGGTATATGTATCTATTTTTAACCCTAGGTGAGGGAGCATGAGAGAGGCTGAGATGGCCAATGAATCAGCCATGTCATTTTGAGCTCATGGAACTGCTTTGATTGAGAAAGTGTCAAAATCTTTGATGTTATCCCATACGCATTGCGGTAGTGTTTGAGCCGGTCATTCTTTACTTGGTATATCCCTTTACCTGATTGACAATTAGCTCAACATCACCTTGCACTCTTAGATTCTTGATTCCTTTCTCTTTTGCAGCTTGCATGCCAAGTAACAAGGATTCATATTCGGCAATATTATTCATATTGAAGAACTACAACTTAAAAGAAAAAGGGAAAATCTCCTCTTCAAGAGATATTAGAACAGCCCCAACACCGCATCCACTTGTCGTGTAACTGCCATCAAACTGCAATGTCCATACTTTGTTGAGATCCTCTTTTTGGATGAGAACGTCCATTCTATCTGAGTTGGTGGATAGGAAATAGTTCCCATCCCTAATGATTTGAAAAGAATCTGAGCTTTAGGGTCATCAGAGTTGGTGACTAGATATTTATTTTGTGACTCTGGTTCCAACGTTTGCATCACCCCTTTGACAGGAATCCTGGCTTTAGACCAGTCCATATGAATTTCCCCACCAACTTATTTACAAAATATCCTCCCAGCAATATTCGTATGCTACTTGGAATATCAGCTACGAGAATAGTCATTTTACCCTTTTTCTCAGAAATGCCGTGAATGCAACCATGCGCATCCTTGATCTTACCAATTAATGGTACTTGTTTGGTTTCCATGGAGTAAAGCATCTACCAAAAGGTTTAGTAAGTGTGAGGCCCAAAGCATGGGTGAACTTTTTGGCAGTATGACATTATTAGAAGCTCCAAAATAATTATACAATTACTTAGTTTATGACCATTGATCAGAGAGATAGGTAAAAGGTTCAATTTTCCTCGATGTGGAAGTCGAGGCAATGTTTACATGAGACGTAGGAGGAATGAGAAGAATTCCTTTAGGGGAAATGGGAGAAGGGATGGAAGCCTGGCTTTGGATATACTTAATTAATCTTATAAGCTGCTCTGGGTTAGACTAAAGGTATTCAACTTTAGACATCTGGATCTTGGTCTTTTTGGTGTGATCAATTATATCAAATGTGACCAAGGGTTGAGCTAACGAAGGAATGAGTGCTTCATTTCACGTTTTAGAGGAGGATTACTGGTCTTGATGGGACTAGAGGAAGGATGATTTGGAGGAAAAATAGGAGGAAAATATTTCTTCACAAAAGGTTTAACAAGAGGTTGAGTAGGAAGGGGATTACCTCTTTTAGCGATTGTTGGAGGAGGTGTTACCACAATCTTTTCCTTTTTTTTTTTAGTAGCAACCTTTGCTTATTTTCCTTGAGCGATTGAAAATTGTGTATGATTGTTTACTTGCATACCCTTAGGTAGCCTCTTCTTCATCATATTTCTCATCTTTAAATTCTATATACCCAATAGTAGAGTCGCTAGTCGGTTCACCGACATCTTGATCATCTTCGCCTTGCGACAAAGGTTCTTCGTAATTTGGATCATCTTCTTTGATTTCAACCAAAGCATTAACTGGAGGGGCTTCAATTGCTAACCTTGAGAAGTAGTTGGCAAACGTGGCCTTTGGGGCATTGTTTGGGATTGAATCTCCTCTGTGGGATATCATGGCACGAAGTAGTAGATGATGTTTGAGTCAATTTATTCTTTAATGAGAGAAGGTCATTTTCCATCTTTTGGAATCTTTGGATCTGATGAGGTAGCTTGAGAAGAAGTTGAATCCTTTGATTTGGATAAATCTCATCTTAACTCACCTGGAGATAAGAAGGTTTTCTTCTATCCGAATGGCCATAGCTTTGAGCAAGGGCCAAGGTGGGTATATGTTCTATAAAAGTAAAAACTTACTTTTGAACTCATGGCATTCAAGAAGAAACACTTTTGATTCTCTAATGTTGGCATCATGGAAAAAAACACACGGTTGATCAATGAATTGAATCAGGCGATAAAATCATGCATGGTTTCACTGGTCTCCTTCATATGAGCGATTTGTGATAATAATGCAAATGTGTCTTCTCAAGGTTTGTATCTATCTTCAAATGCAGTCCGTAATGTGTTCATATTGGTGATGGATGTAGCTGGTAAGTGCTGGAATCATTCTACTATAGGCCCTTGTAAGGTCTCCGTAAAGATCCGTACATAAAATTCAAACACACGTTCAAGATTTAATAATTGTTCTCTGCCCAAACCACACAGTTTGGATTATACAATTTCTTTTTAAAACGAATGTTCCCTGTTCACATAATTACAATATGGAACACACATTCAATGCCATTCAATCTCATAACAGATTCTATATGCTGCTGTAAATGACTCGATGAACTGCCGATCCTCCATTTTCATGGCTCGGAGTTTCAACGATCCTTCATTTCATGACTCGGCAACAACCGATCCTTCATATACATGACTCGGCAACAACCGATCCTTCATGTTTGTTCATGCATAGTATATTTTGTATACTTGTTCTCATAACCTTCCCCGGTTATCGAAGTGATCCATTTAAGAAGCCTATCTGAATATCTGTTACTGATATTCATCTGACATCCTGCATCTTAAATTAAGTGATAAGGACAACGCAACCAGCAATTGCGATACTTTGGCCAAAGATTTTCACATGCTTTGCATGATCATATTCCTGAATGTGATACACATCTACGGAATACGTCCTTCACTTCACTTCACCTGTTATCTAGAATGGTCTTTCCTGGTTCCTACCAGTCCTCATTGTTTAAGTTCCGTTTTAAACTTTCGATTCCAGCCAGTAATATGAGCGGGTATAGGAAGGCACTCCTGGTAACTAAAGATACGCAGACATACGGTGTCGTTACCCCACGACTCCGTGTGTCTGATTATCTTTAGTATTCCGGAGTCACTCCGTATACCAAATCATACCCTATCTCCCACCCGCCTAAGATCTACACTTTTCAAACCTATGTATTCTCAATGTTTTAATTCGGGAGGGCATTGCTATATGTCAGCTGCAACATTGTGTCGTCGTGAAGACCCCGTCTTCATGAAGACACCTTGCTGTAGCTGGCGTATGCCAATGTCCTGCAGAATTCATCCCATCGAGAATTCACATCCTGCCCAAGTGACTTAGCTACGAGTTATCAGTTAAAGCAATTTTCAGCATCCACGCTGATCCCTTGATCCTCGTTGCCGTTGCAGTTGTCTATAACTAAGAGGGACTAAACCGTCCGTTAGTTTTCTATGTATCGTCCCCTTCATATCGAAGGGCTACATTCCCTTACTTGGTTAATTTCTTAATCATTAGATTAAGCAGTCCGTACCGACGGACATAATAAGTTTAACCTATTAAACTTAACCAAGATGTTTCCAACCGCAACTAATTTCATAATGTTAAATTATTAGACGTCATTCAAACGAGGTCTATTCCTTGAGAAATGAATTCATTTATTTCCCCTCGACGTTATATAGTTGAGGATCATTAGTTATGGATATATGTATCCAATAACCTTTATTCTGAATTTTATCAAACGGGATCATTAATGGAGTTCGAAAGCGAAGTTCGAATACTCCCGATTTAAATTGATATTCCTTAGCTCCTAAGCTAATCCACGAATACCTTCGATTATAAAATCATATCCTTCTTAATCCTTTTTAATGTCAATTCAAAATTCATCTTTACCCCAAGTATGAATTAATTGCATTGTTCAACTTAAAGGTTGTAATTAAGTAAGAATAAACATCAGTTTCAATTCAACATCCATCCAAGGATAATGAAACAATTCCAAATCAGGAAATAACACCATATTTCCAATTTAAACAGCAATATCAAACTGATATAATTATTGAAAATATCACACTTGTAACTGTATTCAATATTTCAAGTCATAATTTGTACATTTGCCAATCCAGCTGATTGGGTATAATTTATACAAAGCATTCATACAACTCATGGACAGAAGAATGTATTTTCTTCTTTTACAATTCCTCAAAGAGGAAATAAAAGCAACAGTTACAATTTAATTTACATCTAATCAAGAGGCATCAGAAAACAGCCAAGTCTTCATTCTAATCAAATTCCATCTGCAAAATGAATTGCACGGGTCAGTTCAATGAACTGAGCACATTAAGCACTTATCCTTAAAATAAGATGCTTCAACTAACTGTTTCGATAAAAGAACCCTGCTTTTATGAAACGACAGCAAAACATCAATCTCGAAAGCACAAAAGAGAAATCAGCATAACCACTGAACTATCAAAAACATCATCGCCACCAGTCAAGGGACTGCTGTCCCGTTTTGACATAATCATTGCAAGTATCTATTTACAAAATTTGTAAAGTTAAAAATACAAGTAGTTTGCTGCCTATAAAGCATACAGTTATCCTTTCCACACCTTTCATTAATAACAAATGCAAAGGATGAAACTAACTGAGTATAAATCCATTACTTTCCTTTCCGTTCATGAAGCATGTTAAATTTAAAGCATTCAAGTACAAACAAGAAAGCGAACAGCAATGCATATAGTGGCTCCCATCTAAGCACTATAAAATTCTTCATTCACAATTCCAGATTTCTAACTGAATGAAAGAAGAAAGATCATTTTTCTAAAACATTAATTCATATCTCTATCTCTTTCACATGACTGTCCTAACAGTGGGATCCAGACGAAAGATAAATCAAATAACAGTTCAGAGTGAAACTTACAAAATCCACTCGGAATTCACTTTCTGGCAGCAAGAATAATTCCATTTATTTCCAGTTCATATGAATGCCAACAGGTTAGTAAGACATTATATTTATCCTGGAGCAAGCCATATCAATATGTATACTAGGTATTTGCTATACTAGAAAATTCCTTACTTCTTACACTGTATAGCTAACCAACAACAAATTTGCAACCACGCAAGTATATATATTCATATAATCTTTTATACCTCTGAACACATATAGTTCTTAATAACAAATGGTACATGGCTGTTACCTACAGCAAGACCGAGTCTTAGACACTATAATTCCAATGTCACTTTCAGAGTCCCAAATAGCAAAAGAGAAGAATTCATTCTCTACTATTTCATTAAGAACAATCATTGTTTTCAGAATGAAGTAAAAACATTCAATCACGTTTTTCTAAGCAAGACAACTCAACTTAGACAGATAACAGCGTAAACGTTCTCATTGATAAGCATCTCACATAGCCAGTACAGCTGCAATCCAACAAGCTACAGCAATGAACATTCCAGCCAAATTTGCATTCTCAAGATAGTAAAAACAAAATAATATCAGAAGGTCAAACTTGATTGCTAGACGAATGGGGTCATCCTTCATTACAAAGCAAGAAGAATTTATAATCATTCAATAACTTCGTAAGGAAAGCAGTCTACTTTTCCTATTTTCACGGATTCCAAAACATAATTGCTTATTTCTTATACAAGAAAAGGGCACAAATGACCATGGAAATGTTGCTAATACTTGAATTAAATTCGAATTCAATTACTCATAGGGGTCCCGAATGCCACTTTCATCAGAATCCAAGACAGTAGAAGGAAGAGAATCTATTTCCTTTATAAAAATTTCCATATGAAACAACTTCAACAACCAACGCTTCTTTCATTCTAGTTCATCAGCAAAAGACTTATGGTTTCAAAAGAGAACAACTCAATTAACACGTACAAACCCGTGATACATATGCCAATTTTTCCCAATACTGTTAAACAACCAGCACATCAGGAAAGCATTTCATTCAAGAAATACAAGGACAGCTGAACTCAGCGACCAATAACAGTATTTTGTATCATTTCCAAAATGACAACAAGATTCAACAGAACCCAAATTACAGCAATATATGCAACTGTATTTCCATTTCTTCTTTTCTTGTAAAGACAGTTCCATATACACAGCAAGAAACGATTACACTAAATGGAAAGCATTTACACCATAAGGAACGATTACACACCTGTTCCACTTTCAATCAACACGAATAGTAAAAGAATTATATCTATTTCGAACACCATACTGTCAACAAACCAGCACGTCGTGGGAGTGCTTCCAACCAATCAAATGCAAGGACGGATTAACCACAACAGCAAGGGGACGACTGTACCCCATTATTTCCAAAAATGACAGCAAGAAAGGAAGGAAACCCAAATCGAAGCAACATAACTCGACTGTATTTCCATTTCCATTTTACATGGAAGTGCAGTTCCAAATACAACAGCAAGAAACGATTGCATTTAAAGAAACAAATTACACCATAAGGGCGATTGCACAGTCCTTTCCATTTTCGAACAATACGAACAGTGAAAGGAATACCCACATTTCAACCCTTTATACAGTCTACAATCAATACTAAAATCTTATTTCCAACACGATTCGAGCAAGAACAATCGAGGCAGAGCAATCAAAATCAACTTCCTTATCATTTTTCAAGAAAAAGAAGGCATGAATCAACAAATCCATTTCCAAATCAATCTCAAAAACAATCAAGCAATCCAAACCCAAGAGCAGGGTTGTTTTAATGAAACATTTAAATCAAGCAAAGATTTTAAAGAGAAGGGCTTAACATGCCTGTAATCTCTTTTTCAGAACTCGAAGAAAGCTTCGTTTTGCCGCGTTTTTCTTCCACAACGGCTACACAAACTTCCCAGCACTCTTTTCTTCTTCAAGCTTATCAACACCTCTATTCTTCCACGAAAATGTCAATGCCAAGAGCTGGTTCGACCGAACCAGGTCAGAAAAACCAAATGCAGAGCAACTTTGCAAAAAGCTCGAATGAACAAAAATGACAATCAAAATTCCTTCATGCTGCTTCCAAGGCAAGCTGGTCGCGAGGACCAAAAACATTTAATGCATTAAAGGCTTGCCTTTCTCCTTATTTTCCACGCCCCCTCCACTTGGGTTGGCAAGTCTCCAACCTTCAAATTTCCCAAGCAAACTGAGTTTAGCCAAGCTTCCAAATAGACACCTCTATCTCCCATCTGTCCCGCCAAAACTGGCGCCGTCCCCTAAGGGACAGTTCATAAATGCCCAAGAATGCCACCTACCCATCCTTATCCTCTCCTTCCAAGGGTCTGCGTACCCCTTTAGCTTAGGATTAGTTTAGGTTACATAGTTCATTCGACCTAGGTCTTAGTTAGACCTTAGGTTTTAGGATTTAGATTTATTTTTCCCCTTTTTTTTTTTTTATCAAAATCCACTTTGGATAGTAGTGTAGAATGTATGTTAGGTGTTTAGGGTTAGTTTAGGTTTAATTCCCACTAACCACTAACACTAACAATTTCCATCCCGTCCCTTACTAACATCCATGCTATCACAGAACAGGACGTTCCGTCCTTCCGGTTCAAGTGTGAATTAGCATAGAAAACACAAGAGGATCTCAGCATACCTGGATCAATGGAATTGATTCAGGATATGCTGTCAATCAGCACAAGAGCAAGCAATTATACGACAACCTGTCGTCACATCAGCAAACACACAAGTACAGTGTTCGCTGTCCCATGCAATAATTCATAGTATGCAAGAATCCGAATTAGCAACACATTCTCTTAAAATCAAAACATATCCTAACATGTTTGCTTTCATTCCAAGAGCTATAACAGTATGTAAAACATTCACCAAGTTAGCATTCAAAAATCAGAGTGTTACATTCTTCCCTCCTTAAAGAATCATCGTCCCGATGATCAGATTTACAAATCAAGAAGTTCATAGAACAAAATTCAGTTATTGTTCTTTCATTCATATGTTCATACCAAAAACAGATTCTCTCTTAAAAACAAAGTTTTAAGACAACTGTACAATAGACTAATAATGGTCTAAATTTGGTAAAACTTTCAGTTCTCTGAATTTCATATTCAGTTAAACAGATGTGGAAAAGTAGATCTCATTTCTTCGAGATTCTCCCAAGTTGCACTTTCTTCGCTGAACTGGTCCCACTGGACCTTACATTGGTTCACTTCGCGATTTCTCAAGTACAACTGGCGAGTTCCCAACACTCGAATGGGCTTAACCACGATTATTCCTGGGTCTTGGACCTGCAAGGAATTCCAATTTAGCACATGTGATAAATCGGTCACGTATTTCTTAAGCAAAGAAATATGAAAAACATCATGCATTTGAGACAAAGCAGGAGGTAATGCTAGACGATAAGCTACAGGGTTGATTATTTCAATAATTTCAAAAGGTCCCACGTAACGTGGTGACAACTTGGCAGCCTTGCCAAAGTTATGGAGCTCTTTTTCGGCTTCACCCGAAGAAAGACCTTCTCTCCAAGTTTATAATGCCTGTCAACCCGCTTCAAGTCTGCATAGCTCTTCTGCCTATTGGCAGCCTCCTTTAGATGTTCCCGAATCATTTTGATTTGCTGTTCCATTTCCATAAGGATTTCTGGCCCAATTACCTCTCTGTCCTCAACGCTGTCCCAGCTGACAGGGGTTCTGCATTTTCTTCCATACAATGCTTCAAAGGGCGCCATTTTTAAAGAGGCATGATAGGTGTTATTGTAAGCAAATTCTACCAGCGGAAGGTATTCCTCCCATTTATACTGCTGGTCCATGCAATACATCCTCAGCATGTCCTCTAAAACTTGATTAACTCTCTCAGTCTGTCCATCCGTTTCTGGATGATATGCAGAACTGAAGTTTAATTTAGTTCCCAAGGCTGCATTAAGCGTTTGCCAAAACCTTGATGTCATCCTCGGATCCCTGTCCGATATGATTAATTCCGGTATTCCATGCAATCTGAAGATTTCATGCACAAATCTTCTTGCTAAAACTGGTGCATCGTCCTTCAAATTACCAGCAATGAAGTGTGCCACTTTGGTCAATTTGTCGACTACAACCAGGATAATGTCATGTTTATTTCTTGACATAGGCAATCCTTGAACGAAATCCATCGTTATCACTTGCCACTTATACTGCGGAATGCTATGGGGATACAATAATCCTGAAGGGTGCATATGTTCCGCTTTAACACGCTGACATTCCAAGCAGTGTGTTACAAACTCTATTACATCCTTTTTCATTCCCTTCCAAAAATATTGCTGCTTAAGATCAGCAAGCATTTTTGTAATGCCAGGGTGCCCAGAAAAAGGTGAATTATGGAATTCAGTGAGCAATTTCTCTCTTAAGCCATTTGCTACAGGTACATATACCCTGTTTTCGAATCTCATAACTCCTTCGTTATCAAAACGAAATCCCTTATACCTGCTGTCCTGCGGGTCTGCAGCAAGTGCTGATTTGACTTGCTGAAAATAGGGATCTGATTCTAAAGCATCTTTTACCTCATCCTTAAACTGAGTTCTTAACGTTATAAGAGCAGAGATATGCTTCCTTCGACTCAGAGCATCTGCCACTCTATTTTCCTTGCCCTTAATGTAGCTTATATCAAAATCATACTGAGACAGAAATTCTAACCATCTTCGTTGCCTTGCATTCAGATTTGGCTGAGTAAAAATATACTTCAGCCCCAGATGGTCTGTTTTTAATTCAAAGGGCTTGCCAAGAAGGTAATGCCTCCATATTTGAAGCGCATGTACTATGGCAGCGAGCTCAAGATCGTGTGGAGCATAGTTCTGTTCATGTAACTTAAGCTTTCTGCTTTCATAAGCGATAACATGGTTATTCTGTAACAGAATACCTCCAAGGCCTTCTCCTGAGGCGTCCGTTACAACCATAAAATCTCCATTTGGATCAGGTACAGTCAAAATAGGTGCTGTAGTTAACTGCTCCTTTAACTTTTTAAAGGCAGATTCACATTTGTCTGTCCAGACAAATTTCTTTTCTTTCTTCTGCAACGAAGTGATTGGAGCAGCAATTTTTGAAAAGTCCTTAACGAACTTTCTATAATATCCAGCCAAGCCCATGAAGCTCCTTACTTCGTGCACGTTCTTAGGTGCAGGCCATTCAGTTATAGCCGTGATCTTTGAAGGGTCAACAGCTATCCCGTCTTTACTTATAACGTGTCCCAAATAATGCACCTCTGCATCATAAAAGGAACATTTGGACAGCTTGCCATACAACTTCCTCTTTCTTAAGATTTCCAGCACTATCCTGAGATGTTCTTGGTGCTCTTCGACATTTTTAGAGTATATAAGAATGTCGTCTAAGAATACAAGCACAAACTTGTCTAAGTATTCTTGAAAGATGTTATTCATTAGATTCATGAAGGCGGCAGGTGCATTAGTCAGCCCAAAAGGCAGCACTGTGAACTCATAGTGCCCATACCTCGTTCTAAAAGCTGTTTTATGAATATCTTCCTCTTTTATTCTCAGCTGATGGTATCCTGACCGCAGATCTATTTTTGAATAGACTGATGCTCCTCGCATCTGATCAAACAGATCATCGATTCTTGGAAGTGGGTATCGATTTTTAATGGTTGCTTTATTCAGCATTCTGTAATCAATGCACAGCCTCAAGGTGCCATCCTTTTTCTTTACGAAAATTACCGGCGCTCCCCAAGGTGAGACGCTCGGTCTGATCAGCCCCTTAGTCAGAAGTTCTTGTAACTGAGCCTTCAGTTCTACCAGCTCAATGGTAGTCATTCTATAAGGTGCCTTAGATATGGGTTCCGTTCCTGGTTTGATCTCAATAGCGAAGTCAAACTCACGTTTGGGCGGAAGACCCGGTAATTCCTCCGGAAACACATCACGGAAATCCCTCAACAATGGATATCTTTCCATGAAATCATTATCTTCCTCTTCATTTTCTGTCATTTTTACCGCATACAAAGTGCAGCCTCTGTTTTTAGCCCTCTTTAGTTGCATAGCCGTCAGTTTCCTAACTGCAACTTCCCGTTTTACACCTTGAATGATTGCTGCTTTCTGCAGGTCATCAAGGCAACTGATGTGTTTTTCATAACAGTCAACCTTTGCCTTATGTTCAGCCAACCAGTTAACTCCAATAATGATATCATATGATCCTAGAGGAGTGACATACAAGTCAACTTCGGTGGAGAACCCAGGCAGGTCAAGAATTGCCCCAAAAAGGCACATTTCAACTGTGTGGACAGCATTATTCCCATAATGCACTGTCCAAGTTTTATCCATTCTCGCAGCCTTTCTTTTTAATTTCATAGCAAGTTTAGCAGAAATAAAACATTCTGTAGCTCCAGTATCAAAAAGTACAACTACAGGTTTACCGAATAGCTTACCAGTAACTTCTATGGGCGTCACTTGCTTTTCAGCTTGTCGGTTAGACACTGCAGCATGTATCCTATGCTGCTGTCCGCGATCATCCTTCTTCAGAGGACAGTGATTCGCATAGTGGTCCTTTCCACAGTTGAAGCATCCTCCAGCTGGCCCTTTTCTAGGTTCAAATTTGTTACCAGCCTTAAAGTTATCGTTCTGGCTTCCATAGGACTTCTGTCCAATGCCATTAACTTTTGGAAAGCTATTCCGCAGACTATTTACAGGTCTGTTCATCACAGGTTTCTTGTGGTTATCTACAACAATTTTATTTTTCACACCAAACCTTTTCCAAGGTCCCCTTTTTGGTGCAAGAGACGAAGAAGGATTGGGAATCTTCTTCCTTATCTCTTCCCTGTGAGCAGAGATTGCTCTCAATTTCTGTTCCTGTCTGATTGCCTTTTCAACAACTCCATCCATGGTGGTTGGGCCGTGGACATCCACTTCGCCACCAATGATGGGATCGGTCCCATTATGAATTTCCGTATTCTGAACTTCTCGTCAGCTTGGTATGCGGCACATACTTAAGGAGTTTAGTAAACCCTTCCCAGTATTCTGTCACCGACAGCCTTCCTTGCGACCAGTTCTGAAATTCAGTCATTTTCCTATCAAAATAGAGTTGAGGCAGCCATCTTTGCCTAAAATATCCCTTAAATTGATCCCAAGTTATGTCTGATTCGACAATATTCAGCTCAACCTTACGGTTGTCCCACCAGGATGATGCTTCATGAGAAAGCTGATATGCTCCCCATATCGCTTTAGTCTCTTCAGAGAAGTTTCTTATTGCAAAGTATTTCTCCATTTCACTGAGCCAGTTTTCAGCTCCGTCCCCAAGAGTTGTTCCATCAAACTTTGGAGGACTTATTCTCTTTATATCATTCGTAAGTTCAGCTGCTAATCTTGCCCTTTTATTTTCAGGGGGATTAGGAGCAATTATATTATTATCATCAACACCCGGATTCCCTCCGTTGATGTTGTCCACAGGAGGTAGCTGATCATTTATTTCAGCTTCATTCACCTCCTCTTCATTGCCCATTGACTGTTGTTCCAGTACAGTCAAACGATCCCTCGTATCAAGTAGGGCAGCAAGGATTTCATCCAGCTTTTGGGCAGTTGCTGCTTCTCCACCCTGCAACGGGTTATTCGCAGCATTCCCTCTTGTCCTGACCATTTTCTGTTCAATAAGAAAATGTAAACTTTATTAATAACGTGGACTCATTAGGTCCAAGAGCTGCAACCTTCAGCTCTGATACCAAGATGTAACATCCCCAATTTAAAACACCAGAACAAGGGAATTTTTTTTTTTTTTTTTTTATATATAACGTTCTCTGTTATGAATTATAAAATTCAAACACACGTTCAAGATTTAATAATTGTTCTCTGCCCAAACCACACAGTTTGGATTATACAATTTCTTTTTAAAACGAATGTTCCCTGTTCACATAATTACAATATGGAACACACATTCAATGCCATTCAATCTCATAATGATTCTATATGTCTGTGTAAATGACTCGATGAACTGCCGATCCTCCATTTTCATGGCTCGGAGTTTCAACGATCCTTCATTTCATGACTCGGCAACAACCGATCCTTCATATACATGACTCGGCAACAACCGATCCTTCATGTTTGTTCATGCATAGTATATTTTGTATACTTGTTCTCATAACCTTCCCCGGTTATCGAAGTGATCCATTTAAGAAGCCTATCTGAATATCTGTTACCGATATTCATCTGACATCCCGCATCTTAAATTAAGTGATAAGGACAACGCAACCAGCAATTGCGATACTTTGGCCAAAGATTTTCACATGCTTTGCATGATCATATTCCTGAATGTGATACACATCTACGGAATACGTCCTTCACTTCACTTCACCTGTTATCTAGAATGGTCTTTCCTGGTTCCTACCAGTCCTCATTGTTTAAGTTCCGTTTTAAACTTTCGATTCCAGCCAGTAATATGAGCGGGTATAGGAAGGCACTCCAGGTAACTAAAGATACGCAGACATACGGTGTCGTTACCCCACGACTCCGTGTGTCTGATTATCTTTAGTAATCCGGAGTCACTCCGTATACCAAATCATACCCTATCTCCACCCCAGCTAAGATCTACACTTTCAGCCTATGTATTCTCAATGTTTTAATTCGGGAGGGCATTGCTATATGTCAGCTGCAACATTGTGTCGTCGTGAAGACCCCGTCTTCATGAAGACACCTTGCTGTAGCTGGCGTATGCCAATGTCCTGCAGAATTCATCCCATCGAGAATTCACATCCTGCCCAAGTGACTTAGCTACGAGTTATCAGTTAAAGCAATTTTCAGCATCCACGCTGATCCCTTGATCCTCGTTGCCGTTGCAGTTGTCTATAACTAAGAGGGACTAAACCGTCCGTTAGTTTTCTATGTATCGTCCCCTTCATATCGAAGGGCTACATTCCCTTACTTGGTTAATTTCTTAATCATTAGATTAAGCAGTCCGTACCGACGGACATAATAAGTTTAACCTATTAAACTTAACCAAGATGTTTCCAACTGCAACTAATTTCATAATGTTAAATTATTAGACGTCATTCAAACGAGGTCTATTCCTTGAGAAATGAATTCATTTATTTCCCCTCGACGTTATATAGTTGAGGATCATTAGTTATGGATATATGTATCCAATAACCTTTATTCTGAATTTTATCAAACGGGATCATTAATGGAGTTCGAAAACGAAGTTCGAATACTCCCAGTTTAAATTGATATTCCTTAGCTCCTAAGCTAATCCTGAATACCTTCTGATTATAAAATCATATCCTTCTTAATCCTTTTTAATGTCAATTCAAAATTCATCTTTACCCCAAGTATGAATTAATTGCATTGTTCAACTTAAAGGTTGTAATTAAGTAAGAATAAACATCAGTTTCAATTCAACATCCATCCAAGGATAATGAAACAATTCCAAATCAGGAAATAACACCATATTTCCAATTTAAACAAAGCAATATCAAACTCGATATAATTATTGAAAATATCACACTTGTAATCGTATTCAATATTTCAAGTCATAATTTGTACATTTGCCAATCCAAATTGATTGGGTATAATTTATACAAAGCATTCATACAACTCATGGAGAAGAATGTATTTTCTTCTTTTACAATTCCTCAAAGAGGAAATAAAAGCAACAGTTACAATTTAATTTACATCTAATCAAGAGGCATCAGAAAACAGCCAAGTCTTCATTCTAATCAAATTCCATCTGCAAAATGAATTGCACGGGTCAGTTCAATGAACTGAGCACATTAAGCACTTATCCTTAAAATAAGATGCTTCAACTAACTGTTTCGATAAAAGAACCCTGCTTTTATGAAACGACAGCAAAACATCAATCTCGAAAGCACAAAAGAGAAATCAGCATAACCACTGAACTATCAAAAACATCATCGCCACCAGCCAAGGGACTGCTGTCCCGTTTTGACATAATCATTGCAAGTATCTATTTACAAAATTTGTAAAGTTAAAAATACAAGTAGTTTGCTGCCTATAAAGCATACAGTTATCCTTTCCACACCTTTCATTAATAACAAATGCAAAGGATGAAACTAATCGAGTATAAATCCATTACTTTCCTTTCCGTTCATGAAGCATGTTAAATTTAAAGCATTCAAGTACAAACAAGAAAGTTAACAAAGCAATGCATATAGTGGCTCCCATCTAAGCACTATAAAATTCTTCATTCACAATTCCAGATTTCTAACTGAATGAAAGAAGAAAGATCATTTTTCTAAAACATTAATTCATATCTCTATCTCTTTCACATGACTGTCCTAACAAAGTGGGATCCAGATTTAAAGATAAATCAAATAACAGTTCAGAGTGAAACTTACAAAATCCACTCGGAATTCACTTTCTGGCAGCAAGAATAATTCCATTTATTTCCAGTTCATATGAATGCCAACAGGTTAGTAAGACATTATATTTATCCTGGAGCAAGCCATATCAATATGTATACTAGGTATTTGCTATACTAGAAAATTCCTTACTTCTTACACTGTATAGCTAACCAACAACAAAATTGCAACCACGCAAGTATATATATATATTCATATAATCTTTTATACTTTTGAACACATATAGTTCTTAATAACAAAGGGTACATGACTGTTACCTACAGCAAGACCGAATCATAAGCACTATAAATCCAATATCACCTTCAGAGTTCCGGATAGCAAAAGAGAAGAATTCATTCTCTACTATTTCATTAAAAACAATCATTGTTTTCAGAATGAAGTAAAAACATTCAATCACGTTTTTCTAAGCAAGACAACTCAACTTAGACAGACAACAACGTAAACGTTCTCATTGATAAGCATCACCCATAGCCAGTACAGCTGCAATTCAACAAGCTACAGTAATGAACGTTCCAGCCAAATTTGCATTCTCAAGATAGTAAAAGCAAAATTATATCAGAAGGTCAAACTTCGACTGCTAGACGCAATGGGGTCATCCTTCATTACAGCAAGAAGAAATTATAGTCATTCAATAACTTCAGAAGGAAAACAGTCTACTTTTCCTATTTTCACGGATTCCAAAACATAATTGCTTATTTCTTATACAAGAAAAGGGCACAGCCATGGAAATGTTGCTACTACTTGAATTTAAATTCGAATTCAATTACTCATAGGGGTCCCGAATGCCACTTTCATCAGAATCCAAGACAGTAGAAGGAAGAGAATCTATTTCCTTTATAAAAATTTCCATATGAAACAACTTCAACAACCAACGCTTCTTTCATTCTAGTTCATCAGCAAAAGAACTTATGGTTTCAAAAGAGAACAACTCAATTAACACGTACAGACCCGTGATACATATGACAATTTTTCCCAATACTGTTAAACAACCAGCACAACAGGAAAGCATTTCATTCAAGAAATACAAGGACAGCTGAACTCAGCGACCAATAACAGTATTTTGTATCATTTCCAAAATGACAACAAGATTCAACAGAACCCAAATTACAGCAATATATGCGACTGTATTTCCATTTCCTCTTTTCTTGCAAAGACAGTTCCACATACACAGTAAAGAAACGATTACACTAAATGGAAAACATTTACACCATAAGGAACGATTACACACCTGTTCCACTTTCAAACAACACGAACAGTGAAAGAATTATATCTATTTCAAACACCATACTGTCAACAAACCAGCACGTCGTGGAAGTGTTTCCAACCAATCAAATGCAAGGACGGATTAACCACAACAGCAAGGGGACGACTGTACCCCATTATTTCCAAAAATGACAGCAAGAAAGGAAGGAAACCCAAATCGTAGCAACATAACTCGACTGTATTTCCATTTCCATTTTACATGGAAGTGCAGTTCCAAATACAACAGCAAGAAACGATTGCATTTAAAGAAACAAATTACACCATAAGGGCGATTGCACAGTCCTTTCCATTTTCGAACAATACGAACAGTGAAAGGAATACCCACATTTCAACCCTTTATACAGTCTACAATCAATACTAAAATCTTATTTCCAACACGATTCGAGCAAGAACAATCGAGGCAGAGCAATCAAAATCAACTTCCTTATCATTTTTCAAGAAAAAGAAGGCATGAATCAACAAATCCATTTCCAAATCAATCTCAAAAACAATCAAGCAATCCAAACCCAAGAGCAGGGTTGTTTTAATGAAACATTTAAATCAAGCAAAGATTTTAAAGAGAAGGGCTTAACATGCCTGTAATCTCTTTTTCAGAACTCGAAGAAAGCTTCGTTTTGCCGCGTTTTTCTTCCACAACGGCTACACAAACTTCCCAGCACTCTTTTCTTCTTCAGGCTTATCAACAGCCTCTATTCTTCCACGAAAATGTCAATGCCAAGAGCTGGTTCGACCGAACCAGGTCAGAAAAACCAAATGCAGAGCAACTTTGCAAAAAGCTCGAATGAACAAAAATGACAATCAAAATTCCTTCATGCTGCTTCCAAGGCAAGCTGGTCGCGAGGACCAAAAACATTTAATGCATTAAAGGCTTGCCTTTCTCCTTATTTTCCACGCCCCCTCCACTTGGGTTGGCAAGTCTCCAACCTTCAAATTTCCCAAGCAAACTGAGTTTAGCCAAGCTTCCAAATAGACACCTCTATCTCCCATCTGTCCCGCCAAAACTGGCGCCGTCCCCTAAGGGACAGTTCATAAATGCCCAAGAATGCCACCTACCCATCCTTATCCTCTCCTTCCAAGGGTCTGCGTACCCCTTTAGCTTAGGATTAGTTTAGGTTACATAGTTCATTCGACCTAGGTCTTAGTTAGACCTTAGGTTTTAGGATTTAGATTTATTTTTCCCCTTTTTTTTTTTTTTTTATCAAAATCCACTTTGGATAGTAGTGTAGAATGTATGTTAGGTGTTTAGGTTAGTTTAGGTTTAATTCCCACTAACCACTAACACTAACAATTTCCATCCCGCCCCTTACTAACATCCATGCTATCACGTAACAGACGCCCGCCCTTAGGTTCAAGTGTGAATTAGCATAGAAAACACAAGAGGATCTCAAAGATACCGGATCAATGGAATTGATTCAGATATGTCATCAATCAAGCACAAGAGCAAGCAATTATACGACAACCTCGTCGCCACATCAGCAAACACACAAGTACAAAGTGTTATTTGTCCCATGCAATAATTCATAGATGCAAGAATCCGAATAACACATTCTCTTAAAATCAAAACATATCCTAACATGTTTGCTTTCATTCCAAGAGCTATAACAGTATGTAAAACATTCACCAAGTTAGCATAACAAGGGTTAGATGTTAGCATTCATCAATACAAACTTTGAAACTAACAATGCTAAATATCTAAACTCCTCTATTCTCTAACAACAAATAAATGAATGGACCTAAGTAAGCTCCATGGCTATCAAAATAGTTTTCCTTAATGTTCCAAGAACCTAGGAATGGGGCTAATCAAAGTTGGGCTATAAGACCCTTTTGACACCTCCCATATGACCCAAGCACTTTAAGAAAGAGGCTTAACTCTTCAAGATGATGAACTCTCAAAAGGGCAAGGTGCAAGCTCTTAGTCTCTTTGTTATATGCTTTGCATTTACTCTCTTAGAAAGTTTAGGTGTAAGTAAAAGGTAGGTAGAGGGCTCTTTATATAGCCTAAAGGATAATGATTCAACACATTCTCATGAATGTGGGATAAAGGTAAAACATGATTAGGAATGGATAAGGGTGATTTATTAAAGGTAACCTTACTTTAGAAGGGTTTAATACATGTTTAGCAAGTCATGGGAGTTGGGGGTATTTTAATTAATCAAAGGTGATTAATTAATAGGTAGGTGTAAGCTTATAGAAGCCAATTAGAAGAATATTAGTGTGATTTAGGCTATTATAAGGGGATTAAATCAATTAAATATTGATTTATTGGTTAAATGGAAGGGAAAGATAATTAATTAATAATAATTAATTAGTCTAGGTAGAAGGGGTGATTTATTAACGAAAGGTCATTAATTAGGGTATTTGTTGGATAGGAAACTTAATTAATTAGCTTAGTGTAATTAATTAATGATGATATGAGGGAAAATGAGTTCTTTTGACGATATGTCGTTGATTTGCAAGAAAGGGGATAATTAGCGCAATTTAAGTATTTAAATTACTTGGGCATAATTATAGGTGTCTACATTTGCCCCTCTTTAGGGTGGCGTAAGTGATGCCACTTCAAAGATAGTAGACAAAAGAGATTTTGAAGGGATAGAAGAAAAATTAGTAGGAGGGAGAGATGCCACCTCAAGTGTTGATGGGGTGATGAAGGAAGCCGATCGATGATCAAAAAACATGAGAAGTAGGTAGAAGAATGGGGATGAGGCAGGATGCCCTGAGGAGAGGGAGAATTAGGGGTGAAAGGGAAGTGGTGTAGAAGAAATATGGATGAGGGGAGAAAAGAGCTTAACCTCTAGCTGCTTATTTGTTTGGAACAAATTTGATGTCATAATATTGCCATAGGAACTACATCATTAGTCCTTATGAAAAATATAAGCATACATCATCGGTCCATAGGAACTACATAAAATTTGATGTCTATTTGTTTTTGTGTTTTTATGTTTTTAATCCAAAGCTATGTGCAGGTAACCAAGAAAGCATGGATGCCCCTAGCGTTAGGTGGGGAATATACAAGGGTAGAAGCCACGTGCTTATGAACAAGAAGGTGAAGTCGTTGAGTTGCCCCAGCGTAAGATGGGAAATAACGAAAGACCACATCCCTTACAGACGAATAGAAGAAGGAAAAGTCGGATCAAGGCTGGACTAGATGGTGTGCACAAGGAAACTCGAAGGTAGAACCAAGTCTAGGACAAAGACAACTACCCTTCTAATATAGAATTCTTGTGAACAATGAATCCTCCCGAGGCGCCGGAAACTAGTTTTCACCCAAGGACTTGTCCAAAGTGCCACAATTACGTGGTTTTCACTAGTGGACGACCTGTTTTCTCTTTTTCTTTTTTTGATTTTTTTTTGATGTTTTTATATTTTTTTGTGATTTTTATGACTTTCTTGTGCCATGTTTAGGCATAAAACCTCTTAAGATGCATGGAATTCATGGGCTCCTAGAGCTCATCACCATTGGGGTGAGCAACTTGTATGCCCCTATGCCATACTTGGCAACTATGACATAGGGTCCTAACCAGTGTGGTTCAAACTTCCCTTTCTTTTCTCGCTCTGCTCTGGTGTTGAACTAGTTCTCCTTCATAACTAAATCACCCACCTCAAACTGGCGAGGGATGATTCTCTTGTTGTAGTTACAGGAGATTTTGTGTTGATATACCTTCAGGTGATTAAGAGCACAAATGCGCCTCTCATCTAGGAGCTCTAATTTAGCCAATCTTTCCACTCGGTAATCTTCATCCTTATCCAAATAGTCCCGAAGAGAAATTTGCAAGGATGGGAGTTCAATATCTAAAGGGATGATAGATTCTATCCCAAACACTAGGGAATATGGCGTCGCACCCATAGGAGTGTGAATTGATGTTTGGTAATCCCAGAGGGCTGGGTGGATTTGTAGGTGCTAGTTTCAACCAGTTTTGCTAACCATCTTCTCCATTATCCTTACCAAAGTCTTGTTTCTTGCCTCATCTTGTCCATTACCCTGAGGGTAATATGGTGTGGACCATTTTAATCTGATTTGGAACCGTTGGCAAAGACCTTTCACAATTTTGTTCTTAAATGACTTCCCATTATCTGTGACAATGGCTGCAGGGATACCATATCGGCAAATAATGTGATTCATGATGAATTTAGAAATCTGTGCTCCTATGACATAGGTTAAAGGGACAGCCTCCACCCATTTTGTAAAGTATTCTATAGCTGTGATGATATGTGTATGACCATTAGATGAGGTAGGAGTAAGCTTCCCTATTAGATCAAGTCCCCACTTGGAGAATGGCCACGAGGTAGTGATTGGTTGCAATGGTTGCGATGGAGCATGGATGAAATTTCCATACTTTTTGAAAAGCACACATTTTCTAACATAAGTACAACAATCAGTTTCCATGGTGGGCCAATAGTAACCTACTCTTAATAGTTTCTTAGCCAAGACCATTCCATTTTTATGTGCTTCGCATACTCCTTCGTGTACTTCTTTAATTTCCTGGATTGAATCTGTCACATCTAGACAACATATGAATTCCCATCATAGCCACGATGATAAAGTGTACCTCCTAAAAGGGTGTAATGAGCTATCTAGTGAATTAGGCTTTGCTTTTCAGAATGGGAGATATTGGGAGGGAAAGTATTGTCCTTAAGATAGGTGAAAATGGGTTCGTACCACGAGGAATAGGGACCAACAACCTCATAAGCCAGGAAATATTTTGGTACGTCATACGTGGGCTGGTGTAGATTTTCTATGAAAAATGGCATATCATTGTTCCTTGGTGGAATACGAAGCATAGATCCCACTATTGCCATAGCATCTCGTTGATCATTCTCGCGCTCTTGGGATCTGCTCAAAGGTAATGCACACAAAATACTCCTTTAGAGTTTCCACCAACTTCTTGTAAGGTATGAGCTTTTCATCCTTAACTTTATACTCGTCATTAACTTGTTTGATGATTAACTATGAATCACCTACAACCTTAACATGTTGAATATTCCACTTGATGGCTAGCTTCATCCCTACAATGAGTGCTTCATATTCCGCAATGTTGTTCGTGCAAGGGAAGGCCAGGCGGAAAGCCTGTGGTATAGGATCACCCGAAGGAGTAATAAGGACCACTCCTGCACCTGAACCATGAAACATAAAATATCCATCAAAATGTATCTTCCATATGATAGATTCTTCAATGTAGAGAAAAGATGCATCTGGTAGATCTAGACTCAAAGGTTCTGTGCTTTGCAAAGGTGCTTCCACTAGCTGGTCAGCAAGTACTTGTCCTTTAATTGATTTTTGATGGACAAATTCTATATCAAACTCACTGAGTAGAATGATCCAATTAGCCATTCTACCTGTGAAGGTGGGTTTGGACAACAAATACTTGAGTGGGTTGAACTTGGATATGAGCTTGGTCTTAGAATTTAGCAGGTAATGGTGAATTTTCTAAAAGGTAAAAACAATGGCCAAGAAATCCTTTTCAATCTGAGGATAATTACGTTCATAGGCGATGAGGGTGTGACTCAGATAGTACACTACTTTCTCTTTATGGCTAAGGTCATATTGGGTGAGCAGTGCACCAATAGCGTATTGCGTAGTAGAAATATAGAGCAAAAGTGGTTCTCCCAGAGTGGGAGGCATGAGGACAGGTGGATTAGCTAGGTACTATTTAAGCAAAGAAAAGGCTTGTTGTTGCTCGGGTCCCCAGATGAAATCGATGTCCTTCTTAAGAAAATGAGTGAATGAGTGACATTTATCTACAAGCTGGGAGATAAAGTGGTGAATGGCTTGAATTTTCCCTTGCAAGCTACGTAATTGCTTGATATTCTCAGGTGGAGGCATTTCTGTGATGGTAGACACTTTAGCAGGGTCTACCTCAATACCTCGTCTTGACACGATGAAGCCTAATAGTTTCCCAGATAGCACACCGAAGACACACTTATTTGGATTTAGCCTAACTTTTATTCACACAAAGCGTTCAAAGATACGCCACAAAATGATAGGATGATCCTCTCTTGTTTTGGACTTTCCTGGATGTCGTCTACGTAGTCTTCCATGATGTCATGAATCATATCATGAAATATTACTATCATGGCCCACTGATAAGTTTCTCCCACATTCTTAAGGCCAAATGGCATCACTTGATAATGAAGGTGCCCCAAGGAGTTGTGAAAGCTATTTTGTGTTGGTCTTCCTCAACGATCTTAATTTTATTATAACCCAAAAGCCATCCATAAGTGATAGCATTTCATACCTGCGGTCGATTCAACAATCATGTCAATGTTGGGCAACAAAAAGTCATATTTAGGGCAAGCTTTATTGATGTCCCTAAAATCTATGCAAATTCGAGATACCAATAGGTTTCTTCGGACAGATTAATATTTGATATCCATTCGGAATAATCAATTGGCTTGATGAATCTTCTTTGTAAGCAACCTTTCCAATTCTTCTTTAACTAACAAGGCCACTCTTGGGTGCATCTTTCGAAGCTTTTGTTTAATAGGCTTAGTGTCTACATGCACAACCAGGTTATGCACGACCAAATTTGGATCTAAGCTGGGCATGTCTTTGTAAGACCATGCGAACACATCAATAAACTCTCGCAGTAGCATAGTGAACGTCTTTTGTTCTCTGGCCGAGAGTGATGCTCCTAATTTTACTATCTTGGGATCTTCTTCGGTACCAATATTGACATCAATGGTTTCTTCAACTAACAATTTTGATAAATCCTCCATACGCGTAGGATCGGGAGGTAGGTTGAGATCTTCATCCAAGGATGTCTCTACAAGATTTTCATCCTTGGTGTGGTCACTTTGTTTTTCCTTTGATTTTCTTATTTGTTTTTCAGCCAATGCCTCAAAGACGTTTTCACTGTGTGACTTGGACTTCAATTTTTTCCAAGGCTTTTCTTTAGAACTCTTTCCCTCACTTTTCTTTAAATTTTTCTGACCATGAAGTTCAGCCTCCTTGCCAAAGTAGGTGTAGGTGTCTAAGTCGATAAATAAACCCTTCTTGTGATCTCCAATGGGAATTGTATCCCTTATGCCCATGAACTCTGCAATAGCCTCATCATTCTCGAATAAATCTAGTGACATGTGACATTGTTGGTCCCATTCAACAAGGGAGGGGTATACAAGGTCAAGGGTTGGTTCAGTGGGGTGATGGTTAGGACAACGTTATTCATGAAAAGGTTTGTGGAGGCCAGATCCTCATATTGGCTATAACAGGAATCCGTATCACCGTATAGATAATCAGAGCTATCCTCATGCCCAGAACAAGTCACATCTTGATAATTGGGATGTGATCCATAAGGGTGAATCCCAATGCCATATATTTCTATTTTGAAATGTGGAAGAGGGACTGGTTCTCTTTGTCCTTGTTCATTCCTCCCACATCCTAGGCCTTTGTAGCCCATGGAGTACATCATTCTACTAGATTTTTCATATTTTGGGGTTTGATAACAAGATGGCTGAGTGTCCTCAGGGACCCAAGTAGTAGGTGGATCAAGTAATTTTTCCTTAGCTAACAAGCCTCTAGGTAGGAACGACCCAATAGTGTGTTCCTCTCTAGGTCTCCTGAAGTGGTAGTTGGGTCGACCTCTAGTCTTGGGTGACAAGGAGAGGTCAGAAACCAAGAGCACTTATTGTACATTATACTCCCCACAACCATATTCTAGAATTTTCATCTCCCATGAATTAAATGGAGATGTTGAAGTAGATTCCCCATGAGTGCAAGAACTAAGAGAATTTAAATCTACTCGAGATTCCATGGCCTCAGAATGAAGAGGGACAACTATATCTATGGAGGGAAATGCGTATGTACCCTTTCATGCAAAGCTATTAAGAGCTATACAATGAGCAAAGGGCTCGAGTCTCTTGCATTGTTATCGTATGTCCCTCATGCTTAAGCTTGATGCATTGATGAAATGTTGATGGCACTGCTTGCATGGCATGGATCCATGGTCGGCCTAGAAGCATATTATATGGAAGTTCCAAGTCTAAGACGTGAAACTTTGTCTGATGGCAAGTGGGGCCCACCTCCATTGGCAGTGTAATGGTGCTTGCTGAATCTCTTTCCGCGTTGTCGTATGCGGTGATAGTGATGATATGGGACTCAAGATCTTCTTCTGTATGTCCCAATTGTTTGACTAATTTAAGCGTGCAGATGTTCAATCCAGATCCGTTATCCACAAGCACCCATTTGATTTTCCTGCGGGTAACAACTACCTCAATGTATAAGGGAAGATTATGTGTAGGATTCTTGGTAGGGACCTCCCTATGGTTGAAAGTGAGATGCTCACTTGGTGTAATATTTTCCACCGCGGTTTGAAGGTACGCCGGATTGACTTCTAAAGGCACTCTCGACCCCTAAAGAGTTTGATACAGGATGTCCTTATGTACATTGGAAATCTTGAGAAGGTCTAAGATCAAAATCTTAGCAGACATCTTCTCAAGTTGTTCTAAAAGGTTATACTTACCAGTATGCGGGGTCGACAGAGAGGGGTCTAGAATTACAAGGCGGGCGCGCCTTGTTACCACAGCATAGTCCTTTCCCTTAATCCGGATGGTGTTGACGTGGTCAGCAGGGGAGCGAATACATCTGATAAGCGAATCATAATGATTGTTATCTCTCTTGGTATACAAGTAATTCGTGGCTTTATAGGTTTGGGATGACTCTCCCGATCCGGTTTTCCTTTTCCGACTTATCATGCTTGGGGAATGGTTCCTTATAAATCCCCATTTTCTCATTAGGTGTTTGCATGTGGCTAGGGTTATCCACCTCTATCTCCCCGTTGTCAATGAGGTCTTGAATATAGTGGCAAAGTCACAAACATTTGTCTATTTTATGACCTTTAACGTGATGCATTTTGCAGTATTCATGCTCCTTATACCATGAAGTTTTAGGAGCGTTGTCATCAAAGATTACGTTGTAGGATAGGTCATCATGTGGGCCGCATCCAACTATTTTAGTATGACGGACAATAGTTCATTGAGGGAGGTGAATGTTCATCACTTTGGTGGTGGTTGAATTGGGCCCTTGGTTAGTTTAAAAGGTTGACTGGTTTGGACTATTTGAACACGTTTGGAATCAGTGATTCTATCTCCCACCATGTTTTTGTTTTTGTTAAAGATCTTCAGCTTTTCAGCGGGTTTGACACTTTGGTTGTCTTTAGATTGGGTTTTGAGGGTGCCTTTGGCAATGAGAGCCTTTTCTATTTGAATCCCTTTCTTGATAACCTCCTCAAAGGTGCAGACACAATGCATTTGGAGGTGGAAAGCTATATCTAGGTTGAGATTAGGGATGAAAATACTGACCAGCTACTTCTCAGGGAAAGCACAAGGGAAGCGACTAGCTATCCCTCTCCATCGTTGGAGGAAGCTAGTGAAGGTCTCATTTGGGCATTGTTTTGTGCCACACAAGTCTACCATGGTGATGTCACTCTCTATGTTATACGAGAAATGACACATGAATCTTTCCGCCAATTCTAGCCAGGTGAAAATTGATCCTCATGGTAAGCGCGTAAACCATTCCAATGCTTGACCTCCGATACTCTTAGGAAAAATTTTGATGAGGTAATTATCACTATAAGACACCTCTTGACATGCCATGTAGAAATCTTTAACATGATCCCTTGGGTCTACCTTTCCTTTGTATTTTTCAAACTTTGGCATATCATATTTCTTTAGAAAGGGTTGAAGGATCATTGTCTTGTCAAAAGGATAGGGAATAGTTTCTTTGTATTGGTATTTCCTAATACTCCCTATATTACTTTCTTGTATGCTCGCAAGTGTTGCTTTCATAGATTGCACTTATTGTGTGAGAAATTGTTCTTTAGTGGGAGAAGCGGGGATGTGTACATGATGATACCCCTGTGTCTTCTTCTCCTTGGTTTTTTCGATGGAGTTCGTGGATCCTAAACTTAGGCTTTGACTTTTGAACATTCTTGTTTGTGCCTTTCTGTACCTGGAAAGTAAGCAAAGCTAGTTGTTGGCTTAGGTTACTGAGTTGTTGTTGGATTGTGACTTGGTTTGTGTCTTCTTCTTCTAAAGGTTATTCCTCTTTGTATTATGGAGGTTATTCCCCTGTCTCATGTTCTATCTTGTTTCTTCATGGCACTTTGATGAGGGGTATTCTATGCCCTACCACTTTATCATTTTCTACGTAAGAAGTGGAAGCATGCCCACCTGTTAAAATATCTTCCATATTGATAAGGGGGTGTTCTTCCTTAGTAGTGTCATTTGTAGGTAATATTGGTTCATTTTTGGTGGGAAATTTGGCCCCTAATTCCATGACCCATGCCAAAAATCTATCTTTATTTCTAAGGAGAAACTCATCTAGTAGAGTGGGGTCAAAATCAAAGTCTGCGTGTGGTGATTCTAATTCGTTTCCACTATGGTCGACCATTTCTTCTATTTCCTTTTCTATAGAAAATAGTGGTCCTAGATCATGTCCGATAAATGGGTTTGACCCTTGTTTGTTAGAGGTTTCCCAAGCTTGTGCCTGTTGTTCCTCATATGTTTGTTTCTTTAAACCTAGATGCGTCTTGGGAGCCATGTTTTCATGATAAGTTTCACTAAGGTAAGTTGTAGATTTGTTCAAAATTCAATGACTACCCCTAAGTGAAACATAAGATGTACATGTTAAGAGTAAATTAATAGTGTGAGAATACCAATGTGATAGAATGATAAATTCACCAATGAAACAATCATTTGGTACCAAAACTTAATCAAATGAAGTACTTCCTAGACTACGTTTCAAAGTAATTTGTGACGCCAGATGATTAACAAGATGTCTCCACTTATGCCAAGTTCAAAGGAATGAACAAGATGTAAGTAAATACATGAATTTAAATGCGAACTCCCAATCAAGATATACGATGAGCAAGCTCAAGTCTGATTAAGACCTATATCTCAAAAAGTGCTAATTACGATTTGAGAATGACACAACAATATCACCAAGATATGTTAACCCACTTTGCAAGAAAGTGAAGTATTGATATCGAGTTGTTATTGATATAACATGAACAAATGGTAGTGCCTAGCACCTTTTGAAATCGAGGTAATAATAAAACCGAACAAAAAAATGCTCAAATTATAGCTAGGAATAGTTAAGAATGTGTGCAGCGTAACCGTACAATATAGGTATTTATGTCGAGTTTACAAGAAACAAGACGTAAATATCAAAATTGTAATGATACGAGACAAACAAGCTAACTCCTCTATGGAAGTCCGCAGTGATGAACCACGCCTAACTATAATGATGATCTTGGTATCAAGATCACAATGGCTACCAAATGACGTGAAAATGCCTCCACTCACTTTAGACATTTAACTAACCCAGCCGCAAACATGGATGGGCGTAAACGGACATAAAAGTGAGGGAAACAGTCGAATGGAAACACAAAGGTAATCACACCTCTTTTGATCAACAAAGTGTCAAAAGAATATGAAGGAAATAAATCAATAAAAAATGACAAAAAAATGCTAGTCTCACTTTGGCAGAGTTTCACCTCGCCCTAAGGCAAGTAAAAACTAGGCGAAAGTAATACATCACACGTTTCTCAAAAAGAAGGTTCACAACTCAACACTATTTTAAAGTGGTCAAAGTGGGCTCCTGTCCAAAGTATATTCTCTTAGGTGGTTCTCTCGCCCTAGGTGTTACAAAGTTGCCACGAGCGAGCGTGATTTACCCAAAAAGTCACACTGACTAGTTTGGGAGTATCTTGGCTTTACTTTACCCCCTTCAAGAACAATAGGCAACTAGTACGTCTACGTGTACTATCACTAGGGTCACCTCAATGGACAACCTATAACACTATCTCACAAAGGAATCACTAGTCAGGTAGGTAGTGCGGAGCACTTCCCGTTTCATCCACAAGGTTCCCTCTTGCGTGGACTACTTTGGGGTTCCTGGAACCACCCCCATTGTTGTAGCTTAAGGTGTTATGCCAAAGGGGTTGTGTTCCAGTTGAGTGGAGAGGGACGTACCCTTTTCCAAAACTTGCAATACAGTGTTTTGAATATGTTATTCTTTTTATCTTGTTTAATTAGGTGTGGTTTGATTGAACACCTTTTGGCAACCTGTATAACAAATGTATTAGTAGTTTTTGATTTCATTTTGATTCCTCCTTTCTTTGACAAGTGTTTTTAGGTCCTGCACTTAAGCGTTAGTAGTTCTCCAAGAAAATCACATTATTTAAAAGAGAATTAAGAGTTGCTTTTGATTCTTAAGATCATCCAAGGATGCAAGAGAAGAGCATACACAACAAATAATCTAACTAAAAAGTAAAGAAAATCTTTTCAATCAATGAACCATACAAAATTCTTGATAAATGTTCATTCTTTTAAACCAAAAGTGAAAGATGAAGTTTCCAATTTACCAAATGTTATAAAATGAAGACTAAGGTTGCTTTTGATTCTTAAGATCACCCTAAGGTGCAAGAGAAGATCATACAAAAACTTTATCCCAACTATATAGAAATGGAAAACTTCAAATCAAAGGACCATTGAAAAATGCTTTGTAAAAGGTTCATTCCCTTAAGCAAAATGAATAATCAAGTTTCCAAGTTTAATCCCAATGTTAACAAGATAGAGATCAAAGTTGTTTTTGATTCTCAAGATCACCAAAAGGTGCAAGAGAAGAGCATACACACGCTTTGGTCTAAATCGAGTAAGCATGGAAATACAACATTCATCAAAACATTAGACATGTTAGAAAATGACCAGTTTTAAAATAACAGAAAAACCTATAATTTCTGTAAGTATAAATCCCGAATTTATGTTTTTATTACATAGTTAACTTCAATACCTTTCCAACGCAAAAAAATGGAGTCATTTTGAGTTTGGGAGCAAACATTATGGCCTTCGGAAGATGGGTTACACATATGCTCTTATGCTCATGGGTGTGCACTTGACATGCACTCAAAAAATGTCAAAAAAACGTCCCTTAATCTACAAAATGGGAAAAATTCCAACCAAGATTCAATTTTTACAACAACCCATCACATTAATATATGAATAGAAGACTCAACGCTATCAAACATTAACATACATGCTCAAAAATTTAATATTTTCAAGAAATTGACAAAACTAGCATGTAGAATGATGAAAAAATAAGCTCTAAAAATGAAAACATGATGAAATCTTGAAATTTTCTCACCAAGATTTAAATTTTGACAGCAACCCACCACATTAATATGTAAATATAAGACTCAGCACTATCAAACACTAACCTATATGCTCAAGAATTGAAAATTTTCAAGAAATTGACAAAACTAGCATGTAAAATGATAAAAAAGTAAGCTCTAAAAATGAAAACATGGAGAAATCTTGAAATTTTCCCCTCAATTCCAATTTTGACAACACTTCACCTCCTTCATACCAACAAGGAATACCCAACACATGTAAACTCAACAAAACATGTTAAGAAAAACAAGTTAGATCAACATGTGTAAAAGAGGGTTAGTAACCAAAAATAAAACTTAACTACAAAAACTTGAAATTAAGTGCAAAGGACAATGGAGTATGTCCCACTGGCATGCCAAATGTGTGCATGTATACTTTTCTTAATACTAAATCAAATGAAGAAAGAACTACCACCTAAAATAGTTCTACAATTTAGCTAAAACAAAGCATAAACACCATCATGATAAGAATTAAACAAGGGTTAGATGCTAGCATTCATCAATACAAACTTTGAAACTAACAATGCTAAATATCTAAACTCCTCTATTCTCTAACAACAAATAAATGAATGGACCTAAGTAAGCTCCATGGCTATCAAAATAGTTTTCCTTAATGTTCCAAGAACCTAGGAATGGGGGCTAATCAAAGTTGGGCTACAAGACCCTTTTGACACCTCCCATATGACCCAAGCACTTTAAGAAAGAGGCTTAACTCTTCAATATGATGAACTCTCAAAAGGGCAAGGTACAAGCTCTTAGTCTCTTTGCTATATGCTTTGCATTTTCTCTCTTAGAAAGTTTAGGTGTAAGTAAAAAGGTAGGTGGAGGGCTCTTTATATAGCCCAAAGGATAAAGGATTCAACACATTCTCATGAATGTGGGATAAAGGTAAAACATGATTAGGAATGGATAAGGTTGTTTTATTAAAGGTAACCTTACTTTAGAAGGGTTTAATACATGTTTAGCAAGTCATGGGAGTTGGGGGTATTTTAATTAATCAAAGGTGATTAATTAATAGGTAGGTGTAAGCTTATAAAAGCCAATTAGAAGAATATTAGTGCGATTTAGGCTATTATAAGGGGATTAAATCAATTAAATATTGATTTATTGGTTAAATGGAAGGGAAAGCTAATTAATTAATAATAATTAATTAGTCTAGGTAGAAGGGGTGATTTATTAATGGAAGGTCGTTAATTAGGGTATTTGTTGGATAGGCAACTTAATTAATTAGCTTAGTGTAATTAATTAATGATGATATGAGGGAAAATGAGTGCTTTTGATGATATGTCGTTGATTTGTGAGAAAGGGGATAATTAGCACAATTTAAGTATTTAAATTACTTTGGTTAATTATAGGTGTCTACATAACTCACTTGGGAACTTTCCCGGGAGCTCACCGATAGCTCACATAGCAGACTTACCTTGAGCTCACCTTGCCAAACTTGCCTTGAACTCACCTTTCCAACTCACCATGAGCTCATCTGGTAGCTCGCATGTAAGCTCACCTAAGAGATTACTAACAAGCTCACCTTTGAGCTCACCTTGGAGCTCAACAAGTAGCTCAACTAGGAGCTCGGTGGTAGCTCAACAAGCAGCTTGCCTAGGAGCTCATCGAGAACCTCGAATTAAGATTTCTCGAGAGCTTGTCAAGTAGCTCACCCAAAAATCACATAGGAGCTCACCTGATAGCTCACCCTAACAACTTACATGGGAGCTCACCTATCAGCTCTCCTTTCTATCTCACCTTAAGCTCTCGAGGAGATCACTTTGCCAACTCACCTTGAGCTCGTCTCGCTAGCTTGCTTCAAGTGTTTGTCGAGTAGCTCACCCGGGATCTCACCAAGCATCTCATCGAGTAAGATGACTTGAGCTCACTTGTGATTCACCGAGCAGCTCACCGAGGTCCTTGCCTAGGAGTAAACCAAGTATCTCACTTAGGAGATCACCTAGTAGCTCACCTAGGAGCTCACCTAATAGCTTGCCTTGCCAAGTAACCTTGACCTCACGTTGCCAACTCACCTTGATCTCACCTTGCCAACTCACCTTGAGGTCATCCTGCAGCTCGCATGTAAGCTTACCTGAGAGATTGCTGACAAGCTCACGTTTGAGCTCACCCAAGAGTTCATTAAGCATCTCAACTTGAGCTAGCCCGAATACTCACCTAGGAGCTCGCGAGATAGCTCACCTTGAGCTCACCCAAGAGCTCAACCAATAACTCACACTGGAAACTAACCTAGGAGCTCACCTTGCTAGCTCGGCTTGAGCTCACCTAGGAGCTCACCAAAGCAGATCCTTGAAAACTCACATGGGAGATCACCCGACAACTCACCTTATTAACTCGAATGGGAGCTCGCCTAACGGCTCACCTTGAGCTCACCGAGGAGCTCACCGAGCAACTTGGCAAGTAGTATGACTTGAGCTTACATTTGAGCTCACCGATTGGGAGTTCGACTAGTAGCTCACATGGGAGCTCACTAAATAGTTCACCAAGTAGCTCACCTAGGAGCTGTGCGGGAGCTCACCGATCAACTCGAGTTGAGATAACCTAGGAGCACATCAAGTAACTCACTTGGGAACTCACCTCATAGCTCACCTTGCCAACTCACCTTGAGCTTGCCTTGCCAACTCACCTTGAGCTCACCTTACCAACTCACCTAGAGATCATCTTATAGCTCGCATGTAATCTCACCTAAGGGATTTTGAAAATCTCACCTTTGAGCTTGCTCGGGATCTCACCGAGCACTCACTAGAGCTGGCTGGTAGCTCGGTAAGTAGCTCGTCTAGGAGCTTGTAGAGAGCAGCTTGACTTTAGCTTTCCGAAACTCACCTAGGAACTTACCGACGACAGCTCACCTTGCCATCTCACCTTGAACTCACCTACGAGCTTGGTGAGCAACTTGACTTGAGGTCACCCAGAGCTCGTCAATCAACTCACCCAAAAACTTGCATAGGAGCTCACCTAACAACTCACCTTGCCAACTCACAAGGGAGCTCACCTATCAGCTCACCTTGCTAGCTCACCTTGAGCTTAGTGAGGAGCTCACCTATCCAACTCACCTTAAGCTTAGAAGGTAGCTCACCTTAGAGTTTGTCAAGTATCTTGAGTTGATTTCAGCTAGAGCTCATCGATTAACTCACCTAGGACCTCACTTGATAGCTTGCCTTACCAACTTGCATTGAGCTCACCTTACCAAATGGATCACCTTTGAGCTCACCTAGGAGCTCACCTAGCAGCTCACCTAGGAGCTCGGCAAGCGGCTCACCCAGAGCTCGTCGACTAGCTTGACTTGAGCTTGCCTAAAAACTCACCGGGATCTCACCCGATATCTTGCCTTACCATCTTGCCTTGAGCTTCCCAAGAGCTCACCGAGTGGTTTAACTTGAGCTCACCGGGAGCTCATCAAGTAGCTCAAGTGAAAAATCACATGGGAGCTCACCTTATCAAATTAGATGGGAGCTCACCTTACCAACTCACCTTGAGCTCATCGGTAGCTCACCTCAAAGTTGATCGAGAAGCTCACCAAGTAGCCCACATAGGAGCTCACTTGGGAGCTCACTATGTAGCTCGCCAAGTAGGTTGACTTGATCTCACTTGTTAGCTTGCTTGTGAGCTCACCAAGTAGCTCACCGAGGACCTTGCTCCGGGAGCCCACCAAGTAGCTCACATGGGAGATCATCGAGTAACTCACACCGGGAACTCACTTGGGAGGTCACCGAAATCCCACCTTACCAAATTTCCTTGAGCTAATCTGGTAGCTCACATGTAATCTCACCTTAGAGATTACTAACAAGCTCACCTTTGAGCTTCATTATGAGCTCATCGAGTATCTCACCTAGGAGATCGGCTAGGAGCTTAGCAAGAAGCTCACCGGGGAGCTCATTAAGTAGCTTGAATTGAGGCTTACCCATAAACTCACACGGGAGCTCACCTGACTCACCTTGAGCTCACCCAGGAGTTCACCAAGTAACTCAACTTGAGCTCACCCAAGAGCTCATCAAGTAGCTCACTGAAAAATTAGCATGGGAGCTCTCCGATAGCTTTCCTTGTTAAATTACATGGAAGCTCACCTATCAACTCACCTTTCTAGCTTACCTTGAGCTCGCTAACAAGCTGACCTTGCTAACTCACCTTGAGCTCATCTAGTAGCTTTCCTTGGAGTTCGTCAAGTATCTCACCAAGTAGCTCACCGAAAGCTTACCTAAAAACTCACCTGAAAGCTCACCTAACATCTCACCTAGGAGCTTTCCTAATAGCTCACCTAGGAGCTCAATGAGTAGCTCACTGAGTAGGTTTACTTGAGCTTGCTTGTGAGTTCATTGGGGACCTCACCTGGGAGCTCACCAAGTAGATCACTTAGGAGCTCACCTAGTAAGTCACCGGGAGCTCGCCAAGTAGCTCACCTAGGAGCTCTTATAGGAGCTCACTAATTAGCTCAACTTGAGCTCACCTGGGAGCTTGTCGAGTAACTCACCGGGAGCTCAACCGGGAGCTCACCTAGGATCTCACCGATGACTCACCTTGCCAACTCACCTTGAGCTCATCTGGTAGCTCACATGTAAGCTCACCTCAAATATTACCGACAAGCTCACCTTTGAGCTCACATGGGAGCTCACCGAGTGGCTCACCTAGGAGCTCTGGCTGAGAGCTTGGCAAGTAGCTCACCTAGGAGCTTGTCGAGTAGCTCAACTTGAGCTTACGCAGAAACTCACCAGGGAGCTCACGTGATAGCTCACTTAGGAGATCATGAAGTAGCTCAACTTGAGCTATCTTGGGAGCTGTTCAAGCAGGTCACTTGAAAACTCACATGGGAGCTCGCCTATAAGGTCACCTTTCTAGCTCACCTTGAGCTCTCTAAGGAGCTCACTTGGCCAAATCACCTTGAGCTTTTACGGTAGCTCACCTCACAGTTCATCAAGTAGCTCACTTAGTAGCTCACCTCGGATCTCACCTAATAGCTCACCCGGGAGCTCACCTAATACCTCACCCGGGAGCTCACCGAGAGACTTGCTTCTATCCTATCATTCCTTTGAGAAACCCAAGGGTTAGGGCTAGGAGGAATACCTGTTGAATGTTGAGATGGTGTGCGCGTGCATCGTAGAGAAAGATCGATCGACTCGCGAAGAACTCCTTTTGTCTTGGAAGGACTACTGCAAGTAAGAATACAGACCACCATATTTTAATTAGACAATAAATGAGGGAGCTGCCTTAGGCCCGTGAAATATAAAACTTCCTTTCAAGGTGGTCAGTTCCCTTTTAATATGAATTAACACAAATGATAACAAAGAAAGCTATTGCAAAATCATGATTTAGGTATCTCATTACAAAGCAATAGAAGCTAAATTATCAATAATAAAGCATCACGTTGTTTGTTTGTTATCGGGTCGTTGATACATTCAGGTTGAGTTATAGGGATAAACCAGACTGGATCTGAGGTTGTTAGGTGGCAAATAGGCGAGAAAAAGGTTTTGGGGTATAAGTCACAGTGACCGACGCCGGTCACTGGGTAACCGACCACGGTTAGAGAACCACCGCCGGTAGGGGATAAACGATACCGGTAGGGTCAGCAATCTAAGTGCTTCTGGATAGAGGTTGGTTGCAAGGTGATTGTGGGGTTATTAAGATTGGGGGATGGCTGAGGGGAATGATGGGAGGATAGGGAAGACTCAGAGTGTGGTAAAATGGCCTTCTGGGAAATATCAGGATGTATGGGTGAAGGTTAAGTGCAGTATGTTGCTGGTAGTAGATCTAGGAATAAACTTATGATTACTATTAATCAACAGGCTCAAGAAAATGGTGCTTAGAAACATATAAAACACTACTTACTCGTCCCTGATGCAGATGCAGGTTTCAGGACTGTGATGATGAAGACAGGACCCAAGTTGGATGATCTGACAATCCAAGATGAGTTATCTCCTCTTCTGATGCTCGGATGAGTGTTACCGGGGCTCAAGTTATTCAATGCAGCAGTCTTGGGCTTGATGTCCTTCTCTGCAAACTCTTCCTGTTTCTTCACTTGTCTCTGCTCGGCCAAGCAAAATCTGGATCCTTTCAATGATTTCTCCTCCTTTTTCGATCAAATGAAAATCCGATCCTTTGTTTTTGGTTGGAAGTGGTCATTTATGGGGAACCGATGGTGGTTACGCAACCGACGACGGCGGTTGAGTAGAACCGGTATTTCAAAGTCAAAGTGGGCTATTTTTGGTAAAATAGCCAACTTTCCCTCCTTTTCTCCCGAGGGATTGGTGCATGGGCTTGGTCAAGTCATTATGAAGTTGGTTTTTGGGTGGGTGAGGAGTAATTAGTCATAGGTGTGGAATGGACCAAGTTATAGGTCTTAATTAGGTTAGTTTAGGTTAAGACTAGGTCATGATGAGGTGGCAACATGAGGTGGTGTATGGCGATGTGGATTTATTAATTATAAGGTAATTAATAAATAATTGTGTAAGGTTAGGTGATGAGGTTAGGTTGTGAAATGAGATGCGGGCACAGGGTGTCGTAAGACACAAATTTGGTGTCTACATTAGCCCCTTATTGTCGTGTAGTTTGTCTTGTTAAAGCCGCACTGACAATAATAAGAAGTGGTTACCCCGTTAAGGGTATAGGTAATCCCCTCAAATCTATCACAGATTGAGGTAGCGTGAAAGGTGGATAGGGTTGATAAAGGGTAAATGGTGTTGAGATAACGGTAAGAGGGTGGGGTAGGTCCAAGGAAGCAGACACACGTTGAAATGTAGTAGTGTGACTAGGGTATATGATTTGAAGAGCAAACAAGCAATTCATAGGCAAAGGTCGATAGTTTATCCAAACAAGGGTGATATAATCCCGGTATCCAAGGCATAGGAAGTAGCTCCAGTGGGATATAACGGGTAAGGTACAGAACATTTAGGCATGTTCGGCAGTACCAAATGGTTGGTTTGGTTGAGATAAACGTCACGGTCTAAGTCTAGGCAAAGTTGGTCGACTGATCAAGTCAAGGACCCTAATCATGCTAAAACACGAACAGGTGAGCTCGATTGAACAAAAAGGTACATGATGGATGGATAAAATAAAATGTTGATGTGGGTATGGTATTTAATGCGCGGCCTTAGGTCGGGCCAAATGGTTAGGTGCGGCCTTGGGTCGGGCCAAATGGGTTGGTTGCGGCCGTGGGTCGGGCCAAATGGTAGGTTACGGCCGTGGGTCGGGCCAAATGGTGGTTACGGCCGCGGGTCGGGCCAAATGGTAGGTTACGGCCTTGGGTCGGGCCCAGGTTGGTTGGGTGGGTCGGGCCAAATAGGTTGGTTACGGCCGTGGGTCGGGCCAAATAGGTTGGTTACGGCCGTGGGTCGGGCCAAATGGCCAAAGGTTCGGCCATGAGTCGGGCCAAATGGCCAAGGTTACGGCCTGGGTCGGGCCAAATGGGTTGGTGCGCCGTGGGTTGGGCCAAATGGTAGGTTACGGCCTTGGGGCGGGCCAAATAGGTTGGTTGCGGCCGTGGGTCGGGCCAAATGGTAGGTTACGGCCTTGGGTCGGGCCAAATGGGTTGGTTGCGGCCGGGTCGGGCCAAATGGTAGGTGACGGCCTTGGGTCGGGCCAATGAAGTTAACAAAGGGTTGTCAACGAAGGTGGATATAGGCGATGTTGGTAGAAAGGGCTATTAGTAAATAAGGGCCGAAATTGGGGTAGAGGTGAGATAAACCGATATCGATTGTGTATGACCGATATCGGTTAGATGACCGATACCGGTTCCTTAGGGCACAATAAAACCGATATCGGTTATAGGTCAAAAACCTATAAAAAGAAAAATACGGCCGGTCATTGTCACATTGTCAATTTGAAAACCAATTGGAGTTGTCTGAGGTGGATTGTTGAGATTGGAGCATTTGTTGGTTGAGGTGGCGCTATTTGAGTGGAGAATTGAGTGTTTAGTGGACCCCTAAAGTGAGTAGGAGGCAAGCAGCTTGATTGGTGGAGGACCCAGCAGAGGAGAGTTTATAGCCATGGCACAGCCAGGAGGAGCAGGAGGTGCTGGACCAGCTGGACCACCACCACCCATCCCACCACGACGACGTGTCGTCGTACCAGTAGGTTCGAAACCCCTCATTGTGTGGATTTGAGTATATTATGTCTGTATTTGGGTTTTGGGTAGGAATGTTAGATTTTGATAAAATAATTAATAAATGGAAATGATTTGAAAAAAGGAGAGGGTAGATAGGTTAAATAGGCCAAGGCGGCTGGGTGGGTAGGTTTTTAGGGTGTTTGGGCGGGTATAGAGGGAGAAATAGGAAAAAATGGATTTGGGGGGGGGCGCGCGGGGTTCGGCTCGGAATTTTACAATGACCGACCGATGATGCTTGCTAAGCGACCGCATCATCGGTCATGAAATTTTTGGTGGACGGAGTGTTGTGAGTGACCGGTGTCGGTCGTATAGTGACCGGCGTCGGTGAAGAGGACCGGTGTCGGTCATAAGTGACCGGTACCGGTCCTTAGTTATTTTTATTTTTGTTGGTTTGGGTTTTGTTGTTGGTTTGAATTTTTGGTTGTTGTTGGGTGTTTTGGCATTATTTTGGTATTGTTTTGTGGGTGTGTTGGTATGGTTTGGGTTGTTTTGGTATTGTTTGAGTGGGTGTTTTTGGTATTGTTTGGTGTTTTGGTATTGTTTAGGTGTTTTGGTATTGTTTGGGTGTGTTGATATGGTTTGGGTTGTGGTGGAGGTGTTGTGGTATTGTTTGGGTGTTTTGGTATGTTTAGGTGTTTTGGTATTGTTTAGGTGTTTTGGTATTGTTTGGGTGTGTTGATATGGTTTGGGTTGTGGTGGAGGTGTTTTGGTATTGTTTGAGTGTTTTGGTATGGTTTAGGTGTTGTTTGGGTGTGAAGAGGAGAGGGATATCGTAGAGGTTTTTAGGGTAAGATAGGTGGGTGTAGAGGGTATAAGTAGATGTTGTGATAAAGAGTAGGGCTAATGTAGTGAGTTGGTTTTTGCAGCACGTCAAGAAATGACGATGTGGGACAGATGCCCCCACTGTTGAGACGGATGCGGCCACACGTGTCCGCAGCTGCAGCAAATGGGGTATCATGCGCGAGGTGGGACTCAAGTGAGTCCAAATGATACAGAGCGATTGACAGGATCACAGTTTGATGGTCGCCCTCATCGAGAGATGGGATCCGTGACCAATGTGTTCCATCTCCCGACCGGAGAGATGACCATCACATCGAGGATGTGTATCGCATCCTTCGATTACCGATTGATGGAGAGGTAGTCTTTCAGGTTGACGCTGAGATAGCCATGGACAGCATCCTACACGTATTCGGGGATGCAGCTACGCTACTGACATATCACAGCGTGAGTATCGCGTATGGGGATATGTACCGAGCCCACCGCCATGAGACACGGCTTGTCGTGCTGATGATGATCGGGATCACCTGCTTCGCCCTCCCAGACTCAGAGGGAGGCCGCTTTCCATGGGCGCTTATGGGGTGCTACATGAGATGGTGGAGGAGCACACATGTTATGCTTGGGCACCAGTATACCTGGTGCAGTTATACCGAGAGCTGTGGGGCTATCGCCGGATGAGGCGATTCGGGATTTGCTCGACGTTTTTACTACACTGTTGGGCATATGAGCATATCATATGCATTAGACCAGTAGGGCTGCCCCAAAGTGAGCTGTGGCCACAGTCATCTATAGATACGGCCAGAGGTGGTTGGGGTCGTGGGCCACCACGAGCAAGAGTTTGCAGGTAGGACGTCACTTATTACGTATATATGTTAGAGGGCCTCGACAAATGTAGATATTGTATGGAGACCTTATAGAGGTCATCACCCACATGGAGGAGCCCGAGCACACCAGACGGATCCAAGATACATTGGATACATGGGACGGAGGCCGGGAGAGTATGAGAGGATACCCCTGAGAGGGTACGACAGCAGATGGGGCTACGACAGATGAGCCACCTCACTTCCCCGCAAGATCGAGGGATGATGTAGAGGCTCCACTGCCTGCACCACAGCCCGTGGACCCAGATTGGGTCAGCCGAGAGGCGGCAGATGATACCGTAGATGATGCCCGCCGCACAGAGCATTTTTGGTTTGGTGGGTTGAGAGAGAGCTGCGAGGAGAGCACAGCCCGCATGGCCCAGACTTAAGGCTGTTAGAGCAGAGAGGGACCAGCTCAGAGGGCAGGTACAGTTATTACAGGGGCAGCTTGCTGCACACAGGCACAGATAGGTGTCTTACAGGGGTAGCTAGCCCAGCTCTCATGTGTGTGCATGTATGCAGGCAGTGCAGCTCAGTACCACACAGTAATGCAAGTAGCACATGCAGCACAGAACCACAGCACCACCCAGCACAGACAAAGCACTGCACACCACAGACCATGCGCAGTACCACCATAGCACCACCAAAGCACCACCACCAAGTGCACACCAGCAGCACAGCACATGTAGGGGCACTGGTAGTAGGAGTCAGGGGACCAGCCCCAGCACCTACGGTGGCTCGAGATCATTATATGGAGGCTAGAGCGGAGGCCCGGTACTATCAGGATATTCTTGATGGTACCGGGGCTGATTATCAGCCATATGCGGCACATAGAGCAGAGACCTCTCGGAGCCAGAGATCTCAGGGAGGTGCAGCCACAGCCGGTGGGTCTGTGACAGGCAGGAGGCGAGAGGCAGCACAGGGACCAGCAGGCAGACAGGCAGAGGGCGGTGGAGAGAGCTGAGGGGTCCCTGCATATTTTTGTATTGGTTCATTGGATATGGGCACCGGTCTGCGAACCGGCTATGTTTATAGAGGCCTGCGTGCCTAGATATTATGTATTCATTTATTCATTCATTCATTTATTGTATATACCGGCCTGCGAGCCGAGTACGGGTTGTACAGTTGATACCGGCCTGCGAGCCGAGTATGTTTTTGATATGAGAGACCGGCCTGCGAGCCGAGTCGAGATTATTGATAGTTATTGTGGCCTGCGTGCCGGCTTTGTTGTATTATGAGATCACAGAGGCCCCGATGCAGGGCACATTGTATATTTGAAACTTTGTATATATATAGATATGATGATTTGACCCACATGTTGTGCGTAAAAATGTGTTAAGTGTTTTGAAAATGGTTTGTGATATTTAATGTATGATGAGTTTGATTTACATGGTGTTATATATTAATGATGTTGATGTCTTTTGTTGATGGGATGTATGTATGTATATATAAATGATGAGTTTAGTTGACATGTTGTATTATGAAATGTTGTATGTTTTGTCGCTGGTTTTGTGAAATTGAATGTATGTAGCTATTAAGTTGGATCCAAATGGTGTATAGATTGATAGCTTTTGATATCGTTAGTTGATGGCTTGTGTGTTTTTGTAATGTAGATAGATGATGTTGATGAAATTGTAATGAGATGTGGATTTAATGAAAAATATGGATAATGGTGTTGTTCATGCAGGAAAAAGGGACGGGCGCCACAAAAATTTGCAAAAATGAAAAAAAGGCTTAGGTTTAAGCAACAAGGGGGACATGACCGATATCGGTTATGTAACCGATGTCGGTAGCTATATGACCGATATCGGTCATGTAACCGATATCGGTTATGCAAGAATTATTTTCCTAAAAATAGAACTGCTGGGTTGGCAACTTAAGTTCTTATTTTTAGCATTCTTATTTTTAGAGTCATGAAACACGTTAAATATGTGAATGCGACGCTGTTTGACAACTGCTACAGGTAATTGCATGAAAGAATTTGAGTGATAAGGAGGAAAGAGACAGGTGAAGTGAGCGTGGGCTGAGATTTCAAGGCGAAAGACAAGTTATATTTCAAGAGGGTGGTGAACATGGCTGAACGACGAGGAGAAGCATCCCACAGCAGGACGAGGGGGAAGACATGTTCCGCCCAAGCTGCTGCATCCCGAGAGGTAAACTGTTTGGTTGTAACTTGATTCTTGCATGTTTTGTGAATAGGATGAGAGAAGTGTAAGTGGGTAAAGATGAGAAAGAAAAGGTAATAGACAAGGGTTGGGGATGGGGTGAGTGCTATGGGGTAGGTAAACAGGGTGGTCACGTAGGTTTTTAGGTAGAAATAGGAGTAAACGGGCTTCATAAATATCGAAGGTGTATGTTTTAAGCAGGGTAGGTATATTTTTAACAGTGACCGGTATCGTTTATAAGTAACCGGTATCGGTTAGCAAACCGGTATCGGTTATGCATAACCGCTATCGGTCACTGTAAGGGTTTCCAGATTTTGAGAAAAAACCCGTAGAGATTTGTTCTTTTGAATAATTATGTGTCGCTTTTGATGTACGCAGCAAAGCAAGGTTAAGGATGAATGATATATGCGCCGTGCGTTGTTGTCACTTAATCCGAGCGGATGTAACACCAGCTAAATGGGCATTGATAAATCGGTTGGGGTTAAGTGGAATCCGCTATTATTCAAGAATCACGCGTAACCATGCTATGTTGCAGCGTTGATTGAGAGATGGAATCCAGTAAAAGAATACCTTCTATCTACCAACAGGGGAGATGACAGTGACTTTGGAAGATGTGTTCCATATTTTGAGACTCCCAATGATAGGAAAAATAGTGTATCGTGTGTTGCCAGTGCCAATGGGGCGGCAGTGATAATAACAAGCAGATTTGGGTCACCGCACGAGATTTGACACAACGAGGTTTATCATTTACGTATGGTACAATGTATGCAACACACCCTGAGGAAACAAGGTTGGCCATGCTATTAATGATAGCGGTGGGGTATTATGCATTGCCGAGGGTGGAAGGTGGAAGATTTCCCAAAGCATTGATGAGTGTTATTTGGGAAATGATAGAAATGAGCGTGACATTCGCATGGGCACCCGCATATCTGGCAGAGTTATATAGGGGTTTATGGGCATGCAAGTGAAAACACAGGATGACACTGGATTGTTCGTACTTATTACATTGTTGGGCCTATGAGCATATTGTTTGTGTGCATCCAATAGGCCAACCCATTGAGTCGGGAGAGGCAGGAGTGCAAAGGTTGGGATTCAGACGATGGGTCCAGACAGAACAAGAAGTGAGATCCCAGGCCGTGATAGATGACATCGAGTATTATAGACAAGTATGGGAGATGGTGACGATTGTGGATATTTGTTGGAGGCCGTACGGGAACTATATGGTGACAGAGCACATAGCTGAGGAGTTGAGGGGTGTAGAGCGATTGAGGTGGATCGCAGGGCATAGGCCAGTGGAGTGAGTACGAGAGGATTCCTCTAGATCGCGTGCGGCGACAATTTGGGTTCATTCAGGATATTCCTATGACATATAGACCATACATGAGGATCGATGCCGAGGCAGCATTCTCACCTCCCCGGCCTACACCTCCAGAAGGGCCAGAAGAGATAGCAGCCGATCGTAGGGTTATGGATGCGGGAACGACAGAGGCGTATAGAGTATGGTGGGTAGCAGAGCTGCGAGGTGCACGTGAGTGCCCTGACATAGCTGTGATTACAGTGGAGAGAGATCATCTGCAGGATTTGGCTCGCCAGCTTCAAACACAGGTGAATGAGACAATGGGATTGTTAGAGGCTTCACAGTTACGAGTGGAGAGACTGGAGGCAAGATTCCTCCACGCGAGAGGACGTATTCGTATTTACAGAGATGTTGGTGGATCAATGGGAGGAACCAATGGCAAGTGGCACCTTTGAGGATGGAGAGGCCCATGGAGGGGCATCGACGATCACGATCACCACCGATTCGGGAGGAGGTAAGGGTCTCCGAGTGAACTTCATAGGAATATAAGAATAAATAAGGATGCCGACTCATGCGAGTCGATGATAGAGAAGATGTATTTGTTTAACATCTAAAATAAAACTAAAGATGTATGTTCTTTTGAGTGATGATAATAATAAGAATGGTTGTGTTTTGAATGTTGTTTTTGTTTTGTTTTGAAAAAGGATAAAGAGGAACGTTGGCAAATAGAAATACACAAAAAATATTTATATTGACAACACATGATAGGGTAAGGTAGGGGATGGTCGAGCTAACCTTGGGAGACCCCATGTCTCCTAAGTGCGCCTACATAGCCCATCGCACAAAGCAAGGAAGGGCCTCATCGATCGATGTAGTTCTCCTTAGGATCGTGGAGAGGTGAATTAGAAATTTGGTTGTGGTTAGGCAATTTTGTTGGTTGGTAAAAATTTGATGTTGGTAGGGTAATGTTGTTGGTGTTGGTAGGGTAAAGCGAAAGTTAGCATACCCAAGTAGTAGGGAATCGTGTCCTGATTAAGGTCAACACACAATCCTAGAGCCGAGAAAAAGAGGCAAGAGTGTCCCGTAATTGAGAAGAGCTAAACAAACCACATATTAATGTAGGATGAGCTTGAATCCCTAGGTACCTTGCATAGGCGAGAAGTCGATAGGTGAAAAGAGTGGTATAATCACAATATATCGGATATACGTCACGTCCCTTGAGTTTTGTTGCTTTAAAAATGGTGAGGTGAGGTGGTTGATGTGGGCGAGGGTGCAGAGAACTTATTATAAGATGATTATTCTGACAAAAGAGAATCAAACCTAAATAGACAAGTCCATGACTCAAAAGTGTTTTGAAATACTGCTTTTATTTTTATTTTATTTTGCTAGATATAGACTGATCGATGCGGGAAGTCTACATGGGATATGTATTTTGTTGTTCTTGAGGTCTTCAAGTTTCGATCAATGCGAGAAGCTTCGATAAAGGTCGATGACTGTGTATAGCTGTCCTTCAAGGGAGCAGTCTATTTATAGTAGCAGATGCGGTGTTTATGTATAGTTGTCCTTCGGGGGAGCAGTCTATATATAATAGTAGCAATAGTTTGGCATATAGCTGTCCTTCAAGGGAGCAGTCTATTGTATAATTTAGAGGTCTAGATGTCCGTTGGGCATAAAGCATCTAGTTTTTGTAGGAAGTTTGACTCAAGAAAATCCCATAAGTGTTTTAATTAAGAATGTGTCATTTTGATACTTTGAAGTCATGGACTAGACTAAAAAGGGGAAGGCATCTTTTAAGGGGAGGTGATAATCAAACCATGTGAGCTGGATTTGATTCTGAGATGGAAGAAACAAAGTGTATGCGGTGGTAAATGAGCTCAAGGGACGAGCGTAAGGTAGATAAGAAGTGATATAACACTAATTTCAATAGTAGAATGGTCGAAGATGCAAGGCATTAAGGGGCTCAGGCTCAGGTTTACCATTAAGTGAAGCTAAACGATAAGTGCCTGATCCATAAGTGTGAGTGATAATGTAAGGCCCAATCCAATTAGGAGCAAATTTTCCACGTTTGCTCTTTTCTAGTTTGGTTACATGTTGATTCTCTTTGAGGACAAGATCACCAACCTTAAAAGTACGCTCATGAAGTCGTTTATCATAAGCACGCTTGATGCATTTTTGGTAGATTTGAAGGTGATCAAGAGCCGTAAGACGACGCTCGTCAAGAAGCTCTAATTGGGCTAACCGCTCTTGGCGGAAATCATCGTTGGTGAGAATATCCTGGAGAGATATTCTGAGGGAGGGTATTTGTATTTCGAGAGGCAAGACAGCCTCGGTACCATATACCAAAGAAAATGGTGTGGCATTAGTGGAGGTACGAATGCTAGTACGATAAGCCCAAAGGGCAAAGGGAATGTGATCGTGCCAATTTCTTCTTCCAGACTCATTGACAACTTTCATGAGGATTTTGGTTAGGTTTTATTAGAAGATTCAGCTTGACCATTGGCCTCATGGATAGTAAGGTGATGAGAAACTAAGTTTGATACCAAAGTTGTCACAAAGGTCTTAGAACAACTTATTTTTAAAAGATTTACCATTATCTGTTATTAGGCGATGAGGAATACCAAAACGACAGATAATGTGATGGTTAACGAATTCGACAATTTTTTTCTTTTTTGATTGAAATGAGTGGAATGGCCTCCACCCATTTTGTGTAATATTCGGTTGCTGTGATTATCCAATGGTGACGTTGTGAAGAGGGTGGGTGGATCTCACCAATAAGGTCTAAACCCCATTGTGAGAAAGGCCAAAGATCTCGTGTGACCTGTAGCGGATGGCTAGGAGTATGTTGAAGGTTGGCATGTTGTTGACACATAACACAACGCTTAACATATTCGTAGCAGTCGTTATTAAGAGTAGGCCAATAATAACCTAGGTGAAGGATTCATTTGGCCACGGCAAGGCCACTAAAATGTCCACCACAAATGCCATCATGGACTTGTTGGATGGTATAGGTGACCTCCTTGTGCGGTTAGACATCGAAGGAGGATGCCATCAAAGCCACGTTTATAGAGGAGTCCCCCCATGATGACATAACGAGAAACACTTTTAAGAAAAGCATGTTTTCCATTACTAGTAAGGTCAGGTGGGAGAACAGAGGTTGTAAGGTAGTCGTGAAATTGGTGGTACTAGGTATCCTGCGAATTAGCAGACACATTATTTATCATACAAACAACCGGGGCTGAGTAGGATGGGGCAAAGAGTTGTTGGACCAAGACGAATATGTCAAAGTCAGTTGGTGAGGCAGGAATTTGTGAGGCTAAGCAAGCCATAGTATCCACAAATTTGTTAGTGGAGCGGGAATGGTCCTGGATAGAATAACGAGTAAATGAGGTCAAAAGTGAATCCACGTAATGTTTGTACTTTGAAGTTCCTCATTCTTACATTGGTAGATGCCCATAACTTGATTGACTACCAATCGAGAGTCACCAAAAATATTAATGGATTTGACACCTAAGTGTAACGCAACCCGGAGACCCAAAACAAGGGCCTCGTATTCCTGTATTATTATTAGTGCAGGGAAATCGAGAATGAAAGAGGCATAGGTTCAAAGCATCAAGAGGAATGAGAACAACAACGTTGGCTCCTCCCCCGCTAGCATTTAGATCCATCAAGAAGAGGGTCATTTGATATGACTCTTCCCCGAGTGAAAGAGTGGCGATGAGTTCGTTGGGAAATTAAAATTGGTGAATTGTTCCCCATGTAAAGGGGCCTCCGCAAGTTGGTCCGCAATAGTTTGTCCTTTGATTGACTTCTATTGTACAAACTCAAGGTCGAGGTCAGCGAGGAGCATAAGCCATCGGGTGATGCGTTGGTTTAGATGTGGTTTGGCATACATATAATGAATGGGGTCCGTGTTGGTGATGACAAAAGTTTTGTGATTCAGGAGGTAATGTCGGAGTTTGGTGGCTACGAATGATAGGGCTAGGCACAATTTTTCTACATGTGTATACCTAGTCTCGTAATCCACGAGAGAGTACGAATTATATAATAAATGGCTTGTTCTTGATGTGCCGAGTCCCGATGTGCGAGCATGGCTCCTATAACATGGTCAGTGGGCAAGTAAAGGTAAAGGTAGAAAGGGTGATCATCCCGAGGTGGAATAAGCACGGTGGCTGCAAGAGATAGGCTTTGAGAGCTTCAAAGGCTTGGTGACACTCTTCATTCCATTGAAAGGCAATGTCCTTTTTAAGAAGGTGATGGAAAGGTTGACATCGATCCGAGAGTGGGAGATGAAATGCCGGATGGATTGTTTTTACCTTGCAAACTACGCAATTTTTTGAGGTTTTGGGTGGGGGCATTTCTAGGATAGCTTTTACTTTAGATGGATCGACCTCAATGCCACGCAAAGAGACGATAAAGCCAAGAAGTTTTCCCAAAGAACACCAAAGACACATTTCTTTGGTGAAGCCGGATGAATATTGTAATAAAGATCGAAAATAATGGTTAAAACATCGAGATGTTCACCGCGATGTTTAGATTTGCCAAGAAGATCATCGACATAATCCTCAAGGATAGTGTGCATAATGTCATGAAAATGTAAGTCATAGCCCGCCGATAGGTCACACCAAAGCATTCTTAAGGCCAAATGGCATGACACGATAATGTAAAGGTTCCCAAGGAGTTATGAAGGTAGTTTTATGTTGATCGGCCGGGGCTACCAAAATTTGATCAGTATCCCGAAAAGCCATCCATGAGAGAAAGCATTTCATGGCTCGCAGTGAGATCAACAAGTTGATCAATACTTGGGAGGGGAAGTCATCCTTGGGGCAAGCGAGGTTAAGGTCTCGGAAATCCATGCATATCCGAAGTCCCCCCATCGCTTTAGTGACAGTACGATGTTAGAAATCCATTGAGGATAAGTCAATAGGCAAGATGAAGGAAATAGAAAGGAGTCGTTGAAGCTCTTCTTTGACCAAGAGGGCAATGCGTGGATGCATTTTTCTCAGTTTTTGTTTGACTGTTTGGAATCGGGTTTAGGGTGATGTTATGGATAGCAATGGTAGGATCAATTCCTGGCATGTCAGCGTAGGACCAAGCGAAAGCTTGGTTATGGGTACGGAGAAAGGTAGTAAAGGTGGCTTGTTCTGATGTGTTAAGGGATTGTCCGATCTTCACAATGTGAGGATCCTCCTCGGTGTGGATGTTGATTTCTATAGTCGACTCATTCAACATGGTTTGAGTTTCAGACGGTAAGGCGCGTTGAATATAGGAGTCATCCGCCCCAAGGTAAGTGAGGATGGAGTCATCATCCTGGCACTCAACAACATTAATCGAAGGCGAATCCTCTTCGATCATGTCTGGATACAGAAGGGGAAGAGAAGATGGGTCCTCATTATCACGTTGATAAGTGAGAGGACCTATGAAGATAGCATTTATGAAAAAAAAAGTTAGGAGGGATAGATTCAGGGTCTATCGACTCTGTGGGTGATGATGGCAAAGTGGGTGATGATGGCTTGGTAGGGGTGACGTCATCATCCTCCAGGATACAACTGACACGAGGTTTCTCCGGTGTAGGTGTTTCAGGAAAACCGAGACCACTGCGATCATTGTGTTTGCGTGTAGTCATGGGAATGAGTGTATGTCGGCCTTGTTCATAAAGACCAAAACCAAAGCCTTTCCAAGCACAACGAGTCAAGAAGGTGAGGGTGAAACGACGATTTGTCAAGTATTGAAAATCAGATTGGAAGGGAACCACACCAAGAGGAGGTTCAGGGGTAACAGAGGATGTGTCAACACCCCCATATGTTAGGTTGGTGCGGCAATGGGGTGGTCCGTAAGAGATTACCTCCCCCACGTGACGGTCGTAGGTGGGATGTGCATGTAATTGTCCGTACTCCTGCGGGGTATGGAAAGAGCTAACGTTATATAGGCGGTACTCCTCAACAGTAAGGTGTTGAAAACATCTACTAAGGGGTCGAGGTTGGGATGTTATCTGCGGAAAGGAAGTGATATTTGTGAATGGCGGTTTCATTGGTCAAGGTGTAGGTGCGCTGGAAGTGGATGGCTGGGTTGGATGAATGGGTGTCTTGACTGGTACAAGCACATCATTAGGGTGATACAACATATTGCAAGTTTTGAAGGGGGGAGGATCAGCTTTTACGGTGTAGGACTTCCCCTCGTACTCAAATTTTATGCATCTATGTAAAGTGGAGGGAACGCATCCCATATCCCGGATCCAAGGGCAGCCTAACAACATATTGTATCGAACTCTCCCTCAAGGACATAGAAGAGTTCGGTAAAGTACATGGTCCTACATGAATGTTAAGGATCACGGTGCCTAAAGTAGAAGTAATAGATCATTGAATGATCGCAACATGATGGGGTTGGCACACATGCAACTAGAAGGGATATTCATTTGTTGGAAGGCTTTTGAAGAGATGATGTTTAGGCTAGTGCCCCGCCAATCATAACACGACGTACCGAATATCCCAAACGTACGCCGAGATGAAAAGAGCAGTGGTCGGGATCTTCGGCACCAAAGTCGATAATTTCATCTTCGAGAAAATGACAAAGAAGGCTTGTTGTACAGAGAGACAGAAGTGGTTGGGGAGATAGATTGTTTGGTGAGTGAAGCAACGTGATCGGGTGTTAGAATAGAGGTAATGTGAAAGGTTTCATTAGGTAAAACCTCTATCCCTTGAAGGATTTCAACGAGAGCTTGTCGATGAGATTCAGAAGTCTGAATGAGATCATACAATGTCATTTTTATAGGTGATTGGTGAAGCTGTTTGATCATAGTTCGGTGGGCAATGCCATTAGAGATGGGATAGGCGGGTCCGAAAATAACCACTTTAGGTGGTGGTGTAATCGGGATGTTTGACGGAGAAAGAGATGCCGCAGGTGTGTTTTCTTTCACTTTCCCATTGTTTTTCTACCCTCGAGTAGCAACACTAATCATATTGATCTCGTGAATACGAGAGGAGGAAGATGGTAGGGATAGGTCATGGTTTTCGAGAGGTGGGGCTGTAATAATGATAGATCTTGGTGAGGTGGGGACAGGTGGTATAGGAGAGGGAATTGAAGCTAAAGGTCTCTCTCTTCGTAAGTTTTCTTTCTTAACTTTTCTATCTGAGAGAGGTGACGGACGAAGTATGGCTTTCAACGCTTTGCATCCCTCTACGTCATGTCCTGGTGTGCGGTGGTAAGCACAGATTTTAGACTCATCGTAACCTATAGGTCGAGGTTTAGATGGATCATAAGGTCTAAGTGGGGGTAGGGAAATGGTCGCATTCTCTACCAACATAGAAAGTATTTTGGCGTAAGACCCTTTGAGTGGGTCAAAGTCAGAGGAAAATGAGGCTATTGACTGGGTCGATTCTGGTGATGACGTGGTGTGGTTGGTTTGTATGGGGGGTGGTTTAGCCAAGGAGTTTTGATAATGGGTTTTAACTAACCGTGGTTTCTTTGACGTAGAAGCTATGTTTAGCTGGTTGGATGATGAGGCCACAGATGATGTGGTATCAGAAAACAACCACGGAGAAATAGGAGTGATAGAAAACAAATCTTTTGATGATGGAATTTGTTTATGGTTGATAGGTGGACAGGATACACGGGTGACGGTGTTGCTATACCCTTGGATTTCTGTATGGGTGCAGAAGGCATAGGTCGCTTTAAAGAAAACACAGGAGGTATGATATATTGATGTAAGGTAGAGGGATGGGGTCCCAATATGGAAGGTAGGTGTGACGACGAGGGTTTTAGTTGTGTTAACGGTATAGATTGAGGAGATTGAGTCTGTCTCCTAATGGGATGGACGGCTTTATTTTTAGATAAATCAAGCCGCTTAGGTGGGTGTGTTAGACTAGGTATGGGTGAGGTCCCAAGTGTAGGGGAAGATTTGGTTAGGTTAATAGAAGTGGATGAGGTATTTGGTAGAGATGAGGGGGGTGAAGATGAGGACATAGGCATTTTAAGCTTCTGTAAACACTTTGGGTATATGGTAGAGGCATCAGGATCGGTCATTTGCATTTGAGTAGAATATGGCGTACTCAAACGTTCCCATAGGACTTGTCTATCTTCTAGGGAATGATAGTCTCACGTGTGAATAGGAACTTTTGTATGGAAGAAAGGTGGGTTGTGATTCCGGTCCACTGTGGGTGTGATACAAGGGGTATATGAGGCATTGTATCAATGGGCGTTAAGAGGTCAACCGGTTGCTGAAAATATTTAGGTGATGAAGGACTAATAGGTAGGAGGGCGTGTTTGAGAGGATCTGTCATGTTTAAAGAATGTGGTGATGTCGGTTCAAGAGGTTTCTCATCTAAGGATGACAAAAGAAGTGGCGAGCCTTCCTCTTATACAGCAAGAATGGTAGAAGGAGACGTTTGGGAAATAGATAAATTAGATAACATCCGCTCACAGTCTTGCAAGGATGTGGTGTAAGAAGGCTCATTTGTGAGAAGGGAACTCTGGGTGGTTAATTCCTTGATGGGTAAAGGAACGGCAAGGATTTCAGTTTGTCTTGATGGCGAGGAAGGGGGTTCGGTTTCTGCGTTAGTGAAGAGGTTTGATTTAGAATTTGCTCGATAGAGCTCTTTGGCTGGGAATCGAAGACTGCATGGATCTCATGAACACTCTCCTCGGCTAAGATATCTTGGTTTAGATTACTGTTAGAAGAATGATTTGGGAATGGTTTGTTGAATATTTTCAAATTTCGGTTAGCAGGGGCGTTAGGATTATCGAGGGCTATATCCCCACATCAACCATTTCCCGCACTATGTTTTTCAACATCTTGCAGCTTCTCATGACCGTGTCCCTTCATGCAATGGAAGTTACTGTAAGTCATTTTCTTTGTACCAAGAAGGTATGGCACGAGTGGAATCAAACCCGTGAGTGAGGTTTAACAGAGGTAAGGTAATGGCTCCCGCTTTAAGCAATTTTTCCAATATCACACCATATGTTTCTCCCAAGGAGTGTAGTTGATGGGCTCTCGCTTTATACTTATAGGTGGTTTTGGTGGGGTATTAGACGGTGGTTGGGATTTGACCATCACCGTGTGCATGGCCCCTTTTGATTTCGAAGTAGTCGATGGGTGAGGATTGGTGGTGTTAGGTTTGTTGATGGAATCTTGGGTTCGGAAAGTGGGGTTTTTGTTGCGCAACCACAATTTCTCTTCCTCTAAGGCTCGAATCTCTAGTTTTGAGCCATAGTAAAGGCCTCATCAAATGTATGGAAAGTTTTAATTTGGAAGGTAGGAGAGATGTTCTTAGCGCAGGCCCGCGTAAACAGTTTGATAAGTTCGGTCTGAGGCAAGGCATACGTAAGTTGGTTGATAAGGCCCCGCCATCGTCCAACGAAATCTGTGATAGATTCGTCTTCAAATTGTCGGATGGCATAGAGGTCGGTGATAGATACTTTCTTGGCAATGTTAATGGAGAAATGATCCAAGAAAGATTGGGCTAGCTGGTTAAAAGAGAAGATTGAGTGCTAGGTTAAAGCATTGTACCACTCCAAGGCGGGTCCTGATAAGGACATGGGAAAGGTGTGGAGTAGTAAAGCGTCGTCGTGAGCAATCAGATAGCAGGCATGTCTAAATGATCGCAAGTGTTGTTGAGGGTCCTCCTTACTGTTAAAATGGGTAAACTTTGGTAATTCCCATTGAGGAGGATATGAATGAAGGGGGACTGAAGGGTGGATAGGCTCCCGACAAACTTGCTCGTATGTCAAGGCGCTACGACTTCCTGAAACAGAAGCCTCCAGATTTTGCATTTTGTCCATCATTTGTTTAATTAAATCAGAAGTTGGATGAGATGATGGTGTGGTTGTGGTAAATGGAGGAAAATTGGGCCAAGGGCCACCGCTAGACAATGGTGGGGTTAAATGTTGATAAGGTATGGAGGACAAATGTGTTGAGGCAACCGAATAGGGATGTCCTATATAAGTTGTTGAGGTTACCGGATATGTGTGTGGAAATGAAAAGGTGGGCGGAGCTTGAGAAGGAAAGCTCGTGTGGATAGGTGGCAGAGAGCAAGTCATGAATAGAATAGTCTGCAAGAGAGACGAGGTAGGAGCAAGTCGGCGGTAATGACATGTTGGGCCCAAGATTAACCAAAGGAAATCCAATCAGGCCGTATGAACCCCTTAAGCTGCCGAGGTAGGCGACGGGACCAAGGATGTGGAAGGCAAAAGAGTTATTAGGTAGAGAAGGGGCTAAATGAGCAGCTATACCGATAGGCATGCCAACAAGGAGTTGACCGTCGGTGTACGGTCAAGGGCATGAGACAAATAATATGTATGACAAAGGCTAGGATTAGGATTAGCATCCAGTAAATTTGGCAAATTCTTTATCTCGCACAAGAATTTTAGGAACCTCACCGGTGTCCATAGGATTCCCATGTAATGTGAAGGGGGTGATTCAGCAAAGGCACAGAGCAAGCATGTGAAACCATGGCGGCATCTTGCTTTTGAGTGATAACAACCATGGACAGAGTACATAGAGGGTTTTAATCTATCAAGAATAGAAATGAATGCAGACTTAATGGTGAAATTGTAGGTTGCTTTGGTTTGTCAGAACTGAATATAAAAGACAAGAATCGATATCGATCCGATAACCGATGTCGGTTAGACTATAGCCAACATCGGTCACTTAACCGATGTCGGTGTAATAAGACTGGTATAAGAAAATATAAGAAGCTGCTGATTTGATTGTTAACAATGCTCAGTACATTTATCAAATTGTTCTAAGGTGATCACAGAAGATAGTGTATAACAGAGAAAACAGAACTGAAAACAAGCAAGATGCACACGCAAATCCAGAGACTAACCCTAGGGTTAATTTTAATTATTGTGGGCTTATGCCTTTATACGTGGAATGCTGTCAATCCTAAACAAAAGACTTAGGGGAAATGTCAAGTTTGTTTTGGCTTATAAGGTTACCTCAATCGGGCGGAGGAATACCACGGAAAAGGGGGATTTTTGAGTGTTGTTTAATTATGAAGTGATTCGGTATGTGTTGTGCAGTGAAAGTAAGATTAATTTCCTGTCAATACCGTGGAAATCACCCCCACTTGTATGACCTGTTACTTAGTCTATGTTCACTAGAATTGAAAATAGCAAGCAAGAATGTAATGCACGTGTTTTAAACCCAAATCGAAAATGATATTCGATGAAGCAAATAAGATGAATTTCACTAATGTGAAACTAGGAAAGCAAGACAAATTCTTTACTAAATAAAAAAACAGCAACAACAAGTATACTTCCTAAAATGAAAGCAAGCAAGAGAAACAGAAACCCGAAATGGGTCCCACCGGGCGTGCCAAAATGTTTCGCACGGAATGTTTTGCTCTGCAGAATAGACTTGCTTCTATCCTATCATTCCTTTGAGAAACAGATAAGGGTTAGGGCTAGGAGGAATACCTGTTGAATGTTGAGATGGTGTGTGCATACCGTAGAGAAAGATCAGATCGACTGCGAAGAACTCCTTTTTGTCTTGGAAGGACTACCTGCAAGTAAGAATACAGGACCACCAGATTTTAATTAGACAATAAATGAGGGAGCTGCCTTAGGCCCAGGAAATATAAAACTTCCTTTCGAAGGTGGTCAGTTCCCCTTTTAATATGAATTAACACAAATGATAACAAAGAAAGCTATTGCAAAATCACGATTTAGGTATCTTGTTACAAAGCAATAGAAGCTAAATTATCAATAATAAAGCGTCACGTTATTTGTTTGGTTACTGGTCATTGATACATTCAGGTTGAGTTATAGGGATAAACCAGACTGGATCTGAGGTTGTTAGGTGGCAAATAGGTGAGAAAAAGGTTTTGGGGTATAAGTCACAGTGACCGACGCCGGTCACTGGGTAACCGACCACGGTTAGAGAACCGCTGCCGGTAGGGGATAAACGATACCGGTAGGGTCAGCAATCTAAGTGCTTCTGGATAGAGGTTGGTTGCAAGGTGATTGCGGGGTTATTAAGATTGGGGGATGGCCTGAGGGAATGATGGGAGGATAGGGAAGACTCAGAGTGTGGTAAAATGGCCTTCTGGGCAATATCAGGATGTATGGGTGAAGGTTAAGTGCAGTATGTTGCTGGTAGTAGATCTAGGAATAAACTTATGATTACTATTAATCAACAGGCTCAAGAAAATGGTGCTTAGAAACATATAAAACACTACTTACTCATCCCTGATGCAGATGCAGGTTTCAGGACTGTGATGATGAAGACAGGACCCAAGTTGGATGATCTAACAATCCAAGATGAGTTATCTCCTCTTCTGATGCTCGGATGAGTGTTACTGGGCTCTGGTTATTCAGTTGCAGTCTTGGGCTTGATGTCCTTCTCTGCAAACTCTTCCTATTTCTTCACTTGTCTCTGCTTGGCCAAGCAAAATCTGGATCCTTTCAATGATTTCTCCTCCTTTCGATCAAATGAAAATCCGATCCTTTGTTTTTGGTTGGAAGTGGTCATTTACGGGGAACCGATGGTGGTTACACAACCGACGGCGGTCGAGTAGGAACCGGTATCGGTCAGGTAAAAGTGGGCTATTTTTGGTAAAATAGCCAGCTTTCCCTCCTTTTCTTCCGAGGGATTGGTTGCGGGCTTGGTCCAGTCATTATGAAGTTGGTTTTTGGTGCGGGTAAGGAGTAATTAGTCATAGGTGTGGATTTGGACCAAGTTATAGGTCTTAATTAGGTTAGTTTAGGGTTAAGACTAGGTCATGATGAGGTGGCAACATGAGGTGGTAGGTATGGTGATGTGGATTTATTAATTATAAGGTAATTGATAAATAATTGTGTAAGGTTTAGGTGATGAGGTTAGGTTGTGAAATGAGATGCGGGGCACAGGGTGTCGTAAGACACAAATTTGGTGTCTACACACTGACATCTCACCTTGCCAAATTACATGGGAGCTCCCCTATTAGCTTACCTTGAGCTTGCTAAGGAGTTCACCTTGCCGAATCACCTTGAGCTCACATCGAGTTTGTGAAGCAGATTCACCAAGTAGCTCACCTGGGAGCTCACCGAGTAGCTTGACTTGAGCTTGCTTATGAGCTCACCAAGTACCTTATTGAGGACATTTCAGGAGCTCACCAAGTAGCTCACTTTGGAGCTCACATAAGAACTCACCGGGAGCTCATCAAACAGCTAACCCAAAGAGCTCACCTAAGAACTATTCTAGGAGCTCACTGATCAGCTCGAGTTGAGCTCACCTAGGATCTCGTTAAGTAACTCACCTAGGAAATCGACTAAGAACTCACCTAAAATCTCACCTTACCAACTCACCTTGAGTTTTCCTTGCAAACTCACCTTAAGCTCACCTTACCAACTTGCCTTGAGCTCATCCAGTAGCTCACATGTAATCTCACCTCAAATATTTTAACCAGCTCACCTTTGAGCTCACCGGGAACTCACCAAGTAGCTCACCTAGTAGATTGGTTAGAAGCACAAAAAGTAACTTTCCTAGGAGCTCACCCGACAACTCGCCTTATAAGCTCACCTTAAGCTCACCCAGAGCTCACCGAGCAACTCGACTTGAGATCACCCAGGAGTTCATCAAGTAGCTCACTTGAAAACTTACATGGGAGCTCACCTTACCAGCTGCATGGGATCTTTCCTATCAGCTCACCTTACCAACCCACCTTGAGCTTGTCTGGTAGCTCACCTCAGAGTTTGTCGAATAGCTCACCAAGTAGGTCACTTGGGATCTCCCCTAACAGCTTTCTTGGGAGCTCACCGAGAAGCTCACCAAGTAGGTTGACTTGAGCTCATCGAGTAACTCATTGGGGACATTTCCTGGGAGCTTTCTAAGTAGCTCCACTTGGGATCTCACCTAGCAACTCACCCGGGAGCTCGCAAAATAAATCACCAAGTATCTCACACGGGATCTCTTCTAGGAGCTCGACGATCAACTCGAGTTGAACTCGTGTGGGATCTTATCGAGTAACTCACCTAGGAATTCACCTAAGAGCTCACCTGATAGCTCACCTTACCAACTCACCTTGAGCTCACCTTGCTGACTCACCTTAATCTTACCTTGCCAACTTGCCTTGAGCTCATCTAGTAGCTCACATGTAAGCTCACCTCAGAGATTTCGACAAGCTCACCTTTGAGCTCGCTTGGGAGCTCATTGATTAGCTCACCTAGGAGCTTGGCTAGGAGCTCAGCAAGCAGCTCAACTTGAGCTTGTCCAAAAACTTTCCTCAGAGATCACATGATAGCTCACCTTGCTAGCTCACATTGAGCTCACACAAGAGCTCTCCGAGCAGCTCACCCAAAAACACTCCTTATAGCTCACCTAGAAACTCACATAGGAGCTCACCTTACCAGCTTGCCTTGAGCTCAGTAAGGAGCTCACCTTCCCAACTTACCTTGAGCTTGTCTGGTAGCTTGCCTTGAAGTTCATCGAGGAGCTCACCAAGTAGCTCACATGGGAGCTCACCAAGCAGCTCTCCAAGTAGGTTGACTTGAGCTCACTACGAGTTCACCGAGTAACTCACTAGGGACCTCGCCCGTGAGCTTGCCAAGTAGCTCACTTGAAACCTCACCTAGTAGGTCACCTGGAAGCTCACCGAATAGCTCGATAAGTAGCTCTTCCTAGAGATCTTCCTGGGAGCTCTTCCGATAGCTCGCCTAGGAGTTCATCGAGTAACTCACTTGGGAACTCACCTGGGAGCTCACCTGACAGCTCGCCTTGCCAACTCACCTTGAGCTCACTGGTGTAATTCGACTTAATCTCACCTTACCAACTCGACTTGAGCTCAACTAGAAGCTCGTATGTAATCTCACCTCAGAGATTACTGACGGGCCCAACTTTGAGCTCACCTGGGAGCTCATTGAGTAGCTCACCTAGGAGCTCAGCTAGGAGCTTTCCAAGTAGCTCACCTAGGAGCTCGTCGAGTAGCTCAATTTGAGCTTACTCGAAACTCACCGGGAGCTCACCGAGTATCTCACCTTGCCAACTTGCCTTGAGCTTGCCTGGGAGGTTTCCAAGTAACTTGAATTGAGCTCGCACGTGATTTTTTCAAGCAGCTTACGAAAACTTACATGGGAGCTCACCAGCAAACACACCTTGCCAACTTACATGGGAGATCACCTTGCCATCTCATATTTTTCTTGCAAAGGAGCTCACATTACTAACTCACCTTGAGCTTGTTTGGTAACTCACCTCATATTTCATTGAGAAAATCTCCAAGTAGCTCACCTACGACCTCACCTAACAGCTCACTTTGAGAGCTCGCCTAACACTTCACCTAGGAGCACACCAAGTAGCTCACTGAGTAGGTTGACTTTATCTGACTTGTGAGCTCTTCGATCAGCTCACTGAGGACCTCACCTAGGAGCTCACCAAGTAGCTCACTTGGGAGCTCACCTAGCAGCTTTCCTAGGAGGTCGTCGAATAGCTCACCAAGTAGCTCACCTTGAGCTCTTTTAGGAGCTTTCTGATTAGATTGAGTTGAGCTCACCTAGGAGCTTATCGAGTGAATCACCTGGGAGCTCACCTTACTAACTCACTTTAAGCTCACCTTCACAAATCACCTTGAGCTCACCTTACCAACTCACCTTGAGCTCACCTTGCTAACTCACCTTGAGCTCACCTTTGAGCTCACCGAGCATCGACCTAAGAACTTAGCTAGGAGCTTGGCAAGCAGTTCACCCAGGAGCTCATCAAGAAGCTTGACTTGAGCTCACCAAAAAACATGCTTGGGAGCTCACCTAATAGCTCACCTAGGAGCTTGCCTAAGAGCTTACTCGGGAGCTCACCTAGGATCTCACCAAGAAGCTCGACTTGAGCTCACCAGGTGCTCATCAAGTAGCTCATCCAAAAACTTCAATGGGAGCTCTCGCCCGATAGCTCACCTAGAAACTCACATGGGAGCTCACCTATCAACTCACCTTGAGCTCGCTAAGGAGCTCACCTTCCCAACTCACCTTGAGCTCATTTGGTATCTCATCTTGGATTTTTTTGAGTAGCTTACCTAGGAGCTTATCGACCAGCTCACTGAGTAGGTTGACTTGAGGTCCCTTGTGAGCTCATTAGTGAGCTTTCTGAGAAACTCACCGAGGACCTCACTTAGGAGCTCACCAAGTATCTCACTTGGGAGCTCACCTAGAAGCTCACTTGGGAGCTCACCGAATAGCTCACAAACTAGCTCACCTTGGAGCTCACCGATTACCTCAAGTTTAGCTCACCTGGGAGCTCATGGAGTAACACACCTTGTAACTCACCTGGGAGCTATCTTGACACTCACCTTGCTAACTCACCTTGAGCTCATCTAGTAGCTCGCATATAAGCTCACCTAAGAGATTCTTGACAAGTTCACCTGGGAGCTCACCTAGGAGCTCATCCGGGAGCTAGAAAGGTAACTCACCTAGGAGCTCATCGAGCAAAGCATGACATCTTGCCTTGCCAACTCACCTTGAGCTTACCAAGTAGCTTGACTTGAGCTCGATCAGGAGATCATCAAGCAACTCACTCAAAAACTCACATGGGAGCTCACCTGACAACTCACCTTTCCAACTTGCATGGGATCTCACCTATTAGCTCAGCTTGCAAGCTCACCTTGAGATCGCTGAGGAGTTCACCTTGAGCTCATCCGGTAGCTCACCTTGGAGTTCATCGAGTAGCTCGCCAAGTAGCTCACCTAACAGCTCACCTAGGAACTCACCTAATAGCTCACCTCGGAACTCACCTAACAGCTCCAAGAAGGTTAACTTGAGCTTGCTTGTGACCTCACCGAGTAGATAGTCAACTAACTTACCCGGGAACTCACCTTAGAGTTCGCCCGATAGCTCACCTTGCTAACTCACCTTGAGCTCACCTTGCCAACTCACCTTGACCTAATCTAGTAGATCGCATGTAAGCTCACCTTAGAGATTACCAACAAGCTCACCTAGGAGCTCTTTTAGGAGCTCACCGATCAGCTAGAGTTGAGCTCACCCATGAGCTCTTTGAGTAACTCACTTGGGAGCTTGCCTAATAGCTCACCTTGTCAACTCACCTTGAGCTTGCCTTTCCAGCTCATCTTGAGCTCATCTTGTAGCTTACATGTAAGCTCACTTGAGATATTACCAACAAGCTCAATTTTGAACTCACCAGATCTCACCCAGGAGCTCGGTAAACAACTTGCCTAGGAGCTCGTTGAGTGGGAACTCACTTGACAGCTCACCTTGCCAATTCATCTTGAGTTTGCCTTACCAACTCACCTTGAGCTCACCTTGGCAACTCAACTTAAGCTCATCTAGTAGCTCATATTTAAGTGCACCTCAGAGATTACTGACAAGCTCACCTTTGAGCTCACATGGGAGCTTACCGAGAAGCTCACATAGGAGTTTGACCAGATCTTGACAAGTAGCTCACCTAGGAACTCCTCAAGCAGCGGCTCGACTTGAGCTTGCCCGAGAAACTCACCGGGAGCTCTCCTGATAGTTCACGTTGCCATGTCACCTTAAGCTCACCTAGGATCTCACCGAGTAGCTTGACTTGAGATCACCTGGTAGCTCATCAAGCAGCTCACCTAAAAATCATATAGGAGCTCACTTGACAGCTCACCTTGCCAACTCACATGGGAGCTCCCTTATCGCCTTTCCTTACCAACTTGCCTTGATCTCCTCTAGTATATCACATCAAAGTTCATCAACCATCTTGCCAAGTAGCTTTCTTTGGAGCTTGACTAATAGCTCACCTGGGAGCTCACCTAAGAGCTCACCTAGGAGCTCACCGAGTAGCTCACCGAGTAGGTTGACTTGAGCTCGCTTATGAGCTCACCGAGTAGCTTATCGAGGACCTTTTGTGGGAGCTTACCAAGTAGCTCACTTTAGATCTCACCTAGCATCTCACCCGGGAGATGGCCAAATAGCTCACCAAGTAGCTCACCTAGGTGCTATTCTAGGAGCTCACCGATTAGCTCGAGTTGAGCTCACCTAGGAGAGTGTCGAGTAACTTTCCGGGAACTGACTAAGAGCTCACCTGATATCTCAGCTTACCAACTCACCTTAAGTTCACCTTGTTAACTCAACTTAAGCTCACCTTGCAAACTCACCTTGAGCACATCTGATAGCTTGTATGTAATCTCACCTCAGAGATTTCTGACAAGCTCACCTTTGAGTTCACCTGGGAGATCACCAAGTAGCTCACTTAGGAGCTCAAGCGGGAGCTTAGAAAGAAGCTCACCAAGGAGATCACTGATAGGTCACCTTCACACCTCACCTTGAGCTCACCGGGAGCTCAATGAGTAGCTCGACTTGAGCTTACGTAGGAGCTCATCAAGTAGCTCACCTGAAAACTCACATGGGATCTCACCTTACCAACTTGCATGGGAGCTCACCTATCAAGTCACCTTACTAGCTCACTTTAAGCTCACTCAAGATCTCACCTTGTCATCCCACCTTGAGCTTGTCTGTTAGCTCACCTTAGAGTTTGTTGAGTAGGTAACCAAGTAGCTCACTTGGGAGCTTACATAACAACTTGCCTAGGAGCTAACCTAACAACTTGATTGGGAGTTCACCGAGAAGCTCACTAAGTAGGTTAACTCGAGTTCACTTGTGAGCTCATCGGGGACCTTTCCTTGGATCTTACCAAGTAGCTCGCTTGGGAGCTCACCTAGTAGCTCACCAAACAAATCACCAAGTAGCTCACCTAAGAGCTCACCGATCAGCTCGAGTTGAGCTTACGTGGGAGCTCGTCAAGTAACTCACCTAGGAGCTCACCTGACAACTCACCTTACCAACTCACCTTGAGTTCACCTTACCGACTCACCTTGAGCTTTCCTTGCCAACTCATCTTGAGTTCATCTCGGTATCTCACATGTAATCAGAGTAGACAAGCAAATTTGTATCTCACGACACCCCCGTGCCCCGCATATCATTTCGTAACCTAACCTCACCACCTAAACCTTGCATAATTATTTATTAATTACCTTATAATTAATAAATCCACATTTTCAAACTTGCCACCTCATTTTCCACCTCATCATGACCTAGCCCTAATCCTAAACTAACCCGATTAAGACCTATAACTTGGTCTACATCCACACCCATGAATAATTACCCTCACCCGCACCAAAACCAACCTAATAATGACTTGACCAAGCCCACAACTAATCTCTCTAGGAGAAAAGGAGGGAAGGTTGGCTATTTTACTAAAAATAGCCCACTTTGACTTAACCAACATCGGTTCCTACTCGACCACCATCGGTTACGTAACCGCCATCGGTTCCCTGTAAATGACCTCCCCCAACCAAAAACAAAGGGGCTGGAATTCATTGGAAAGATCGGAAGTCATTGGAAGGATCTGAAATTCACTTGACAGAGCAGAGACAAGTGAAGGAAAGAGAAGAGTTTTATAGAGAAGGACATCAAGCCCAAGACTACAACTGAGTAACCAGAGCCCAGTGACACTCATCCAAGCATTGGGAGAGAAGATAACTCATCTTGGATTGTCAAATCATCCTACCTGAACCCTACCTTCATCATCACAGTCCTTGGACCTGTATCTTCATCAGGAACTAGTAAGTAGTGTCTTGTACATTCTTTTAATAACATTTCTTGGACTTCTAAATCACAGTAATTATAAGTCTACTCCCGGATCCACTACCCAAGTAACACCCTACATCTAACTCGCACCTCGTCTACCTTACATTGCCCCAAGAACAACCCCCATATTCTTTGAGTCTTCTCCATCACCCCCATTACCTATCCCCAATCATTTACCAGCCTAATAAACACCATAGCCACCTTATAACCAACCTTTAATAAAAGCCCCTAAATCATCGCCCCTACCGATATCGGTTATCATAAATCAGTATTGATGACAAAGTGACAAAGATCGGTCCTTTGTGACTTAAAACCAAAACCACCTTTCCTCTATTGTTTTAATGAGGCAATTAAATTGTAATTTGGCAATAACTTCTTTTTTAGAATTTGTGTTAATTCGTATTAGCAGAGGGAACTAACCACCTTGAAAGGAAGTCTAATATTTCTTGGGCCTAAGGTAATTCCCTCATTTATTGTCTAATTAGAATCGGTGGTCTTGTATTCTTACTTGCAGTAGTCCTTCCTAGACAAAAAGGAGTTCTTCGCAATCGATCCGATCTCTCTACGGTATGCGCACACCATCCAAACATTCAATAGGTATTCCTCCTAGCCCTAACCCTTATCTGTTTCTCAAGAGAATGAAAGGATAGACGCAACTCTATTCTAGAACTCGAACCATTCGTGTGAAACAAGAACCTCACCTTAGAGATTGCTAACAAGCTTGCCTTTGCGCTCACCTAGGAGCTCATCAAGCTCACCTAGAAGCTCGGCTAGGATCTCGGTAAGAAACTCTACTTGATCTTGTCTAGAAACTCACCTCGAGATCACCCTATAACTCACCTTGAGCTCACCGAGTAGCTCATGTAGAAACTCACCTTACACTCACCCGAAACTCACATGGGAGCTCACCTTACCAGTCACCTTGAGCTCACTAAGGAGCTCACCTTGCCAACTCAACTTGAGCTTGTCTAGTATCTTTCCTTAGAGTTTATCGAGTAGCTCGCCAAGTAGCTTGCCTGGGAGCTCACCGAGTAGCTCTCTGAGGAGGTTGTCTTAAACTCACTTGTGAGCTCACTTGTGAGTTCACCAAGTAGCTCACCGTGGAGCTCACTAAGTAGCTCACTTAGAACCTCTTCGGCAGCTCACCCTGGAAGCTTAATGAACAGCTAGCCAAGTAGCTCACCTAAGAGCTCTTCTAAGACTTCACCAATCAGATTGAGTTGAGCTCACCTCAGAGCTCATTGAGTAACTCACTTGGGAACTCACTTGCGAGCTCACTTGACAGCTCACCTTACTAACTCACCTTGAGCTCACTTATCTAACTCCACTTGATCTCACCTTTCCAACTTGCATTGAGCTCATCTGGTAGCTTGCGTCTAAGCTCAACTCATAGATTATCGGCAAGCTCACCTTTGAGCTCACCTAAGAGCTCACAGAGTAGCTCACCTAGGAGCTCAGCTGGGAGCTCGGCAAGTAGGTCACTTAGGATGTTGTCAAGTAGCTCGACTTGAGCTTTCCTATAAACTCACCTAGGAGCTCGCTTTGCCAGCTTACCTTGAGCTAGCCTAGGAGCTCACAAAGTAACTCGACTTGAGCTCACCCATGAGTTCATCAAGTAGCTTTCCCAAAAACTTACATGGGAGCTCACCCGACAAAGATGCCTTACCAACTCGCATGTGAGCTTACCTTTCCAACTCACATTGAGCTTGTTAAGGAGCTCGGGATTACCAACTCACCTTGAGCTCATCCGGTATCTCACCTTGGAGTTCATCAATAAAATCTCCAAGTAACTCACCTAGGAGGTCACCTAATATCTCACTTGGGAGCTTACCTAACAACTTGCATGGGAGCTCACTAAGTAGCTCCCGAGTAGGTTGACTTGAGCTCACTTGTGAGCTAACCGATTAGCTCACTAGGGATCTCACCTAGGAGCTCACCAAATAGCTTGCTTAGGAGCTCACCTAGCACCTTTCCGGGAGCTCATCGATCAACTTGCTAAGTAGCTCACCTTGAGCTCTTCTGGGAGCTCACCGATTAGCTCAAGTTGAGCTCACCCAGAGCTCATCAAGTAACTCACCTAGGAGCTCACTTGACAACTCACCTTGCCAACTTGCTTTGAGCTCACCTTCCCAACTCACCTTGAGCTCACCTTGCCAACTCACCTTGAGCTCACCTTTGAGCTCACCCGGGAGCTCACCGAGCATCTCACCTAGGATCTTAGCTAAGAGCTTGGCAAGCAACTCACCCAAGAGCTTGTCGAGTAGCTCGACTTGAGCTTTCCTAGAAACTCACCTAGGAGCTCACCTGACAGCTCACCATGCAAGCTCACTTTGAGCTCACCTAGGAGCTCATCGAGAAGCTCGACTTGAGCTCACCTGGGAGCTTGTCAAGTAGCTCACCTAAAAGTTCACATGGGAGCTCACCTTGACACTCACCTTTAGCTTGCTAAGGAGCTCACCTTCCCAAATTACCTTGATCTCATCTAGTAGCTTTCCTTGGAGCTCACCAAGTAGCTCACCTAGGAGGTCACCAAGTAGCTCACCGAGTAGGTCATCTAGTAGCTCGCATGTAAGCTCACCTCAGAGATTACCGAAAAGCTTACCTTTGAGCTCACCTAGGAGTTCATATAGGAGCTCACCTAGGAGCTTGGCTGGGAGATCTACAAGTAGCTTTCCTTGAGCTCACCCGGAGCTTGCCAAGTAGCTCAACTTGAGCTCACCCTGGAGATCATCAAATATCTTTCCTAAAAACTCACCTAGGAGCTCGCCTTGAGCTCACTGAGTAGCTCACCTTGCCAACTCACCTTAAGCTTTTCGGTAGGTCACCTAAGAGTTCATTGAGTAGCTCACCAAGTATCTCACCCGGGAGCTCTCTAATAGCTCACCCGGGAGCTCACCTAATAGCTCACTTGGGGCTCACCGAGTAGCTCACCGAGTAGGTTGACTTGAGCTCATTGTGAGCTCACCGAGCAGCTCACTAGAGACCTTACCTCAAGTCGAGCTACTCAGTGAGCTCCTAAGTGAGCTCAAGGTGAGCAAGGCAAGCATTTGTCAGTAAGCTCCCAAGCAAGTTTCTAGGAAAGCTTAAGTTGAGTTTCTCGATGAGCTCTTAGGTGAGCTACTTGTCGAGGTTTGAGCTGAACTATTAGGTGAGCTACTCAGTGACCTCCTAGGTAAGCTCAAAGGTGATCTTATCAGAAATATCTGAGGTGAGCTTACATGTGAGCTACTAGATGAGCTCAAGGTGAGCTCAAGGTGAGTTAGCAAGGCAAGCTCAAGGTGAGTTGACAAGGTGAGCTGTTAGGTGAGCTCCTAGGTGAGTTACTAGATGAGCTCCTGAGTGACCTCAATTTGAGCTAATCAAGAAGCTCCCAAAAGATCTCCCAGAAAGCTACTTGGTGAGCTATTCGAAAAGCTCCTAAGTGAGCTGCTAGGTGAGCTCCCAATGGAGCTACTTGGCAAGCTCCCAAGCGAGGTCCTGGTGAGCTACTCGATGAGTTGACAAGTGAGCTCAAGTCAAAATACTTGGCGAGATACTCGGTGAGCTCCCAAGTGAGCTATTAGGAATGCTCGAGGTGAGATATTAGGTGAGCTCCTAGGTGAGCTACTTAGTGAGCTACTCGATGAACTCGAGGTGAGATACCGAGATGAGCTCAAGGTAAGTTGGTAGGTTGAGCTCCTTAGCAAGGTCAAGGTGAGATGGTAAGGTGAGATGATAGGTGAGCTCCCATGCGAGTTGGTAAGGTGAGCTATAACACAAGTTCCCATGCAAGTTTTCAAGTGAGCAACTTGATAAGCTCCCGGGTGAGCTCAAGGTGAACTTAGTTAAGCGAGTTTTTAGGCAAGATCAAGTTGAGCTGCTCAACGAGCTTCTAGGGAGCTATTTTCCAAGCTCCCGGTCAAGCTCCTAGGTGAGCTCCTCAGTGATCTCCCATGTGAGCTCAAGGTGAGCTTGTTGGAAATCTCTAAGGTGAGCTTACATGTGAGCTACTAGATGAGCTCAAGGTGAGTTGGTAAAGTGAGCTTAAGGTGAGTTACTTGATGAGCTCCTAGGTGAGCTCAACTAGACATGATCAATAAGCTCCCAAAAGAGCTCCCGGGTGAGCTACTTGGCAAGTTATTCATCGAGTTCCCTGGCAAGCTGCTAGGCATGCTCCCAAGCAAGCTACTTGGTGAGCTCCTAGGTGAGGTCCCTAGTGAGCTGCTCACCAAGCTCACAAATTGAGCTCAAGTCAAGCTACTTAGTGAGATGTTTGGTGAGCTACTAGGTAACCTCCCGGGTAAGCTACTTAGTGAGCTTCTCAAAAACTATGAGGTGAGCTACGAGATGAGCTCAAGGTAATTTGGGTAGGTGAGCTCCTCAGCGAGCTCAAGGTGAGATTTTAGGTGAGCTCTCATGCAAGTTTCATGGTGAGCTATCGGCGAGCTCCCATGTAAGTTTTCGGGTGAACTACTTGACGAACTCATGGGTGAACTCAAGTCAAGATGCTCAGTGAGATCCCTGGGCAAGTTCAAGGTGAGATGGTAAGGTGAGCTATCAGGTGACCTCCTAAGTGAGTTTTCAAGCAAGCTCAAGTTGAGCTACTCGATGAGCTCCTAAGAAAGTTTCTTGCAGAGCTCCTAGATGAGCTCCTAGGTGAGCTTCTTGGTGAGCTCTCAAGAAAACTCAAAGGCAAGCTTGTCAGCCAATCTCTAAGGTGAGCTTACATGGAAGCTACCGAGATGACCTCAAGGTGAGTTAGTAAGGTGAGCTCAAGGTGAGTTAGCAAGGCAAGCTCAAAGAGAGTTGGCAAGGTGAGCTATCGGTGAGCTCGGGAGAGTTCCCGGGTGAGTTACTCAACAAGCTCCTGGTTGAGCTCAACTCAAGTGGATCAGTGAGCTCCCAAAAGAGCTCATAGGTGAGCTACTTGGTGAACTATTTAGTGAGCTACTAGATGAGCTGATAGGTGAGCTCCCAAGTGAGCTACTTGGTGAGATCCCAGGTGAGGTCCCCGGCGAGCTACTCGGTGAGCTCACAAGTGAGCTCACAAGCAAGCTCAAGTCAACCTACTCGGTGAGCTATTTGGTGAGCTCCCAAGCGAGCTACTTGGTGAGTTCCGAGGCAAGGTCCCGGTGAGCTACTCGGTGAGCTCACCAGTGAGATCAAGTCAACCTACTTGGTGAGCTACTTGGTGAGCTACATGGTGAGTTATTAGGTGAGATCCCATGTGAGATACTTGGCGAGCTACTCGAAAACTCTAACCACTACTACAAGATGAGCTCAAGGTGAGTTGGTAAGGTGAGCTCCCATGTGAGCTACTTGGTGAGCTACTCGACAAACTCGCGTGAGCTAAACGAGGAGCTCAATGTAACGCCCGATTTTGTACGTTATCTTGGTGAATGTTTTTCATACTGTTATAACTGCTGAAATGAAGGCAAACATGTTAAGATAACCTCTGATCTTAAAGGAATGTGTTGCTAACTTGGATTCTTGCATGCTGTGATTTATTGTATAGGACAGCAGTTATTGTACTTGCGTGTTTGCTGATGTGACGACAAATTGTCGTATACTTGCTAAACTCTCATGGCTGATTGACAGCACACTTTGAATCAATTCCATTGATCCAAAGTATGTTGTGGTCTTCTTGTGTTTGTTTGTCGATTTACTCTTGAACCGAACCAGAGGTTGATATGAACGTGCAGCGCCTGATTTCAGGTATGAGCAGCTGGCACGTAAATGCCAATGACAGGGGTTCGATTCTTGAACCCTGTACTGTCGAACTTGGGACCTCGTGAGGCAAGAAATGCCTGGACACGGGTGGCCTTGGCATGTGATCCAAAGGACTGAACGTCCTGCACAGCATAGTTACGGGAGTTAGTTGAGAGATTGGGTTAGGGGTTGATTAGTGTTAGTGGTTAGTATGAATTAAACCCTAAGCTAATCCTAAGTCCTAACATGCATCCTAAACTACTACCCTAAGTGGATTTTTAAATTACAAAAAAAAGGGGGAAATAAACCTAAGTCCTAATAACCTAAGGCTAAACTATGACCTAGGTTGAACACTAATGTGCAACCTAAACTAATCCTAATCTAAAGGGGCGCGTAGACCCTTGGAGGGAGAGGATAAGGATGGAGGGGAGTATTCATTAGCATTTAATGGAAAGTCCATATGTGGACAGTGCCAGTTTTGGCGGGGCAGGTAAGAAACGGAGGTATCTGTTTAGAGATGGAGCTAAATTTGGTTTTTGCTTGTGGAATTTGAAAATTTGAGTTCACCAACTCAAGTTGGCAGTGGCGTGGGAAGTTAGGAAAAGGTAGAGCCTTTAATGCATTAATTATCCTTGGTCCTCGCGACCAGCTCACCTTGGAAAGTGTATGAGGGGAATTTTGATTTTTATTTTGTTGATTCGGGCTTTTGCAAAGTTGCTCTGCATTTGGTTTTTCTGGTCTGGTTCAGTCGAACCAGCTCTTGGGATTTGTCACTGTTCTTGGAGATTTTGAGGCTGTTGCTAAGCCTGAAGAAGAAAGGAGTGTTGGGAAGTTTTTGTTGTCGCTGTGGAAGGAAATAATTTGGCAAACGAAGCTTTCTTCAAGTTTGGAAAAGAAATCACAGGCATGTTAAGCCCTTCTCTTTAAAAATTCTTGCTTTGTTTAAGTGTCTCATTAAAACAACCCTGCTCTTGGGTTTTGGATTATGTGATTGTTGTCAAGTCGATATGATTTGGATTTCGTTGATTCTTGCTTTCTTTTCTTGGAAACGTTAAGTAGAATCGCTTCTGGTTGCTAGGCTTTGATTTGTCTTTGCACGAATCGAGTCGGAATATGAGTTGTTGTACTGGTTGTTGACAGTTTGGAGGATTTGAAATAGGTGTTTCCTTCTCTGTTCATGTTGTATGAAATCGGAACAGCACCGTATGAGTTGTTCTCCTTACTGTGTAACCGTTTTCTTGCTGTTGTGTTTGGAACTGTCTTTGCATGCTTAAAGGAATTGTAATACAGTCGTATTGTGTTGGTTTGTTGACAGTATTGAGGATGTTCCTTACTGAAACTATAAGAAATTATGGTTTTGAATACTCAGCTGAGAGTAAATTAATTTTGAGATGGTTGTTAACAATACTTCGAACTGGATAATTCTTTTTAAATGATCTTATGGAATGAAATCTCCACGGACTGTGCGAGTTGTTTGAAGTCGTATTCTTTACTAAAATTTTTAAAGGAAATAGGATTCTTTTTCCTTCTGCTGTTTTGGATTTTGATGAAAATGGCATTTGGGTTTTGTATGAGCATACGAATTGGCTTTGAAGAAAGAAATGATAACACGTTTTGTTGTTTCTTCCTTTTTCTTGCTTAAAAGAAATAAAACTTTTCTCTTCCTTCTGCTGTTTCGGAATTAGAAGGAAATAGCATTTCTGTATTTTAAAGGAATTGGCATTAGAGTTTTATCTGAGTATTGTGAACTCGATTAGATGGATATGCTAGTAATACAATTATTGTTGTGTTTCTTCTTTTATGTGAATTGATGAATACGAATGAGTATTCGTGGGAGTTGGAAAAGAGATAGTTTTCCATCGGAAATTATAATGAATTATATTGTTTCTCTTGCTGAGAGAGTAGATGATTGTTGCGTTTCATTGTTGCTGTTCGACCTTTTTGTTCGGGCTGTCCTTGTGGAAACGCATTTTTAGTTGGATTGCTGTGCAAAGAAGAAATTGCTTGGGGTACTCGTTGTTTATGTTATATTAAATTTAAATGGTTCAGTTTATGAGAGTTGCTGTTCATTATGAACGATTGTTCAACTGTCATTACGACTTGGACTGTCCTGGTAAGGTAAACACGAGATGTTCTTTTTTTTTATTTCCTTGAAGAAGTTGATTGTCTCTTACGGAAATTATAGGGAAACAAATTCTTCTTCTTTTGCTGTTTTGATCCAAATGAAACAGTAATCTGGTTTTGATGAACGTCTTAAGTTCATTCTGACAAAAAGAATTGCAGTGGTATTTAGATGGTTTCGAAAGTCTTTGTTATTTTTTTGTACTAATGGAAATTTTGAATGTCTTCATGTGGTCTTCTGATCCTTGCACTGTCATTCAAGGAAAAATTAAATCGGCACGAATAATTCTTGTTAAGTTGAAGAAAATGATTGTTTCTTATTTGATTAGTTAAAGAAAGCGAATTATTTTCTTTTGGGCTATTTAAATTCGGAAATAGCATTATGATTTGTCTTCTTGTAGGTAACAACATTGAACAAATTTTTTTTTAAACGGAATGCATTCTTTGAATTAAGAAATCATGCAAATAATTGAATGTATGATTTGTATAACTGCATATGAGCTTGATTTAAATGAATTATGAATAAGGACGATGAATTCTTCTTTGTTCTCATTTAAAGCGATTACGAATGAAATTACTCTTTACCGCCGAAAGTGAATTCTGAATGGATTTTGTAAGTTTCACTCTGAACTGTTATCTTGATTTGTGTCTCGTTTGGATTCCATTTTTAGGACAGTCATGTGGAAAGAAATAGGGATATGGATGAATGACTTGGAAAAATGATCTTTTCTTCTTTCACTCAGTTGGAAATCTGTAATTGGTTAATAATGAATTTTGTAGTGCTTGGATAGGAGAAATTGTCTGCATTGTTGTTCGCTTTCTTGTCTGTGCTTGATTGCTTGGAATCTAATATGATGCATAAACTGAAAGGAAGGTAATGGGTTTACATTTCAGTTAGTTTCATCCTTTGCATTTATTATTAATGAAAGGCGTGGAAAGGATAACAGTATGTTATATCAGCAGTAAGCTACTTGTATTCTTAACTTTACAAATATTGTAAATTGAGACTTGAACGGTTAAGTGGAATTGGGACAGCAGTTCCTTGGCTGATTGTGATGATATTTTGATAGTTCAGTTGTTAGGCTGATCTCTCTTTTGTGCCTATTTCGTGATTGATGTTTTACTGTCATTTCATAAAAGCAGGGTTCTTTTATTGAGACAGTTAGTTGAAGCACCTTATTTTAATGATAAGTGCTTAATATGCTCAGTTCATTGAACTGACCCGTGCAAATCATTTTGCAGATGGAATTTGATTAGAATAAAGACATGGCTGTTTTCTAATGCTTCTTGATTAGTTGAAGATGAATTGTAATTGTTACTTTTATTCCTCTTTGAGGAATTGTGAAAAGAAGAAAGTATATTCTTCTATCTATGAGTTGTAATGATGTTTTATGTAAACCATGTCCATTCAGTTGGATTGGCAAATGTATGGATTATGACATGAAATGATGAATACAATTACAAGTGTGATATTTTAATAATTATATCAGTTTGATATTGTTGACTAAATTGGAAATATAATGTTATTTCTTGATTTGGATTTGTTTAATTTTCCTTGGATGGATGCTAAATGGGAACTGATATCTATTCTTACCTAAATGCAACTTTTAAGTTGAAATATGCAATTAGTTCATACTTGGATAAAGATGAATTTTTAATTGACATTAAAAAGGATTAGGAAGAATATGATTCCATAACCGACAGGTATTCAGGATTAGCTTAGGAGCTAAGGAATATCAATTAACTTCGGAGTAATCGAATTTCGCTTTCGAACTCCATTAATGATCTCGTATGCTAAATTCAGAATAAAGGATATAGGACAAGTATATCCATAACTAATGGACCTTAACTATGTAACGTTAAGGAGAACAAATGAATACATTTCTCGGGAATTAGACCTCGTATAAATGACGTCTAATAAGCTAGAATTCTGAATTTAGTTACAGTTGGGAAAATCTTGGCTAAGTTTAATAGGTTAAACTTATCACGTCCGTCGGTACGGACTGCTTAATCCAATGATTAAGAAGAGAACCAAGTAGGGAAATGCAGCCCTTCGACACGAAGGAGAAGATGCATAGCAAGCTAATGGATGGATTTAGTCCCTCTTAGCTATATACAACTGTAACGGAAACGAGGATCAAGGGATCAACATGGATGTTGAAAGTTGAATCTTAATTATTAAGATCGTATCCAAATCACTTGAGCAGGATGTGTATTCTCGATGGGAGGATTCCGTAGGAAATTGACATACGCCAGCTACAACAAGGTGTCTTCATGAAGACGGGGTCTTCATGATGACACAATGTTGCAGCTAACATATTGCAATGCCCTCCTGAATTAAAACATTAAGAATACATAGGCTGAAGGTGAAGTTCTTGGCTGGGGATCGGAGTATGATCTGGTATACGGAGTGACTCCGGGATACTAAAGATGACTAGACACACGGAGTCATGGGGAACGACACCGTATGTCTGTGTATCTTTAGTTACTAGGAGTGCCTTCCTATATTCGTTCATATTACTAGTTAGAAATTGGAAGTTTAAATCTGACCTTAAACTGAGAGGACTGGTAGGAACTAGGAAAGACCATTCTAGATAACAGGTGAAGTGAAGTGAAGGACGTATTCCATTGATGTGTATCACATCCAGGAATATGATCATGCAAAGCATGTGAAAATCTTTGGCCAAAGTATCGTAAGTGCTGGTTGTGTTGTCCTTATCACTTAATTTAAGATGCAGGATGTCAGATGAATATCAAGAAACAGATATTCATATAGGCTTCTTAAATGGATCACTTCGATAACCGGAAATGGTTATGAGAACTGGTATATATATTATACTATGCATAAACGAACATGAAGGATCGGTTGTTGCCGAGTCATGAAATGAAGGATCGTTGAAACTCCGAGCCATGAAAATGGAAGATCGGCAGTTCCTCGAGTCATTTACAGCAGCATATAGAATTTTTATAAGATTGAATGGCATTGAATGTGTGTTCCATATTGTAAATATGTGAACAGGGAACATTATTTTTAAAAAGAAATTGTGTGATCCAAACTGTGTTGTTTGGGAAGAGAACAATTATTAAAACTTGAACGTGTGTTTGAAATTGATAATTCTTACAGAGAACGTTATCAAAAAAAAAAAAAAAAAAATTCCATTGTTCTGATATCTTAAAATGGGGATGTTACATCTTGGTATCAGAGCTGAAGGTTGCAGCTCTTAGACCTAATGAGTCCATGATATTAATAAGGTTTACATTTTCTTATTGAACAGAAAATGGTCAGGACAAGAGGGAATGCTGCGAATAACCCGTTACAGGGTGGAGAAGTAGTGACTGCCCAAAAGCTGGATGAAATCCTTGCTACCCTACTTGATATGAGGGATCGTTTGACTGTTTTGGAACAACAGTCAATGGGCAATGAAGAGGAGGAGGACGAAGCTGAAATAAATGATTAGCTACCTCCTATGGACAACATCAACGGAGGGAATCTGGGTGTTGATGATAATTATGTAATTGCTCCTAATCCCCCTGAAAATAAAAGGGCAAGATTAGCAGCTGAACTTACAAATGATATAAAGAGAATAAGTCCTCCAAAGTTTGATGGAACAACTCTTGGGGACGGAGCTGAGAACTGGCTCAGTGAAATGGAGAAATACTTTACAATAAGAAACTTCTCCGAAGAGACTAAAGTGATATGGGGAGCATATCAGCTTTCTCATGAAGCATCATCATGGTGGGACAACCGTAAGGTTGAGTTGAATATTGTCGAATCAGACATAACTTGGGATCAATTTAAGGGTTATTTTAGGCAACGATGGTTGCCTCAACTCTATTTTGATAGGAAAATGACTGAATTTCAGGCGGTCGCATGAGGAAGGTCATCGGTGACAAAATACTAAGAAGGGTTTACTAAACTCCTTAAGTATGTGCCGCAATACCAAGCTGATGAGAAGTTCGAGAATATGGAAATTCATAATGGGACTGAATCCCATCATTGGTGGTGAAGTGGATGTCCGAGGCCTAACCACCATGGATGGAGTTGTCGAAAATGCAATTAGATAGGAACAGAAATTGAGGGCAATATCTGCTCACAGGGAAGAGATAAGGAAAAAGATTCCCAATCCTTCTTCATCTCTTGCACCAAAAAGGGGACCTTGGAAAAGGTTTGGTGTGAAAAACAAAATTGTTGTAGATAACAACAAGAAACCTGTGATGAACAGACCTATAAATAGCATGCGGAACAGCTTCACAAAAGTTAATGGCATTGGACAGAAGTCCTATGGAAGCTAAAATGATAAATTCAAGGCTGGTAACAAATTTGAGCCTAGAAAAGGGCCAGCTAGAGGATGCTTCAACTGTGGAAAGGACTACTATTCGAATCACTGTCCTCTGAAGAAGGATGATCGTAGACAAGCAAAGCATAGGATACATCTTTGCGTATGGCTATGACAAGTGAAAAGCGAGTGACACCCATAGAAGTTACGGGTAAGTTATTCGAGTACACTGTAGTTATACTTTTGATACTAGAGCTACAAAATGTTTTATTTCTGCTAAACTTGCTATGAAATTAAAAAGAAAGGCTGCAAGAATGAATAAAACATGGAAAGTGCATTATGGGAATAATGTTGTCCATACAGTCGAAATGTGCCATTTTGGGGCAATTCTTGATCTGCCTGGTTTCTCCACCAAAGTTGACTTGTATGTCACTCCTCTAGGATCATATGACATCATTATTGGAATTAACTGGTTGGCTGAACATAAGGTAATGGTCGAATGTTACGAAAAACAAATCTGTTGCTTTGATGACCTGCAGAAAGTAGCAGTCATTCAAGGTGTAAAACGGGAAGTTACAGTCAGGAAACTGATGGCTATGCAACTAAAAAGGGCTAAAAATAGAGGTTGCACTTTGTATGCAGTAAAAGTGATAGAAAATGTGGAAGAAGATAATGATTTCATGGAAAGATATCCATTGCTGAGGGATTTCCGTGATGTGTTTCCGGAGGAATTGCCAGGTCTTCCGCCTAAACGTGAGTTTGACTTCGCAATAGAAATCAAACCTGGAACTGAACCCATATCTAAGGCACCTTATAGAATGACTACCATTGAGTTGGTAGAGTTGAAGGCTCAGTTACAAGAACTTCTGACTAAGGGGCTGATAAGACCGAGCATCTCACCTTGGGGAGCGGTAATTTTTGTAAAGAAAAAGGATAGAACATTGAGGGGCATGCGTTGATTACTGAGAATCTTTGAACAAAGCAACTATTAAAAATCGGTACCCACTTCCTAGGATTGATGATCTATTCAATCAGATGCGAGGAGCATCAGTTTATTCAAAAATAGATCTTCGATCAGGGTACCATCAGCTGAGAATAAAGGAAGAAGATATTCATAAAACAGCTTTTAGAATGAGGTACGGGCATTATGAGTTCACGGTGTTACCTTTTGGGCTGACTAATGCACCTGCCGCCTTCATGAATCTAATGAACAATATTTTTCAAGAGTACTTAGACAAGTTTGTGCTTGTATTCTTGGATGACATTCTTATATACTCTAAAAATGTCGAAGAGCACCAAGAACATCTCAGGATAGTGCTGGAAATCTTAAGAAAGAGGAAGTTGTATGGAAAACTGTCCAAATGTTCCTTTTATGATGTAGAGGTGCATTATTTGGGACACGTTATAAGCAAAAATGGGATAGCTGTTGACCCTTCAAAGATCACAGCTATAACTGAGTGGCCTGTGCCTAAGAATGTGCATGAAGTGAGGAGCTTCATGGGCTTGGCTGGATATTATCGAAAGTTTGTAAAGGAATTTTCAAAAATTGCTGCCCCAATCACTTCACTGCAAAAGAAAGAAAAGAAATTTTGTGCGGGACAGACAAATGTGAATCTGCCTTTAAGAATTTAAAGGAACATTTAACTACAAAGCACCTATTTTGATGCACAGATCCAAGTGGAGATTTTATGGTTGTAACGGATGCCTCAGGAGAAGGCCTTGGAGGTATTCTATTACAAAATAACCATGTCATCGCTTATGAAAGCAGAAAGCTTAAGTTACATGAACAGAACTATGCTCCACATGATCTTGAGCTCACCGCCATTGTTCATTCACTTCAAATGTGGAGGCATTACCTTTCAGGAAAGCCCTTCGAGTTAAAAACAGACCATTTGGGGCTGAAGTATATTTTTACTCAGCCAAATCTGAATGCAAGGCAGCGAAGATGGTTAGAATTTCTGTCTCAGTATGATTTCGATATAAGCTACATTAAGGGCAAGGAAAATAGAGTAGAAGATGCTCTGAGTCGAAGGAAGCATATCTCTACTCTTATAACGTTAAGAACTCAGTTTAAGGATGAGGTGAAAGATGCCTTGGAATCAGATCCTTATTTCCAGCAAGTCAAATCAGCACTTGCTGCAGACCCGAGGGATGTCAGGTATAAGGGATTCCGTTTTGATAATGAAGGAATTCTGAGGTTCGAAAACAGGGTATATATACCCTTGGCAAATGACTTAAGAGGAAAATTGTTAACTGAATTCCATAATTCACCTTTTTCTGGACACCCTGGCATTACAAAAATGCTCGCTGATCTTAAGCAGCAATATTTCTGGAAGGGAATGAAAAAGGATGTGGCAGAGTTTGTAACACACTGCTTGGAATGTCAGCGTGTTAAGGTGGAACATATGCACCCCGCTGGATTATTGTATCCCCACAGTATTCCACAGTATAAATGGCAAGTGATAACGATGGATTTCGTTCAAGGATTGCCTATGTCAAGAAATAAGCATGACATTATTCTGGTTGTAGTCGACAAATTGACCAAAGTGGCACACTTCATTGCTGGTAATTTGAAGGACAATGCACCAAAGATCTTAGAAGAAGATTTGTACATGAAATCTTTGATTGCATGGAATACCGAGAATTAATCATATCGACGCAGAGATCCGAGGATGACATCAAGGTTTTGGCAAATGCTTAATGCGGCCTTGGGGACTAAATTGAACTTCAGTTCTGCATATCATCCAGAAACGGATGGACAGACTGAGAGAGTTAATCAGGTTTTAGAGGACATGTTAAGGATGTATTGCATGGACCAGCAGTATAAATGGGAGGAATACCTTCCGCTGGTAGAATTTTCTTACAATAACACCTATCATGCCTCTTTAAAAATGGCGCCCTTTGAAGCATTGTATGGAAGAAAATGCAGAACCCCTGTCAGCTGGGATAGCGTTGAGGACAGAGAGGTAATTGGGCCAGAAATCCTTATGGAAATGGAATAGCAAATCAAAAAGATTCGGGAACATCTAAAGGAGGCTGCTAATAGGTAAAAGAGCTATGCAGACTTGAAGCGAGTTGACAGGCATTATAAACTGGGAGATAAGGTCTTTCTTGGTGAAGCCGAAAAAGATCTCAATAACTTTTGGCAACTTTGCCAAGTTATCACCACGTTATGTGGGACCTTTTGAAATTGTTGAAATAATCAACCCTGTAGCTTATCATCTAGCATTACCTCCTGCTTTGTCTCAAATGCATGATGTTTTTCATATTTCTTTGATTAAGAAATACGTGACAAATTTATCACATGTGCTAAATTAGAATTCCTTGCAGGTACAAGACCCAGGAATAATCGTGGTTAAGCCCATTCGAGTGCTGGGAACTCACCAGTTGTACTTGAGAAATCATGAAGTGAACCAATGTAAGGTCCAGTGGGACCAGTTCAGCGAAGAAAGTGCAACTTGGGAAAATCTCAAAGAAATGAGATCTACTTTTCCACACCTATTTAATCGAATTTGAAATCCAAAGAACTGATAATTCTACCAAATTTAGACAATTATTAGTCTATTGTATAGTTGTCTTAAAACACTGTTTTTAAGAGTGAATCTATTTTTGGTATGAACTTATGAATGAAGGGGACAATAACTAAACTTTGTCCTAGGAACTCCTTGATTTGTTTAATCTGATCATCGGGATGATGATTCTTTAAGGAGGGAAGAATGTAATGCTCTGATTTTGTACGTTATCTTGGTGAATGTTTTTCATACTATTATAACTGCTGAAATGAAGGAAAACATGTTAAGATAACCTCTGATCTTAAAGGAATGTGTTGCTAACTTAGATTCTTCCATCTTTGTGATTTATTGTATAGGACAATAGTTATTGTACTTGCGTGTTTCTTGATGTGACGAAAAATTGTCGTATACTTACTAAACTCTCGTGGTTGATTGACAAGACACTTTGAATCAATTCCATTGATCCAAAGTATCTTTGTGGTCTTCTTGTGTTTGCTTTGTCGATTTACTCTTGAACCGAACCAGAGGTTGATATGAACGTGTAGCACCTGATTATAGGTATGAGCAGGTGGCACGTAAATGCCAATAACAAGGGTTCGATTCTTGAACCCTGTACTGTCGAACTTGGGACCTCGTGAGGCAAGAAATGCCTAGACACGGGTGGCCTTGGCATGTGATCCAAAGGACTGAACATCCTGCACAACATAGTTACGGGAGTTAGTTGAGAGATTGGGTTAGGGGTTGATTAGTGTTAGTGGTTAGTATGAATTAAACCCTAAGCTAATCCTAAGTCCTAACATGCATCCTAAACTACTACCCTAAGTGGATTTTTAAATTACAAAAAAAAGGGGGAAAATAAACCTAAGTCCTAATAACCTAAGGCTAAACTATGACCTAGGTTAAACACTAATATGCAACCTAAACTAATCCTAATCTAAAGGGGCACGTAGACCCTTGGAGGGAGAGGATAAGGATGGAGGGGAGTATTCATTAGCATTTAATGGAAAGTCCATACGTGGACAGCGCCAGTTTTGGCGGGGCAGGTAAGAAACAGAGGTATCTGTTTAGAGATGGAGCTAAATTTGGTTTTTTCTTGTGGAATTTGAAAATTTGAGTTCGCCAACTCAAGTTGGCAGTGGCATGGGAAGTTAGGAAAAGGTAGAGCCTTTAATGCATTAATTATCCTTGGTCCTCGCGACCAGCTCGCCTTGGAAAGTGTATGAGGGGAATTTTGATTTTTATTTTGTCAATTCGGGCTTTTGCAAAGTTGCTCGCATTTGGTTTTTAAGTGCAGTTGGTCAGAACCAGCTCTTGGGATTTGTCACTGTTCTTGGAGATTTTGAGGCTGTTGCTAAGCCTAAAGAAGAAAGGAGTGTTGGGAAGTTTTTGCTATCGCTGTGGAAGGAAATAATTCAGCAAATGAAGTTTTCTTCAAGTTTAGAAAAGAAATCACAGGCATGTTAAGCCCTTCTCTTTAAAAATTATTGCTTTGTTTAAGTGTCTCATTAAAACAACCCTGCTCTTGGGTTTTAGATTATGTGATTGTTGTCAAGTCGATATGATTTGGATTTTGTTGATTCTTGCTTTCTTTTCTTGGAAACGTTAAGTAGAATCACTTCTGGTTGCTAGGCTTGATTTGTCTTTACACGAATTGAGTCAGAATATGAGTTGTTATCTTGGTTGTTGACAGTTTGGAGGATTTAAAATAGGTGTTTCCTTCTCTGTTCATGTTGTATGAAATCGGAACAGATCATATGAGTTGTTCTCTTACGTGTAACTATTTTCTTGCTATTGTGTTTGGGAACCTGTCTTTGCATGCTTAAAGGAATTGTAATCTGATCGTATTGTGTTAGTTTGTTGACAATATTGAGGATGTTCCTTCACGAAACTATAATAAATTATGGTTTTGAATACTCGGTGAGAGTAAATTAATTTATAAATGGTTGTTAACAACACTTGAACTAGATAATTCTTTTAAATGATCTTATGGAGTGAAATCTCCATGGGTCATGCGAGTTGTTTGAAGTCGTATTCTTTACTAAATTTTTTAAAGGAAATAGGATTCTTTTTCCTTCTGCTGTTTTGGATTTTGATGAAAATGGCATTTGGGTTTTGTATGAGCATATGAATTGGATTTGAAGAAAGAAATGATAACACGTTTTGCTGTTTCTTCCTTTTTCTTGCTTAAAAGAAATAAAACTTTTCTCTTCCTTCTATTGTTTTGGAATTAGAAGGAAATAGCATTTCTGTATTTTAAGGGAATTGGCATTAGAGTTTTATCGAGTATTATGAACTCGATTAGATGGATATGCTAGTAATACAATTATGCTGTGTTTCTTCTTTTATGTGAATTGATGAATACGAATGAGTATTCGTGGGAGTTGGAAAAGAGATAGTTTTCCATCGGAAATTATAATGAATTATATTGCTTCTCTTGCCTAGAGAGTAGATGATTGTTTCGTTTCATTGTTCTTTGTTCGAATTTTTGTTCAGGCTGTCCTTATGAAAACACATTTTTAGTTGGATTGCTGTGCAAAGAAGAAATTGCTTGGGGTACTCGTTGTTGATGTTATATTAAATTTAAACAGATTCGAGTTTATGAGAGTTCTTTGTTCATTATGAACAATTGTTCAACTGTCATTACGACTTGGACTGTCCTGGTAAGGTAAACACGAGATGTTCTTTTTTTATTTCCTTGAAGAAGTTGATTGTCTCTTACGGAAATTATAGGGAAACAAATTCTTCTTCTTTTGTTGTTTTGATCCAAATGAAACAGTAATCTGGTTTTGATGAATGTCTTAAGTTCATTCTGACAAAAAGAATTGCAGTGGTATTTAGATGGTTTCTGAGTGCTGTTATTTTTTTGTACTAATGGAAATTTTGAATGTCTTCATGTGGTCTTCTGATCTTTGCACTGTCATTCAAGGAAAAATGAAATCGGCACGAATAATTCTTGTTAAGTTGAAGAAAATGATTGTTTCTTATTTGATTAGTTAAAGAAACGAATTCTTCTCTTTTGGCTGTTTAAATTCTGGAAATAGCATTATGATTTGTCTTGCTGTAGGTAACAGCATTGAACAAAATTTTGTTTTGAACGGAATGCGTTCTTTGAATTAAGAAATCATGCGAATAATTGAATGTATGACTGTATAACTGCATATGAGCTTGATTTAAATGAAGTATGAATAAGGACGATGAATTCTTCCTTGTTCTCATTTAAAGCTGATTACGAATGAAATTACTCTTACTGCCTGAAAGTGAATTCCGAATGGATTTTGTAAGTTTCACTCTGAACTGTTATCTTGATTTGTGTCTCGTTTGGATTCCATTTTTAGGACAGTCATGTGGAAAGAAATAGGGATATGGATGAATGACTTGGAAAAATGATCTTTTCTTCTTTCATTCAGTTGGAAATCTGTAATTCGTTAATAATGAATTTTGTAGTGCTTGGATAGGAGTAAGCTATCTGCATTGCTTTTTCTTTCTTATATGTGCTTGATTGCTTGGAATCTAATATGATGCATAAACTGAAAGGAAGGTAATGGGTTTACATTTCAGTTAGTTTCATCCTTTGCATTTATTATTAATGAAAGGCGTGGAAAGGATAACAGTATGTTATATCAAAGATAAGCTACTTGTATTCTTAACTTTACAAATATTGTAAATTGAGACTTGAACGATTAAGTGGAATTGGGACATGTAGTTCCTTGGTTGATTGTGATGATATTTTGATAGTTTAGTTGTTAGGCTAATATCTCTTTTGTGCCTATTTCGTGATTGATGTTTTATTTGTCGTTTCATAAAAGCAGGGTTCTTTTATTGAGATAGTTAGTTGAAGCACCTTATTTTAATGATAAGTGCTTAATATGCTCGATTCATTGAGCCGACCTGCAAATCATTTTGCAGATGGAATTTGATTAGAATAAAGACATGGTTGTTTTCTAATGCTTCTTGATTGGTTGAAGATGAATTGTAATTGTTACTTTTATTCCTCTTTTAGGAATTGGGAAAAGAAGAAAGTATATTCTTCTATCTATGAGTTGTAATGATGTTTTATGTAAACCATGTCCATTCAGTTGGATTGGCAAATGTATGGATTATGACATGAAATGATGAATACAATTACAAGTGTGATATTTTAATAATTATATCAGTTTGATATTGTTGACTAAATTGGAAATATAATGTTATTTCTTGATTTGGATTTGTTTAATTGTCCTTGGATGGATGCTAAATGGGAACTGATATCTATTCTTACCTAAATGCAACGTTTAAGTTGAAATATGCAATTAGTTCATACTTGGGTAAAGATGAATTTTTAATCAACATTAAAAAGGATTAGGAAGAATATGATTCCATAACCGATAGGTATTCAGGATTAGCTTAGGAGCTAAGGAATATCAATTAACTTCGGAGTAATCAAATTTCGCTTTCGAACTCCATTAATGATCTCGTATGCTAAATTCAGAATAAAGGATATAGGACAAGTATATCCATAACTAATGGACCTTAACTATGTAACGTTAAGGATAACAAATGAATACATTTCTCAGAATTAGACCTCGTACAAATGACGTCTAATAAGCTAGAATTCTGAATTTAGTTACTGATTGGGAAAATCTTGGCTAAGTTAAATAGGTTAAACTTATCACGTCCGTCGATGTAACGGATTTGCTTAATCTAATGATTAAGAAGAGAACCAAGTAGGGAAATGCATCCCTTCGACACAAAGGAGAAGATTCATAGCAAGCTAATGGATGGATTTAGTCCTCTTAGCTATATACAATCGTAATGAAATGAGGATCAAGAGATCAGCATGGATGTTGAAAGTTGAAACTTAATTATTAAGATCGTATCCAAATCACTTGAGCAGGATGTGTATTCTCGATGGGAGGATTCTGTAGGAAATTGACATACACCATTTCTGACAAGGTGTCTTCATGAAGACGGGGTCTTCATGACGACACAATGTTACGGTGACATATTGCAATGCCCTCCTAAATTAAAACATTAAGAATACATAGGCTGAAGGTGAAGTTCTTGGCTGGGGATCGGAGTATGATCTGGTATACGGAGTGACTCCGGGATACTAAAGATGACTAGACACACGGAGTCATGGGGAATGACACCGTATGTCTGCATATCTTTAGTTACTAGGAGTGCCTTCCTATATTTGTTCATATTACTAGTTAGAAATTGGAAGTTTAAATCTGACCTTAAATTGAGAGGACTGGTAGGAACCAGGAAAGACCATTCTAGATAACAGGTGAAGTGAAGTGAAGGACGTATTCCATTGATGTGTATCACATCCAGGAATATGATCATGCAAAGCATGTGAAAATCTTTGGCCAAAGTATTGCAAGTGCTGGTTGCGTTGTCCTTATCACTTAATTTAAGATGCAGGATGTCAGATGAATATCAGTAACAGATATTCAGATAGGCTTCTTAAATGGATCACTTCGATAACCGGAAATGGTTATGAGAACTGGTATATATATTATACTATGCATAAACGAACATGAAGGATCGGTTGTTTCCGAGTCATGAAATGAAGGATCGTTGAAACTCCGAGCCATGAAAATGGAAGATCGGTAGTTCCTCGAGTCATTTATAGCAGCATATAGAATCTGTTATAAGATTGAATGGCATTGAATGTGTGTTCCATATTGTAAATATGTGAACAGGGAACATTAGTTTTAAAAAGAAATTGTGTGATCCAAACTGTGTTGTTTGGGCAGAGAACAATTATTAAAACTTGAACGTGTGTTTGAATTTTATAATTCATAACAGAGAACGTTATAAAAAAAAAAAAAAAAATTCCCTTGTTCTGATATCTTAAAATGGGGATGTTACACTCAAGGTGAGTTGGCAAGGTGAGCTCCACACGGTGAGCTCAAGGTGATCTCGGCAAGGTGAGCTAAAAGGTGAGCTCCCATGTGAGTTTCGGGTGAGTTTGTTATGCAAGCTTGTATGTGAGTTTTCAGGTGAGTTACTTGATGAGCTTCCATGCAAGCTTAAGTTGAGCTACTCGGTGAGCTCCGGGTGAGCTCCTTAGAAAGCTCAAGGCAAGCTATCAAGGTAAGCTATTAGGCAAGCTCTAAGGTGAGTTTTTAGGTAAGCTCAAGTCCAGGTGCTCGATGAGCTCCTACGCGAGCTGCTTGCCAAGCTCCTAGGTGAGCTTACATGTGAGCTACCAGATGAGCTCAAGGTGAGTTGGCAAAGAAAGCTCAAGGTGATTTGGCAAGGCAAGCTCAAGGTGAGTTGGTAAGGTGAGATTTTAGACGAGCTCCCAGGTGAGTTACTCGATGAGCTCCCAGGGGATCTCAACTTGAGTTGATCGGTGAGCTTCCGGGTGAGCTACTTGGTGACCTATTCAGTGAGCTACTAGGAGAGTTCCCAAGGGAGCTACTTGGTGAGCTCCTAGGTAAGGTCCCCAGTGAGCTACTTGGTGAGCTCATAAGCGAGATCAAGTCAACCTACTTGGTGAGCTACTTAGTGAGCTCCTAGGTGAGCTATTAGCGAGCTCCCGGGTGAGCTACTCAGTGAGATGGTTGATAAACTCTAAGGTGAGATACCAGAAAAGCTCAAGGAGAGTTGGTAAGGTGAGCTCCTCAACAAGCTTAAGGTGAGCTAGAAATTTGAGCTATAAAGGTGAGTGATAGATGAGCTCCCATATAAGTTTGCAAGGTGAGTCACATTAGGTGAGCTCCCATGTGAGTTTTGAGTGATCTGTTTGACAAGATCCTATGTGAGCTCAAGTCGAGCTACTATGTGAGCTTCGAGGTAAGCTCAATGCACGCGAGCTGGCAAGGTGAGCTATTAGGTGAGTTTCCCAGTAAGGTCAAGTTGAGCTACTTGACAAGTTCATAGGTGAGCTACTTGCTCGGCTCCCATCTGAGCTCCTAGGTGAGCTACTCGGTGAGCTCCCAGGCAAGCTCAAAGGTGACCTTACATGTTAGCTACTAGATGAGCTCAAGGTTAGTTGTCAAGGTGAGCTCCTAGATGAGTTCTCAGGTGAGATACTCGATGAGCTCCTAGATGAGCTCAAGCGAGTTGATCGGTGAGTTCCCAAAAGAGATCCTAGGTGAGCTACTTGGCGAGATGTTTGGTGAGCTCCTAGGCAAAGTTCTAGGTGAGCTCCAAAGTGAAATACTTGGTTCACTCCTAGGTGAGGTCCTCGGTGAGCTCAATTCAACCTACTTGGCGAGCTACTCGGTGAGCTCCCGGGTGAGCTCAAGGTAATATACTTGGCAAGCTGCTTGATGAACTTCGAGGCAAGCTACTAGATGAGCTCAAGGTGAGTTGGTAAGGTGATCTCCTCGGTGAGCTCAAGGCAAGTTGGAAAGGTGAGCTCCCATGGGAGTTTTTAGGTGAGTCATCAGTGAGCTCCCATGTGAGTTTTTGGCCATGCTACTTGACGAGCTCCTAGGTGAGCTGAATTCAAGCTTCTTGGTGAGCTCCGGGTGAAATCAAGGAAATATAGCAAGGTGAGCTATCACGTGAGCACCGATGCATGTTTCAGGTAAGCTTAAGTTAAGATGCTCAACGAGCTTCGGGAAATCTCCTTACCAAGCTCCCATTCGAGCTCCTAGGTGAGCTACTCGGTGAGCTCTGGGTGAGCTTGTTGGAAATATCTTAGGTGAGCTTATATACAAGATACCAAATGAGTTCAAGGTGAGTTTGCAAGGCCAACTATCAAGTGAGCTCGTAGGTAAGTTCCCAAGTGAGTTACTTGATGATCGCTCGGTTGAGCTCAACTCAAGCTGATCGGTGAGCTCTCTAAGAGCTCCCAGGGATAGCTACTAGGTGAGCTCTAAAGGATTCTCCTAGGAAAGCTACTAGAAGAGCTCCCAAGAAAACTACTTGGTGAGGTCACAAGTGAGATCAAGTCAACCTACTCGGTGTAATACTTGGTGAGCTTCAAGCGAGCTATTAGTTGAGCTCCAAGGTGAGCTACTTGGTGAGATACTCAATGAACTCCAAGGTGAGCTACTAGATGAGCTCAAGGTGAGTTAGCAAGGTAAGCTCCTTAGCGATCTCAAGGAAAGCTAGCAAACTAAGCGATAGGAAAGATCCTATGTGAGTTACCAAGGCTAGCGGTCGGGTGAGCTCCCATGTAAGTTTTCAGGTGAGCCGCTTGTCGAATTCTGGGTGAGCTCAAGTCGAGCTACTTGGTGAGCTCTAGGGTGAGCTCAAGGTGAGATATCAAGCAAACTATTAGATGAGTTTAAGGCAAGCTCAAGTTGATGTACACGATGAGGTATTAGGTGAGCTACTTCCTGAGCTCGAAGCCAAGCTCCTAGGTGAGCTACTCGGTGAGCTCCCAGGTGAGATCAAAGGTGAGCTTGTTGGTAATCTATGAGGTGAGCTTACATGTGAGCTACCAGATGAGCTAAGGGTGTGTTGGCAAGGCAAGCTCAAGGTGATTTGGCAAGGTGAGCTTAAGGTGAGTTTATAAGGTGAGCTATCAAATGAGCTTCAGGGTGTTTTCCCGGTTGAGTTACTCCATGAGCTCTTAGCCAAGCTCAACTTGAACATATCGGTGAGCTCATAGAAGAGCTCCCAGGCGAGCTGTGAGATTTTCTGCAAGCTCCTAGGTAAGCTACTAGGTGAGCTCCCAAGTGAGCTACCTGGTGAGCTCCCAGGAAAGGTCCCCGTCATGCTCCTCGGTGAGCTCACAAGTGACTCAAGTCAACCTACTTGGAGAGCTTCTTAGTGAGCTCTCGGGTGAGCTCCCGGGTGAGCTATTAGGGGAGATCCTAGGCAAACTACTTGGTGAGCTACTCGACGAAATCTAAGGTGAGCTACTAGATGAGCTTAAGGCTAGTTCACAAGGTGAGCTCCTCAATGAGCTCAAGGTGAGCTTCCATGTGAGTTGGCAATGCTAGCTGTCAGGTGAACTCCCATGTGAGTTTTCAGGTGAGCTGCTTGACAAGCTCCTATGTGAGCTCAAGTCGAGTTACTTGGGGAGCTCCTAGGTGAGCTCAAGTCAAGCTGGTAAGGTGATGCTATGTGAGTCGAGTGAGCTCCTGGGTGAGCTAGAAAGTTTAGGGAAAGCTCAAGCTCAAGTGAGTTGGAAAGCAAGCTGAGATGAGCTCCTATGTGAAGCCTAGGTGCTCAACCGAGCTCCTCGGTGAGCTCCCAGCTGAGCTCCTAGGTGAGCTACTTGGTGGGATCTAGGTGAGCTCAAAGGAAATCTTGTTGGAAATATCTTAGGTGAGATTAGATGTGAGCTACTAAATGAGCTCAAGGTGAGTTGGCAAGGAAAGCTCCAAGTGAGTTGGAAATGCAAGGTGAGCTACTGAGGTGAGTTCTCAAGCGAGTTACTCGATGAGCTCCTAGGTGAACTCAACTCGAGCTAATAGGTAAGCTGAGCCCCTAGAAGAGCTCAAAGGTGAGCTAGTTTGTGAGCTATTTGGTGAGCTCCTAGGCAAAGCGCTAAGTGGGCTCTAAAGTGAGCTACTTGGTGAGCTCTAGGTGAGGTCCTTGGTGTACTACTCAATGAGATCACACGTGAGCTCAAGACAACCTACTCAAGTTGGTAAGGTGAGCTCCTAAGCGAGCTCAAGGTGAGCTGGTATGGTGAGCTGATAAATGAGCTCCCATGTGATTTTCTAGGTGTACTATCGATGAGCTCCCATGTAATTTTTTAGGTGAGCTACTTGACAAGCTTCTAAGGTGAGCTCAAGTTGAGCTCCCAATGAGTTTCTAGGCAAGCTCAAGTTGAGCTACTCAACGAGCTCTGGGTGAGTGAGACTCTAAGTGAGCTCAGGAAAAGTTATCTACTCGAGCTAGCTACGGTGAGCTCTTAGGTGAAATACTTGGTGATCTCCTAGGTAAGCTCAAAGGCAAGCTTGTTAGCAAGTTTTTATGAGGTCGATTACATGCGAGCTACTATATGAGCTAAAGGTGAGTTATCAAGGTGAGCTCAAGTTGAGTTAGCAAGGTGAGCTCAAGGTGAGTTGGTAAGGTGAGCTATCGGTGAGCTCTTAAGTGAGTTCCCAGTGATCTCCCAAGTGAGTTACTTAAATAGCTCCCCGGGAAAGCTCAACTCAAGTTGATCAGTGAGCTCCCAAAAGAGCTCCCAAGTGATCTACTTGGTGAGCTATTCGGTGAGCTCCTAGGTGAGCTCCTAAGGGAGCTACTTGGTGAGCTAGAAAGGTGAGTGTGAGTCCATGTGAGTTTCGGTGAGGTGATGTGACTTTCGCTCGGTGACCTCACAAGAAAGCTCAAGTCGACCTACTTGGCAAGCTCGGTGAGTGAGTTCCTAGGTGAGTGAGTGAGCTTAGGTGAGCTCCCTTAGGTGAGGTGATTTGTTAGGTGAGCTCTCGGGTGAGCTACTTGGTAAGCTTCTCAACAAACTCTAAGGTGAGCTACTAGATGAGCTCAAGGTGATCTCCTCAAAGGTGAGCTTAAGGAGAGCGATAGGTGATATCCCATGTGAGTTAGCAAGGTGAGCTCCCATGTGAGTTTTTAGGTTAGCTTCTTGACGAGCTCCTGGGTGAGCTCAAGTCGAGTTTCTCGGCGAGCTCCTTGGTGAGCTCAAGGTGAGCTAGCAAGGTGAGCTCCCATGTAAGTTTTGGGAAAGCTCAAGTCAAGCTACTTTCGATGAGCTCTAAGTGAGTTGCTTGCCAAGCTCCTAGCCATGTGAGCTCGTAGGTGAGCTACTAGGTGAGCTCCCCATGCAAGCTCAAAGGAGAGCTTTTGGTAATCTCGACGTGAGATTATATGTGAACTACACCGATGAGCTCAAGGTGAGTTGGTAAGGCAAGCTATCGTAAGGTGACCTCCCAGGTGAGTTCCTAGGTGAGTTACTTGATGAGCTCCCAGAGTGAGCTCAATTGGAGCTAATCAAGTAACCTACTTGGGGAGCTCCGGAAGATCTCCCAAGCGAGCTATTTGGAAAGCTCCCAGAAAGTTGCTAGGTGAGATCTGAAGTGAGCTACTTGGAAAGCTCCTAGGTGAGGTCCCCAAGTGAAGTTACTCAAAGCAAGCTCACAAGTGAGCTCAAGTCAACCTACTCGGCAAGCTACTCGTTGAGCTCCTAGGTGAGGTATTAGGTGAGCTCCCAGGCGAGCTACTTGGTGAGCTACTTGATGAACTCCAAGGTGATCTAGTAGATGAGCTCAAGGAGAGTTAGAAAGGTGAGCTCCTCATTAAGCTCAAGGTGAGCTAGAAAGGTGAGCTGATAGGTGAGCTCCCATGTGAGTTTTGGACGAGGTGTTAGGTCAGCTCCCATGTGACTTTTCAAGTGAGCTGAGCTTGAAGAGATCCTTGGCGAGCTCAAGTCGATCTACTTAGTGAGCTTAAGGTGAGCTTAAGGTGAGCTATCGGGCGAGCTCCAGGTGAGTTTCTAGGCAAGTTCAAGTTGAGTTGCTCAATTCACTCCTAGGTAAGCTACTTGTCGTGCTCCCAGTGAGCTCTTAGGTGAGCTACTTGGTTAGTTCTCATGCGAGTTCAAAGGTAAGCTTGTGAGCTCTTAGGTGAGCTACTTGGTTAGTTCTCATGTGAGCTACCAGATGACCTCAAGGTGAGTTGGCAAGGTGAGCTCAAGGTGAGTTAGTAAGGTGAGCTCAAGGTGAGTTTGCAAGGTGAGTTGTTAGGAAAGCTCCCAAGTGAGTTCCCAGGTGAGTTACTTGACGAGCTCCTGGGTGAGCTCAACTCCAACTGATCGGTGAAACCCCATAAGAGCTCCTAGGTGACCTACTTGGTTAGATGTTAAGTGAGCTCCCAGGTGAGCTCCCATGGGAGCTACTTGGCAAGCTCCTAGGAAAGGTCCCCGCCAAGCTCAATAGTGAGCTCAAGTCAACATACTCGGTGAGGTACTCGGTGACCTCCCGGGTGATCTATTAGGTGAGCTCCCTGTTATGTGAGCTCCCAGGTGAGCTTCTTGGAAAGCTACTTGATGAACTTTGGTGAGGTGAGCTACCAGATGAGCTCAAGGTGAGTTAGAAAAGTTATCTTCTCAGTGAGCTCAAGGTGAGCTCCCATGTGAGTTAGCAAGGTGAGCTCCCAGGTGAGTTTTAGGTGAGCTACTTGATGAGCTCCTGAGTGAGTGAGTTCAATTCCATGTGAGTTTTGGGAAAGTGAAGGTTGAGCTACTCGATGGGCTCCTAGGTGAGCTACTTACCAAGCTCTAGCTAAGCTTACATGTGAGCTACCGAGATGAGCTCAAGGTGAGTTAGTAAGGTGAGCTCAAGACGAGTTGGTAAGGTAGGTGAGCTTAAGGTGAGTTCAAGGTGAGATCCTAGGTGAGTGACTTGCTCCATGAGTTACTTGATGAGCTCCTGGGTGAGCTCAACTCGAGCTGATCAGGTGAGATTCCAAAAGATCTCCGGAGAGCTACTTGGCAAGCTATTGGCTGAGCTCGTTGGTAAGTTACTAGGTAAGCTCCGAAGTAACCTACTTGGTGAGGTCCTAGGTGACGTCCTCGAGAAAGTTGTTTGGTGAGCTCAAGTCAACCTACTCGGAAGCTACTAAGGTGAGCTCCTGAGATGAAGGCTCCTGGGCGAGCTATTAGGTGAGATTCTAGGTGTGATACTTGGTGAGCTACTCGAAAAAGTCTAAGGTGAGCTGGGTGAGATGAGCTCAAGGTGAGTTGGCAAGGTGAGCTCCTCAACGAGCTTAAGTTAAGCTAGTAAGGTGAGCTAATAGGCAATCTCCCATGCGAGTTTCTAAGTGAGTGAGTCAGGTGAGCTCTCATGTGAGTTTTCAGTGAGCTTCTTAACAAGCTCCCGAGTGAGCTTTAGTCAAGCTTCTCAAGTGAGATCATGGGTGAGCTTAAGGTGAGATGTCAGGTGACCTCCCAAGTGAGTTTTTAGGAAAGCTCAAGTTGAGTTACTTGACAAGTTCTAGCCAAGTTCCTAGGTGAGCTCCCATGTGAGCTCAAAGGTGAGCTTATCAGTAATATCTAAGGTGAGCTTACATGTGAGCTACCAAATGAGCTCAAGTTGAGTTGGAAAGGTGAGCTCAAGGTGAGTTGGTAAGGTGAGCTATGAGGGCAGTGAGCTCAAGAGGAGGAGTTCTCGGGTGGGTTACTTGACAAGATATTGGTCGATCTCAACTCGAGCTGATCGGTGAGCTGAGCCCAAAAGAGATCCCAAGAGGTAAGATTCTTAGTGAGCTATTTGGTGAGCACCTAGGTGAGCTGTTAGGTGAGCTCCCAAGTGAGATAATTGGTGAGCTCCCGGAGAGGGGTGAGGTGAGAGGTGATTTGCTCAGGTGAGATCACAAGTGAGTTCAAGTCAACCTACTCGGTGAGGTATTAGGTGAGCTCCTAGGTGAGCTACTTGGTGAGCTGCTCAATAAACTGCGAGGTGAGCTACAAGATGAGTTCAAGGTGAGTTGGAAAGGTTAGCTCCTTAGTGAGCTCAAGTGGTGAGCTGGAAATGTGAGCTCCCATTTGAGTTTTTGGGCATGTTGTCGTGGGAGATCCCATGTGAATTTTTGAGTGAGCTTGCATGAGCTCGAGCTCCTAGGTGAGCTCAGTGAGTCGAGTTGCTTGAGTGAGATCTAGGTGAGCTCGGTGAGGTGAGATGGCAAGGTGAGCTCCCTACTTGGTGAGATGGCAAGGTGAGCTCCAGTGAGCTATTAGGTGGTGAGATACTTGGTGAGTTTCTCAATAAAATCCAAGGAGAGGTACCAAACGAGCTCAATGTGAGTTGGCAAGGTGATCTCCTCAACGAGTGGCAAGGTGAAATTATAGGTAAGCTCCCATGTGAGTTGGCAAGGTGAGCTATCACATGAGCTCCCATGTGAGTTTTCAAGCAAGCTACTTGATGAGCTCCCAAGTGAGCTCAAGTTGAGCTTCTCGGTGATCTTTTGGGTGAGCTAAAGCAGTGAGCTAGAAAGGAAAGATGTCGAGGTGATCTCGGGTGAGTTTTTGGGCAAGCTTAAGCCAGGCGCTTGATGAGCTCCTAGGTGAGCTGCTTACCAAGCTCCCAGCTGAGCTCTTAGGTGAGCTACTCGGTGAGCTCCTAGGTGAGCTCAAAGGTGAGCTTATCGGTAATCTCTGAGGTGAGCTTACATGCGAGCTACCAGATGAGCTCAAGGAGAGTTGGCAAGGTGAGCTCAAGGTGAGTTGGTAAGGTGAGCTCAAGGTGAGTTGGTAAGGTGAGCTATCAAGTGAGCTCCCAGGTGAGTTCCCAAGTGAGTTACTCAACAAGCTCCTGGGTGAGCTTAACTTGAGCTAATCGGTGAGATCCCAAACAATCTCCCGGATGAGCTACTTGGTGAGTTGTTTGGTAAGCTCCCAAGTGAGCTGCTAGGTGAGCTCCCAAGTAAGCTACTTGGCGAGCTCCTAGGTGAGGTCCCCGGTGAGATGTTAGGTGAGCTCTCGGAGAGCTACTTGGTGAGCTACTAGATGAACTCTAAGGTGTGCTACTAGAGGAGGTCAAGGTGAGTTGACAAGGTTATCTCTTTAGTGAGCTCAAGGTGAGCTAGCAATTCAAGGTGATAGGTGAGCTCCCATGGGATTTGATAAGGTGAGTTATTTTATGAGCTCATGGGAGAGCTCAAGTTATGTTGCTCAGAGATCTCCTCTATAAGCTCAAGGTAAGATGGCAAGGAAACTCACCTGGGAGCTCACCCGAAAGCTCACCTTGCACAGCTCACCAAGGAGCTCACTGAGGAGAATGACTTGAGTTCACCCGTGATCTTGTAAAGTAGCTCACTGAAAACTCACATGGCAGCTCACCTTGCAGCTCACCTTTCCAACTCGCATGGGAGTTTTCCTATCATCTCACCTTATTAGCTTGCCTCTAGCTTGCTAAGGAGCTCACCTTGCTAACTCACATTGAGCTCATCTAGTATCTCACCTTAGAGTTCATTGAGGAGCTCATGAAGTAGCTTTACCTCAGGAGCTCGTCTAACACTTACCTTGGAGCTCATTGAGCAACTCGCTAAGTAGGTTAACTTGAGCTCACCGAGGACTTCACCGGGAGGTCATCATGTAGCTCACTTGGGAGATCTTCTAGTACCTCACCTAGGAGCTCACCAAGTAGCTCATCTAGGAGCTCTTCGGGAGCTCACCGATCAGCTTAAGTTGAGCTTACTTGGGAGCTCATTGAGTAACTCACCGTGAACTAACCCGGGAGGTTGCCTAATAGCTCACCTTGCCAACTCACATTGATCTCACCTTTCAACTCACCTTGAGCTCATTTAGTAGCTCGCATGTAAACTCAACTCAAAGATTACCGAAAATTTTCCCTTTGAGCTCACCTAGTAGCTCACTTAGGAGCTTGACAAGAATCTCACCCAGGAGTTCATCAAGTAGCTTGACTTGAGATTGCCCGAAACTCACCTAGGAGCTCACCTAATAGCTCACCTTACCAGCTTGCCTTGAGCTTTCCCAAGAGCTCGTTGAGCAACTCGAATTGAGATTTCGAGAGCTCATCAAGTAGCTCGCAAGAAAACTCACATGGGAGCTCACCTGACAGTTCACCTTGCTAACTTACATGGGTGCTCACCTATCAGCTTGCATTGCTAGCTTACCTTGAGGTTCTTGAGGAGCTCACCTTGCTAACTTTCCTAGATCTTGTCTAGTAGTTCACCTTAGAGTTTTCATGTAGCTCACCTAACAGCTCACTTGGGAGCTCACCGAGTAAATCATTGAGTAGGTTGAATTGAGCTTGCTGAGTAGATCACTAGGGACCTCTCCTAGGAGCTCACAAAGTAGTTCACTTGGGAGCTCACCTAGCATCTTTCTTGGGAGCTCACCAAGTAGCTTACCTAGGACCTCACCTAACAACTTGCCTGGGATCTCACCGAGTAGCTCTCCAAGTAGGACGACTTGAGCTTGCTTGTGAGCTTACAGAGTAACTCATCAGGGACCTCAACTTGGAGCTCGCTAAGTATCTCGATTCTAAGCTTGCTTAGTAGCTCACTTGAGAGCTCACCAAATGGCTCACCAAGTAGCTCACCTTGGAGCTCTTATGGGATCTGGTGATCAACTCGAGTTGAGCTCACCCGGGAGCTCGTCGAGTAACTCACCCGGGAGCTTACTTTATAACTTGCCTTGAGCTCACCTTGTCAACTCACCTTGTGCTCTTCTAGTAGCTCACATGTAAGCTCACCATAAATATTACCGGTAAGCTCACCTTTGAGCTCACTAGGAGCTCACTAAATAGCTCACCTAGGAGCTCAGCTGGGAGCTTGACAAGCAGCTCACCGGGAGCTCGTTGAGTAGCTTCACTTGAGATTTCCTAGAAATTTTCTTGGGAGATCGCTTGATAGCTCACCTTGAGCTCACACAAGAGCTCGCCGAGCAACTCAACTTGATATCACCCAGAGCTCGTCAAGTAGCTCACCTAAAACACATATGGGAGCTCACCTTACCAACTCGCATGGGAGCTCTCCTATCAGCTCGCCTTGTTAGCTTAGCTTGAGCTCACCGAGGACCTCATCTTACTAACTTGCCTTGTGCTTTTCTCGGTAACTCACCTTGGAGTTCATCAAGTAGCTCACCAAGTAGCTCACCTGGAAGCTCCCTAATATCTCACCCGTGAGCTCTTCGAGAAGCTCACCGAGTAGGTTGACTTGAGCTCACTTGTGAGCTCATTGAGTAGCTTCGCTAGAGACCTCACAAGGGAGCTCACAAAGTAGCTCACTTGGGAGCTCTTCTAGGAGCTCCTCGATTAGCTTGAGTTGAAGTCACGGGAGCTCATCGAGTAACTCACACGGGAGCTCACTGTTAACTCACATTTCCAACTCACCTTGAGCTCGCATGTAAGCTCACCTCGAGATTACCGATAAGCTCACCTTTGAGCTCACACGGGAACTCACCGAGTAGCTTAGCTAGGAGCTCGTCAAGCAGCTCACCCAGGAGGTCTTTGAGTAGCTCAACTTGAGATTTCCTTAAAACTCACCTAGGAGCTCACTTGAGAGCTCACCGAGATCTTTACTTTAGTTATTGCGGGAGATCATCATGTAGCTCACCTAAAAACTTGTATGAGAGCTCACTTGACAACTTGCCCTACCAACTCCCATGGGATCTCACCTCGGCTCGCCGAGGAGCTCACCTTTCTAACACACCTTGATCTCATCTTGTATTTCACCTCAAAGTTCATGGGAGCTTACCTATTAGCTTACCTTGAGCTCACCGACAAGCTCACCTTGTTAACTCACCTTAAGCTCATCTGGTAGCTCACATCAGAGTTTGTCAAGCAGCTCACTGAGTAGGTTGACTTGAGCTCACTTATGATATCGCCAAGGACCTCACCTAGGATCTCACAAAGTAGCTCGCTTGGGAGCTTGACTAGCGATTCACATGGTAAATTTCTTAACAGCTCATCAAGTAGCTTACCTTAGAACTCACTTGGGAACTCATCGACATCTCACCTTACCAACTCACCTTGAGCTCACCTTGCCAACTCACCTTGAGCTCATTTGGTAGCTCGCATGTAATCTCACCTCGAGATTACCGACAAGCTCAACTTTGAGCTTGCCGGGAGCTCACCAAGAAGCTCACCTAGGAGCTTGACTAGTGTAACATCCCCATTTTAAGATACTAGAACAAGGGAATTTTTTTTTTTAATAAAACGTTCTCTGTTATGAATTATATAATTCAAACACACGTTCAAGTTTTAATAATTGTTCTCTGCCCAAACAATACAGTTTGGAACACACAATTTCCTTTTAAAAATAATGTTCCTATTCACATCTTTGTAATATGGAACACACATTTAGTGCCATTCAATCTTATAATGATTCTATATGCTCTTTGTAAATGACTCAAAGAACTACTGTTCTCCCATTTTCATGGCTCAGAGTTTCAACGATCTCTCATTTCATGACTCGGCAACTACCGATCCTTCATGTTCATTCATGCATAGTATAATATATATACAAGGTTCTCTTAACGTTTCCGGTTATTGAAGTGATCCATTTAAGAAGCCTATCTAAATATTTATTACCGATATTCATCTGACATCTTGCATCTTAAATTAGGTGATTAGGACAACGTAACCAGCACTTGCGATACTTTGGCCAAAGATTTTCACATGCTTTGCATGATCATATTCTGGTGTGATACACACCAATGGAATACGTCCTTCACCTCACTTCACTGTTATCTAGAATGGTCTTTACGGTTCCTATCATTCCTTCCAATTTAAGGTCAAATTCTAACTTCCAATTTCCAACTAGCAATATGAGCGAGTATAGGAAGGAACTCATGGTAACTAAAGATACGCGAGACATATGGTGTCATTCCCAATGACTCGTGTGTCTAGTTATCTTTAGTCCTCTAGAGTCACTCCATATACGTGTTCATACTCCTATCACCAGAACCTATTCAGCCTATGTATTCTTGATGATTTAATTCGGGAGGGCATTGTAATATGTCAGCTATAACATTGTGTCGTCATGAAGACCCCACCTTCATGAAGACACCGTGCTGTAGCTAGCGTATGTCAATGTCCTACGGAATCCTCTCATCAAGAGTACACATCCAGCTCAAGTGATTTGGATATGATCTTAATATTTAAGATCAACTTTCAGCAACCATGTTGATCCTTTATCCTCGTTCCCGTTACAGTTGTATGGAGCTAAGAGAGACTAAATCCATCTTCTAGCTTGCTATGCATCTTCTCCTTCATACCGAAGGGTTGCATTTTCTCTACTTGGTTCTCTTCTTAATCATTGGATTAAGCAGCCCATTACCGACGGACGTAATAAGTTTAACCTATTAAACTTAACCAAGTTTTCCACAACTGTAACCAAATTCAGAATTCCAGCTTATTAGACGTCATTTAAATGAGGTCTAATTCTCAATAAATGTATTCATTTATTCTCCTTAACCTTACATAGTTAAGGTCTATTAGCCCTGGATATATTTATCCATATCCTTACTTTCTGAATTTAACATTTGAGGCTATTAACGGAGTTTGAATACAAAGTTCGGTTGCTCCTAAGTTATTTGATATTCCTTAGCTTCCAAGCTAATCCTGAATACCTATCAGTTATGAGATCATGTTCTTCCTAATCCTTTTAATGTCAATTAAAAATTCATCTTTACCCAAGTATGAACTAATTGCACATTTCAACTTAAAAGTTGCATTTAGGTAAGAATAGATGTCAATTCCTTTTAAATCCATCCAAGGACAATTGAATAATTCCAAATCAAGAAATAACATTATATTTCCAATTTAATCAACAATATCAAACTGATATAGTTATTAAAATATCACACTTGTATTTGTATTCATCAATCCATTTCATAATCCATACATTTTCCAGTCCAAATGACTGGACTTTGTTTATATAAAACAACATTACAACTCATAGATAGAAGAATGTACTTTCTTCTTTTCACAATTCCTCGTAGAGGAATAATAACCAACAAATACAATTCATCTTCAGAAAATCAAAAGAAGTATCAGAAAACAGCCATGTCTTCATTTTAATCAAGTTCCATCTGCAAAATTACTTACACGGGTCAGTTCAATGAACTGAGCATATTAAGCACTTGTCATTAAAATGAGGTGCTTCTAATTAACTGTCTCAATAAAAGAACCCTGCTTTTATGAAATGACAGTATGAACATCAATCAAGAATTAAGTATCAAAAAGAATGAACAGCATAACAACTGAACCATCTAAATACCATCCCAATCAGTCAAAGAATTGCTGTCCTATTTCCCACATAACCATTACAAGACGCAATTTCCTTCCACAGTTCCAGATTACAACATTTGTAAGAACTAGGAATATAAGTAAGCATACTGCTGTTATAACATAACTGCTTATCCTTTCCATTCCTTTCATTAGTAATAAATGCAAAGGATAAAATCTAACTGAAATGTAAACCAATTACTTTCCTTTCAGTTCATGCATCCCCTTTGATTTCAAGCAATCAAGTACAGATGAGAAGAGCAAACAACAATAAATATAGATGCTTAAACCCAAGCAATACAAAATTCATTCCTAAACGATTACAGATTTCCAACTGTATGAGAGAAGAAATGATCATTTTTCCAAGTTATCCATTCACATTCCTATTTCTTTCCTCATGACTGTACTAAAAATTGAATCCAAACGAGACACCAATCAAGATAACAGTTCAGAGTGAAACTTACAAAATCCATTCGGAATTCACTTTCCAACAGCAAGAAATAGTTCCGTTCATATTCAGCTTTAAATGAAAACAAGGATGAATTTATCGTCCTTATCAATACTTCATTTAAATCAAGCTCATATGAATACCATAAACGAGTTAGTAAAACATTGTATTATCATATAACAAAAGTATAAATATGCATACTATGTACTTACTTGTACTAGAAGATTCCATACTTCTTTTTTGTATTTTTAACCAAATAAATAGTTATACAGACCACGTAATCACTTATTCACATGACCTTCTATATCCATGAACGCATACAGTTCATAATAACAATTTGCACATTGTTGTTACCTACAGCAAGACCAATTCATATTGCACAGTAAAGCTCTATTATTGCTATTTCCAGAACTCAATCAACAAAAGAGAAAAATTCATTCCCTTAACTATTTCAATAAGAAACATCCATTTCCATCAAATACAACAAGAATCAGTCAAGTCGGATTCATTTTTTTGAATGACAGTGCAAAATCAGAGATCTCCTGAAACATTCCAAATTTTCGTTTGTACAGAAAGATAACATCACTCAGAAATTTAATTGAAATATCTTTGTCATACTGTCAAGCTGAATCCAAATGATCAAAGAAACCCAATTATAATTTCTTCAGAATTAAAAACAGCAGAAGGAAGAACTCATTTCTTTAATAATTCTAGAAAAGAAACGATCATTTTCTTCAAAATGTGATAAGAACACCCTAGTCATATTTGTTCTATCATGACAGCTCAACCCATATTGACAATAGAACAATTGTTCAATAATGAAAAACAAACTCATATAGCCTGTACAGTTTCCATTCATTATACCATATGAAATGAATACCCAATTCGAGTTCCTTGCCAACAAACATTTCTACCCGAAATCCATTTTTCTAGTTCATAATGATATGCAGAACTTCAGAATACAATAATCATTTATCAATACCTATATCAAGGCAAACCCGCATAGGGTATTAAATGTGCAAGCATGGTACAGACGAAACAGTCTCAAACAAAGCAAGCCAGTTCCCATATATTTCATTCATTGCATAGAAATACAAAGCCGAGTTTGTAATCACGACTACAGATCCAAACTGGAAGACCGAACCGCATCAATAAAACACAACAAAATCATCTTACCCTCACAGCAAGGAGAAAACACAGTCCATAAGTTCAAAAGAAAAATAGTTACTTTTTCCAACTCCCATGAATACTTCAAGTCGTATTCATCCATTTCTTTTACAAAAGAAAAGTACAAAGACATATGAGAATATGACTAGTACTTCCATCAAACCGAGCTCATAATGCTCAATAAAACTCAAATGCTATTTCCTTCAAAATCCAAAACAGCAGAAGGAAGAGGAACTCATTTCCTCAAAAATTTCAATAAAGAAACAACTTCAAACAACTCACACAGTTAATACATTTCATCACTCAAGTTCATATAGCAAAAGAACAATTGCTCAACAATGAAAAACAACTCCTACTGCCTGTACAGTTCCATTCAATATAATCATCTAAAAAGAAATACCCAGTTTGAATTCCCCAATACTATCAAACAAACCAACACAGCATGTTTGTATTTCCAACTCAAATTTATGCAAAGACAGTTCAAATCACAACAGCAAGAAAATGATTCTACCCAAATCATTTCCAACATGACAGCAAAATCGAATAAACCCAAAACCCGTTCAGAAGAAGAGCAGGGTTGTTTTAATGAGACGCTTAAACAAAGCAAGTGTTTTAAAGAGAAGGGCTTAACATGCCTACAAATTTTTCCTTGAAGCTCGAAGAAAACCGCGTCTACAGGTGGTATTTCCTTCCACGGCGGCGGCAACAACAAGCTTTCAAAAAATCCTTTCCTCTGAGCTCGAGAAAACAACCTTTAATTTCCAAAGAAATAGTGATCATCAACCAAAGCAGCTGGTTTGATTGAACCAAGAAAAACCAAATGCAGAGCAACTTTCCAAAAATCTAAACAAACACAAATGACCAACAAAATTCCTCCATACTCTTTCCAAGGCGGGCTGGTCGCGAAGACCAAGAAATTAAATGCATTAAAGGCTCTTCCTTTTCCTATTTCCTCACGCCACCGCCGACTTGGGTTGGCGAACCACCAAATTCAAATTTTGCATGCAAACCAAGTTTAGTCCCATAACCAACTAGATACCTCCACCTTTTTCCTGTTCCCGCCAAACTTGGCGCTGTCCACGCAAGGACTCACATTTATTGCCATTAAATTTCCTTCCATCCTTATCCTTTCCATCCCCCATGGGTCTGTGCGTCCCCTTCTAGGTTAGGATTAGTTTAGGATTAACAATAGTGTTCATACCTAGGTCATCACCTAGTTCTTAGGTTAATAGAACTTAGGTCTATTTTCACCATTTTAGAATTTAAAAATCCACTTAGGATAGTAGTTTAGGATGTAAGGTAGAACTTAGGATTAGATTAGGATCTAATTTCCCCTTAACACTAATTAATCAACTTCCAGTCAAGTCTTCCCGACTGACATCCAATTCAATGCTATGCAGGACGTTTCGTCCTTCGTTTCACATGCCTGAGCCACCCGCATCCAGGCATTTATCACCTTACGAGGTCTCACGTTACAACAGAGCATGGTTCGAGATTCGAACCTTTGTCGTTGGCATCTACGTGCCAGCTGTTCATACCTGAAATCAGGTGCTGCACATTTATATCAACCTTCAGTCTGTTTTAAGAGTAAATCGACAAAGTGATCACAAGAAGGCCTCAACATACTTTGGATCAATGGAATTGATTCAAGGTGTGCTGTCAATCAGTGAATAGAGTTCAGCAAGCATACGACAAATTTGTCGTCACATCAGCAAACATACAAGCAATAATAACTAGTTGTCCCATGTAAACAAATTATAGTATGCAAGAATCCAGATTAGCAACACATTCCCTTAAGATCAAAATATATATCTTAACATGTTTGCCTTCATTTCAGCAGTTACAACATTAAGAAAGTAATCACCATGATAACTTACAAAAATCAGGGCGTTACATTCCTCCCTCCTTAAAGAATCATCATCCCGATGATCAAATTAACCAAATCAAGGAGTTCCTAGGACAAAGTTCAGTTATTGTCCTTCCATTCATAAGTTCATACCAAAAATAGATTCACTCTTAAAAACAAGTGTTTTAAGACAACTGTACAATAGACTAATAATTGTCTAAATTTGGTAGAATTATTAGTTTTTTGAATTTCAAATTCGATCAAACAAATGTGGAAAAGCATATCTCATTTCTTCGAGATTTTCCCAAATTGCACTTTCTTTTTGAAGCTGGTCCCACTGGACCTTACATTGATTCACTTCATGATTTCTTAAGTACAAATGGTGAGTTCCCAAGCACTTGAATGGGCTTAACCACGATTATTCCTGGGTCTTGGACTTGCAAGGAATTCCAATTCAGCACATGTGATAAATCTATCACGTATTTCTTAAGCAAAGAAATATGAAAAACATCATGCATTTGAGACAAAGCAGGAGGTAATGCTAGGCGATAAGCTACAGGGTTGATTATTTCAACAATTTCAAAAGGTCCCACGTATCGTGGCGATAACTTGGTAGCCTTGCCAAAAGTTATTGAGCTCTTTTTCAGCTTCACCCGAAGAAATACCTTCTCTCCCAGTTTATAATTCCTATCAACCCACTTTAAGTCTGCATAACTCTTTTACTTATTGGCAGCCTCTTTTAGATGTTCTGAATCATTTTGATTTGCTTTGTTCCATTTCCGTAAGGATTTTGGCCCAATTACCTCTCTGTCCTCAACGTTGTCCCAGCTGACAGGGGTTCTGCATTTTCTTCCATACAATGCTTCAAAGGGTGCCATTTTTAAAGAGGCATGGTATGTATTATTGTAGGAAAATTCAACCAGCGGAAGGTATTCCTCCCATTTATACTGCTGGTCCATGCAATACATCCATAACATGTCCTCTAAAACCTGATTAACTCTCTGTCTGTCCATCCGTCTCTGGATGATATGTAGAACTGAAGTTTAATTTAGTTCCCAAGGCCACATTAAGCGTTTGCCAAAACCTTGATGTCATCCTCGGATCTCATCATCGATATGATTAATTCGATATTCCATGTAATCTGAAGATTTCATGTACAAATATTCTTGCTAACACTTGGGCATCATCGTCCTTCAAATTACCAACAATGAAGTGTGCCACTTTGGTCAATTTGTCTACTAAAACTAGGATAATATCATGCTTATTTCTCGACATAGGCAATCCTTGAACGAAATCCATCGTTATCACTTATCATTTATCTTTGTGAATACCGTGGGGATACTGATAATCCAACGGGTGCATATGTTCCACCTTAACACATTGACATTCCAAGCGGTGTGTTACAAATTCCACCACATCCTTTTTCATTCCCTTCGAGGAAGTATTGTCGCTTAAGATCAGCAACCATTTTCGTAATGCCGGGGTGTCGGAAAAAGGTGAATTATGAAATTCGATTAACAATTTCCCTCTTAAGTCATTTTCCAAAGGTATATATATCCTATTTTTGAACCTCAGAATTCCTTCATTGTCAAAATGGAATCCTTTATACCTGACATCCTTTGGATCTGCAGCAAGTGTTGTTTTGACTTGCTGGAAATAAGGATCTGATTCCAAGGCATCTTTCACCTCATCCTTAAACTGAGTTCTTAACGTTATAAGAGCAAAGATATGCTTCCTTTGACTCAAAGCATCTGCCACTCTATTTTCCTTGCCTTTGATGTAGCTTATATCAAAATCATACTGAGACAAAAATTCTAACCATCTTTGCTACCTTGCATTCAGATTTGGCTGAGTAAAAATATACTTCAACCCCAGATGGTCTGTTTTTAACTCAAAAGGCTTGCCTAAAAGGTAATGCCTCCACATTTGAAGTGCATGAACAATGGCAGTGAGTTCTAGGTCATGTGGAGCATAATTCTATTCATGTAACTTAAGCTTTCTACTTTCATAAGCTATGACATGGTTATTCTGTAACAGAATACCTCCAAGGCCTTCTCCTGAGGCATCCGTTACAACCATAAAATTTCCATTTGGATCAGGTACAGTCAAAATAGGTGTTGTAGTTAACTGTTCCTTTAAATTTTTAAAGGTAGATTCACATTTGTCCGTCCAGACAAATTTCTTATCCTTCTTTTGCAGCGAAGTGATTGGGGCAGCAATTTTTGAAAAGTCCTTAACAAACTTTCGATAATATCCAGCCAAGCCCATGAAGCTCCTCACTTCATGCACGTTCTTAGGTGCAGGCCATTCAGTTATAGTTGTGATCTTTGAAGGGTCAATAGCTATTCCATTCTTACTTATAATGTGTCCCAAATAATGCACCTCTACATCATAAAAGGAACATTTAGACAGTTTACCATACAACTTCCTCTTTCTTAAAATTTCCAGCACTATCCTTAGATGTTCTTGGTGCTCTTCAACATTTTTAGAGTATATAAGAATGTCGTCTAAGAATACAAGCACAAACTTGTCTAAGTATTCTTGAAAAATATTGTTCATTAGATTCATGAAGGCGACAGGTGCATTGGTCAACCCAAAAGGTAACACCGTGAACTCATAATGCCCGTACCTTGTTCTAAAAGCTGTTTTATGAATATCTTCTTCCTTTATTCTCAGTTGATGATACCCAGATCGAAGATCTATTTTTGAATAGACTAATGCTCCTCGCATCTGATCTAATAGATCATCAATCCTAGGAAGTGGGTATCGATTTTTAATAGTTGCCTTGTTCAGCATTCTGTAATCAATTCACAGCCTCAAAGTGCCATCCTTTTTCTTTACAAAAATTACTGGTGCTCCCTAAGGTGAAACTTTCGGTCTTATCAACCCCTTAGTTAGAAGTTCTTGTAGCTGAGCCTTCAGCTCTACTAATTAAATTGTAGTCATTCTATAAGGTTCCTTAGATATGGGTTCAGTTCCTGGTTTGATTTCTATTGCAAATTCAAACTCATGTTTGGGTGGAAGACCTGGAAATTCCTCTGAAAACACATCACGGAAACCCCTTAACAATGGATATCTTTCCATGAAATCATTATCTTCCTCTGCATTTTCTATCACTTTTACTGCATACAAAGTGTAGCCTCTATTTTTAGCCCTTTTAGTTACATAGCCGTCGACTTCCTAACTACAACTTCACGTTTTACACCTTGAATGACTGCACGCTTCTGCGCAGTCATCAAAACAACAAATTTGTTATTCATAATAGTTGACCTTTTCCTTATGTTTAGCCAACTAGTTAACTCCAATAATGATATCATATGATCCTAGAGGAGTGACATACAAGTTAACTTCGGTGGAGAAACTAGGCAAGTCAAGAATTGCCCCAAAAAGGCATTTTTATTTGTATGGACAACATTATTCCCATAATGCACTTGTCCATGTTTTATCCATTCGTTCAGCCTTTCTTTTCAATTTCATTGCTAGTTTAGTAGAAATAAAGCATTCAGTAGCTCCATTATCAAAAAGTATGACTACAGGGGTACCGAATAACTTACCCAGAACTTCTATAAGCGTAACTTGCTTTTGGCTTGTCTATTAGCCCTTTGTAGTGTGTATCCTATTCTATTGACCGCGATCATCCTTCTTCAGAGGACAGTGATTCGCATAGTGGTCCTTTCCACAGTTGAAGCATCCTCCAACTGGCCCTTTTCTAGGCTCAAATTTGTTACCAGCTTTGAAGTTATCATTCTGGCTCCCATAAAACTTCTGTCCATTGCCACTAACTTTTGTGAAGTTGTTCCGCATGCTATTTACAGGTCTGTTCATCACTGATTTCTTGTTGTTATCCACAACAATTTTGTTTTTCACACCAAACCTTTTCCAAGGTCCCCTTTTAGGTGTGAGAGATGAAGAAGAAATGGGAATCTTCTTCCTTATCTCTTCCATGTGAGTAGAAATTGCTCTCAATTTCTGTTCCTATCTAATTACCTTTTGACAACTCCTTCCATGGTGGTTGGGCCATGGACATCCACTTCACCACCAATGATGGGATTCAGTCCCATTATGAATTTCTGTATTTTGAACTTCTCGTCAGCTTGCATGTAGAAAATACTTAAGGAGTTTAGTAAACCCTTCCGATGTGATTCTCGTCACCGATGACCTTCCTTACGACCAGTTTTGAAATTCAGTCATTTTCCTATCAAAATAGAGTTGAGACAACCATCATTGCCTAAAATAACCCTTAAATTGATCCCAAGTTATGTCCGATTCGACAATATTCAACTCAACCTTATGGTTTTCCCACCATGATGATGCTTCATAAGAAATTTGATATGCTCCCCATATCGCTTTGGTCTCTTGAGAGAAGTTTCTTATTGCAAAGTATTTCTCCATTTCACCGAGCCAATTCTCAGCTTCGTCCCCAAGGGTTGTTCCATCAAACTTTGGAGGACTTATTCTCTTTATATCATTTGTAAGTTCAGCTGCTAATCTTGCCCTTTTATTTTCAGGATGATTAGGAGCAATTACATTATTATTATCAACACCCAGATTCCCTCCATTGATGTTGTCCAAAGGAGGCACTGAAAATTTATATCAGCTTCATCTTCCTCCTCTTCATTGCCCATTGATTGTTGTTCCAGAACAGTCAAACGATCTCTCGTATCTAGTAGGGTAGCAAGGATTTCATCCATCTTTTGAGCAGTAGCTGCTTCTCCACCCTGTAATGGGTTATTCGCAGCATTCCCTCTTGTTCTGACCATTTTCTATTCAATAAGAAAATGTAAACCTTATTAATATCGTGGACTCATTAGGTCCAAGAGCTGCAACCTTCAGCTCTGATACCAAGATGTAACATCCCCATTTTAAGAAACTAGAACAAGGGATTTTTTTTTTTATAAAACATTCTCTATTATGAATTATATAATTCAAACACACATTCAAGTTTTAATAATTGTTCTCTACCCAAACAATACAGTTTGGAACACACAATTTCCTTTTAAAACTAATGTTCCCTGTTCACATATTTGCAATATGGAACACACATTCAGTGCCATTCAATCTTATAACAGATTTTATATGTTTTCGTAAATGACTCGAAGAACTACCGATCTCCCATTTTCATGGCTCGGAGTTTCAATGATCTCTCATTTCATGACTAAGCAACTACCGATCCTTCATATTCATTCATGCATAGTATAATATATATACAAGGTTCTCTTAACGTTTCAGTTATCAAAGTGATCCATTTAAGAAGCCTATCTGAATATTTGTTACTGATATTTATCTAACATCTGCATCTTAAATTAGGTGATTAGGACAACGCAACCAACACTTGTGATACTTTGGCCAAAGATTTTCACATGCTTTGCATGATCATATTCTGGGTGTGATACACACCAATGGAATACATCCTTCACCTCACTTCACTGTTATCTAGAATGGTCTTTTCGGTTCCTACCAAGACTTCCAATTTAAGGTCAAATTCTAACTTCCAATTTCCAACTAGCAATATGAGCGAGTATAGGAAGGCACTCATGGTAACTAAAGATACGTAGACATATGATGTCATTCCCAATGACTCGTGTGTCTAGTTATCTTTAGTCCTCCTGAGTCACTCCTTATACATGATCTTACTCCTATCCCCAGACCAAGAACTTAATATTTAGCCTATGTATTCTTGATTATTTAATTTGGGAGGGCATTGTAATATGTCAGCTATAAAGTCTCTCTCTTGGCACGAAGAAAGTCTCTCACACGGTGTGGGATGATTTATTGTGAGATTTCAGAGAAAAAAATGGCCGGTTGGAAAGGGACCACTCTCTCTAGTCTTTGGTAAGTGCCTTCTCATTAAAAGCACACTCCAAAGTTTGCCCATATATATCATGTCACTATTCAAAATTCCTTCCTCCTTCAGAGAGAAAATTGAAAGGATTCAGGAAAAAAAATTTTATGGCAAGGCATGGAAGAAAAGTTTAGATTTCACCTTGTGGCCTGGGATAAAGTCTGCACCCCAAAATCTAGGGGAGGGCTGGGAATAAAAAATATTGAGAAAATGAATGAGGCACTCATTGCTAAGATGGGCTGGAGATTGCTTTCTGAGAAACAACCCTAGATTGATGTTATTAAAACAAAATACTTGAATCAGCAAGCTGTTTACTCCTATCTGCATGATGAGCAACTCCCCAATGGTTCCATTTTTTTGGCTGGCCATCAGAGGCAAAATTCTCACCACTGACAATTTGATGAAAAGAGGATTTATCATTCCCAATTGGTGCCACCTTTGTAGGAATAACTATGAAGACATTAGCCATCTGTTCATACATTGTGATTATGCCTTTAGAGCTTGGAACTTTGTCCTTTCCAAATTTGAAGCTCTCTGGGTGATGCCGGAGGATCTTATTCAGCTATGGAATCAATGGAACCCACCATTCAGACATTGTGCTATCAAAAGAATCTGGAAATTAGCCATCCCGCATTTAATTTGGAGGATCTGGAAGGATAGAAATAATATCGTTTTTAGAAATAAGAAGCAGAATTTTAAATTCACTACTGGCAAGATCTCCCAAGGCATCAAAGAGGACATGGCCAGATTTAAACCTCCCAAGAACAATTGTTACCCTGAAAATGAAAAGCACATCTTATCAAATTGGCAGATCGGATATTGGAGCAACCCCGGGAATAGTGTGGATAGATCTTTGGTTAAATGGCATCCCCCTGAATCCAATTGGTTCAAGCTGAACTTTGATGGAGCCTCTAAGGGGAACCCTGGAACAGCAGCTGGAGGAGGAGCAATACGGGACCATAAAGGTAATTTGATTGCTGCATATGCTGGAAAAATGGGAATCCAAACCAATCATTTTGCAGAAGCTTTATCTGCTCTCTGGGGTTTGAGAGTTGCACGGGCCCAAAATATCCAGAACCTCATTGTTGAAGGGGACTCCCTTAATATTATTAAACTGCTTAATCAGTCCTCTTCTCCTAGCTGGAATATCAAAGATTTTATCTCTGAATCCATAAGCATCAGTCATACCTTCAACAGCATCAGAATCATACATACTTACAGGGAGGGAAACAAGCTGGCCGATGCATTGGCCAATTATGGCATTAATATAAATTTCACTATTTGGGATAATGATAGTATCCCTAATCAGCTTCACAACAGCATACATGCGGACCTTCACACGCAAACAATCTCTAGAGATATGCCTTAATCTTTGGAGGAAATCCATAAATTCTTCCACATGTGCTGTTTTAATTTATTTGGCGTGGCAAATGATATCTACTTCAAATGATAGCAAGATTTTGTTTAGGAACTTCAAGTGGAGTTGTCTAAATTTAAAAACAACGCACGTCGGGAGGTACAATAGCTATTGATATTCGGATGCCAAGCTCCGCGAAAACCGAAGATAACTACAAGGTGAAAGCTGACAGGGAAAGGGTTTTCACGCGTGACTCCACGCAGGCTCAGATCGGCAATCATACAGCCGTTCGTGGGAGGACCAACGGCTACAGTTCCCATTTTTATGTGACCCGCAACAGTGAGAAACGAACCACTCTCAACGCCCAAAGGTATTCTGAAAATTGTTGTAACCAGCACATCATTGTGAAGATGGGAGGGCCTCCCTGCCAGATTGAGCCGTGTGCGGACCCTGACTGGAAAGAAAACACTGAGCTCTGGAACATTCTTAGCATCGGTGGATTCACCAACTTTGTGGAAAGAGTGCAAGGACATGATCAAAGCATCTCTGTTCACTTTGCCAAGGAGTGGAATGAGAGGACGGTCGACTATGGAGGGCAGAAAATTCTTATTAATGAGGAACTCATAGCCGAAGCGACTGGCCTCAGCTTGGAAGGATACCGCTTCTTCAACAAGAGGGTTATCAAAGAGGTTGAAGAGAGAAGATTTGTGGAGGAGGAGGAGAAGCTTATATTCAACACCGCGGGTCTGCTTGTTAACTCAATTCCATCTCCGTATGATGAAGTCACCCGCATGATGATTCGCTTCATATCCTTGGAAGGCAGGTTTGTTACTGTCCCTGCCAAGCACCTTGTCTTTTTGAATCACTTTCGTAGGAGTAGGTTGGTTTGCTTCCCTCACTATCTGTTAAACTCTCTTGAGCGCTCCATTTTGGAGTTCCAGAAGCATACCCGGGCGGTTCCCTTACACCAAGGGCTTATTTTGCTTATTCACAAGCACTGCCTTATTAAATTCCCCGGTCTCCCTTCCTCTCCCGGCCCGGCTTTGTTGGGCTCCGCTTACTGCTGCCAGTCCTGTCTCCCCTGCTGCCCCTGCTGCTACCCCTCCTTCGGTGCTGCTACCCCCATGCCGGCTGCTCATGCTTCTCCTTCTTTTCCTCCTGTTGCTGCCCCTGCCACCCACCCTGTCTCTACCTCTAAACGTGTCACCAGGGCTTCTAGGAGACTCAACCTTGAGTCTACTGCTGAGGGGGATGAACCTTTGGAAGACATTGCTCGTGATCTGCTGAACATTAGTAGTGCCAGTCCCCAGGCGGCACCAACGGATAACCCTTCTAGGAGATTGGAGGCCTTAGAGGCTGAGCTTAAATTGCTGAAGGATGAGGTCAAAAACCTTGCTAAGCAAAAAGGCAAAAAAAGCATTGAGGGGGAAGGGAGCATTGGCAATAGCCAGATTGATGACATATACAAAAAACTGACCTCCTTAGACTCCCGCCTAGGGAAGATGAAGACTAGGCATGAGTATAATATTGCAGCCTTCAGGGCCATCGAGGAGTTCATCGAAGGTCATGCAAGAAGTGTTTCACATCTTAGCGGTGTCCCGGCTACACTTTGGGGCAATGAGAAAGAGAGCAAAAGAACCAGAGAGGAGCTCGATAAGACGGATGCTGCTCATATGACCACGTTGGGCATGTATCATGCTTGGAAAAGAGTAAAGATGAGTATTGATCAAGCGGCCAAGAAGTAGTCCCGACTACTTTTGCTGGTCCTTATTGTTTTTATTACTGCTTCTTGGCTGTAGGCTTGCTGTTTTTTTGCCGTTGTTTTGCTGTTAAGTCTCGTTTGTGTAGCTGTTTCTGGGCTTCGATGTTCTTTGCTGTAACTTTTGTGCTTTGCTACAGCTTCTCTGCTCCTCTCTCTTATTCCGGCTTTTAGGCCTTCTTTTGTACACAAGGGTATAGTCCCTTTCAAAAAACTATTTACCAATATTAAAAAAATATGTCGGCTATAACATTGTGTCGTCATGAGGACCCCGCCTTCATGAAGACACGTGTCATGTTGAGCGGCGTATGTCAATGTCCTATGGAATCCTCTCATCGAGAGTACACATCCAGCTCAAGTGAATTGGATATGATCTTAATATTTAAGATCAAATTTTAGCAACCATGTTGATCCTTTATCCTCATTCCCGTTACGGTTGTATGGATCTAAGAGAGACTAAATCCATCTTCTAGCTTGTTATGCATCTTCTCCTTCATACCGAAGGGTTGCATTTTCTCTACTTGGTTCTCTTCTTAATCATTGGATTAAGCAGCCCATTCTTGATGAGACGTAATAAGTTTAACCTATTAAACTCGAACCAAGTTTTCCACAAGCTGTAACCAAATTCAGAATAACTTGACTTATTAGATGTCATTTAAACGAGGTCTAATTCTCAATAAATGTATTCATTTATTCTCCTTAACCTTACATAGTTAAGGTCTATTAGCCCTGGATATATTTATCCATATCCTTACTTTCTGAATTTAACATTTGAGGCTATTAACTTGAGTCTCGAATACGAAGTTTGGTTGCTCCTAAGTTATTTGATATTCCTTAGCTTCCAAGCTAATCCTAAATACCTATCAGTTATGAGATCATGTTCTTCCTAATCCTTTTAATGTCAATTAAAAATTCATCTTTACCCAAGTATGAACTAATTGCACATTTCAACTTAAAAGTTGCATTTAGGTAAGAATAGATGTCAATTCCTTTTAAATCCATCCAAGGACAATTGAATAATTCCAAATCAAGAAATAACATTATATTTCCAATTTAATCAACAATATCAAACTGATATAGTTATTAAAATATCACACTTGTATTTGTATTCATCAATCCATTTCATAATCTATACATTTGCCAATCCAAATGACTGGACTTTGTTTATATAAAACAACATTACAACTCATAGATAGAAGAATGTACTTTCTTCTTTTCACAATTCCTCATAGAGGAATAATAACCAACAAATACAATTCATCTTCAGACAATCAAAAGAAGTATTAGAAAACAACCATGTCTTCGTTTTAATCAAGTTCCATCTGCAAAATTAGTTGCAGGTCGGTTCGATAGGCCCGAGCATATTAAGCACTTGTCATTAAAATGAGGTGCTTTAATTAACTGTCTCAATAAAAGAACCCTGCTTTTATGAAACGACAGTATGAACATCAATCAAGAATTAAGTATCAAAAAGAATGAACAGCATAACAACTGAACCATCTAAATACCATCCCAATCAGTCAAAGGATTGCTGTCCTATTTCCCACATAACCATTACAAGACGCAATTTCCTTCCACAGTTCAGTTACAACATTTGTAAGAACTAGGAATATAAGTAAGCATACTGCTGTTATAACATAACTGCTATCCTTTCCATTCCTTTCATTAGTAATAAATGCAAAGGATAAAATCTAACTGAAATGTAAACCAATTACTTTCCTTTCAGTTCATGCATCCCCTTTGATTTCAAGCAATCAAGTACAGATGAGAAGAGCAAACAACAATAAATATAGATGCTTAAACCCAAGCAATACAAAATTCATTCCTAAACGATTACAGATTTCCAACTGTATGAGAGAAGAAATGATCATTTTTCCAAGTTATCCATTCATATTCCTATTTCTTTCCTCATGACTGTACTAAAAATTGAATCCAAACGAGACACCAATCAAGATAACAGTTGAGTGAAACTTACAAAATCCATTCGGAATTCACTTTCCAACAGCAAGAAATAGTTCCGTTCATATTCAGCTTTAAATGAAAACAAGGATGAATTTATCGTCCTTATCAATACTTCATTTAAATCAGGCTCATATGAATACCATAAACAGGTTAGTAAAACATCGTATTATCATAGAACAAGCAGTATAAAGATGCATACTATGTACTTACTGTACTAGAAGATTCCATACTTCTTTCACTGTATTTTTAACCAAATAAACAGTTATACAGCCACGTAATCACTTATTCACATGACCTTCTATATCCATGAACGTATACAGTTCATAATAACAATTTGCACATTGTTGTTACCTACAGCAAGACCAATTCATATTGCACAGTAAAGCTCTATTATTGCTATTTCCATAACTCAATCAGCAAAAGAGAAAAATTCATTCCCTTAACTATTTCAATAAGAAACATCCATTTCCATCAAATACAACAAGAATCAGTCAAGTCGGATTCATTTTTGAATGACAGTGCAAAATTAGAGATCTCCTGAAACATTCCAAATTTCCGTTTGTACAGAAAGATAACAGCACTCAGAAAATTAATCGAAATATCACTGTCACTTCCGTCAAGCCGAATCCAAATGATCAAAGAAACCCAATTATCATTTCTTCATAATTAAAAACAACAGAAGGAAGAACTCATTTCTTTAATAATTCTAGAAAAGAAATGATCATTTTCTTCAAAATGTGATAAGAACACCCTAGTCGTATTTGTTCTATCATGACAGCTCAACCCATATTGACAATAGAACTGTTCAATAATGAAAAACAAACTCATATAGCCTGTACAGTTTCCATTCATTATACCATATGAAATGAATACCCAATTCAAGTTCCTTGCCAACAAACATTTCTACCCGAAATCCATTTTTCTAGTTCATAATGATATGCAGAACTTCAGAATACAATAATCATTTATCAACACCTATATCAAAGCAAACCGCATAGGGTATTAAATGCGCAAGCATAAATGCACGAAATAGTCTCAAACAAGAAGCAGTTCCTATATATTTCATTCATTGCACGTGAAATACAAAGCTGAGTTTGTAATCATGACTACTGATTCAACCTGGAAGATCAAACGCATCAATAAAAATCAACAAAATAATCTTACCCTAACAAAGCAAGGAGAAAACACAGTCCATAAGTTCAAAAGAAAAATAGTTACTTTTTCCAACTCCCATGAATACTTCAAGTCGTATTCATCCATTTCTTTTACAAAAGAAAAAGTACAGCACACAGAATATGACTAGTACTTCCATCAAACCGAGCTCATAATGCTCAATAAAACTCAAATGCTATTTCCTTCAAAATCCAAAATAGCAGAAGGAAGAGGAACTCATTTCCTCAAAAATTTCAATAAAGAAACAACTTCAAACAACTCGCACAGCTAATACGTTTCATCACTCAAGTTCATATAGCAAAAGAACAATTGCTCAACAATGAAAAACAACTCCTACTGCCTGTACAGTTCCATTCAATATAATCATCTAAAAAGAAATACCCAGTTCGAATTCCCAATACTATCAAACAAACCAACACAGCATGACTGTATTTCCAACTCAAATATATGTAAAGACAATTCAAATCACAACATCAAGAAAAAGATTCTACCCAAATCATTTCCAACATGACAGCAAAATCAAATAAACCAAAAACCCGTTTAGAGGAAGAGTAGGGTTGTTTTAATGAGACGCTTAAACAAAGCAAGTGTTTTAAAGAGAAGGGCTTAACATGCCTGCAAATTTTTCCTCAAAGCTTGAAGAAAACCGCGTCTACAGCAGGTTCATTTTAAGACACCCTTATAAAATTGAAGGTGGAAAATACGCGAATATGCCCCGTAACAGTTTAAAGTGAAAGGCCAATTTGTGAGTTTTGAAAAACAAAATTTTTCCTAGTTTTTCATGGCTCCATCAGTGACGTGCGACAACACTAGTTCATAATAACGTGTGTCACCGGGTGCGACACTAGTTCGTAATGACACGTGACACTAGCACAACACTAGTTTGTAATGACACACGACATCGGCTCGTAATGACACACGACACTGGCTCGTAATGACGCGTGACATTGTCTCCTACTGTGCGTGTCGCTGTATCTGGTAATGATGCGTGACATCGCCTCCTACTATCGCGCGCATCGCGGCCCCCGATGACGCGCGTCATTTGCTCTCCTATCGACGCGTGCGTCACTTCCTCCTATTGACGCGCGTCAGCTAGGAATGTTGTCACGTGTCAGCTATGACCTTTGACACACGACACTGGCTTCTATTGACACGTGTGACATTGTACCCTAATGACGTGAGTCACTGGAACCTGTTAACGCATGTCAAAGGTATTAGCTGACACGAGCCAGTGACGCGCGTCAGGAGGGGAAAATGACACACGTCAATAGGGGCCAGTGACGCCCTATTTAGCTTATAAATACCCTTGTCTTTGCTCATTTTCTTGTTTTCGTTTTCCCATTCTTGAATTTTTACAGGTCTAAATCGTTGTCAAAGATGCAATTACAGCTATAATGTCGACTTCACATGCTTCCCAATTGCAAGTTCAGCAAGAAAATCAAGAGAATCCAACTCAATCGATTTCGAAGATCAACTACAGGAATCCCTTATGCCCTCACATCCATACGACTTTAAATATGTCTTCAGAATATCAATCTTTGATGGAAGAGTGTGAATTTGAGGCTCATTAATATGCCCCATTTCGAAACAGATCCGGATATTTTGAATTACCTTCTGTCATGCTACAATTCAGAGGATGGTATTTTTTATGTGACTCTGAACGATGGCCAAATGTTCTAATTCACTATTGAAGCAAATGACATCCATCGGTTTACGGGCCTTCCTTTCAGAAATTTACCAATTGTTACAACCAAGGCAACACTCCTGGAAGAAGACAAGAAATTTGTTGAATCAACGTATGGTTTCCATGTTGATTGTAAGTATAATTCGTTTTAATTCATATTTTTATTGTTTTTTATTCTGATACAATTTTCTATTATAAATTTATAGTAATTATCACTGTTTCACATTTGCAGCCCATGTCAATAAATCCAGGCGTGGTGTAGATACACAATCAATTGCACACCACTTTCTTGCTGCACTTATTTCATTTTTTCAAGCCAGAATTGTTTTGCAGGGTCGCCAAACAGATATACCAAATTGGGCCATTGCATACATTTGTGCCACTATCTCAAAATGAAAATTCGATTGGTGCACATATCTATCCAAAAAAATAAGAACTGACATAATAAATTCAAAACTCTCAGATAAACCTTTCATTTATTCAACAAACTATCTCCTCGGCTTCTACTATGAGGCAATTTTAAATTTAAAATATAAACAAATTCCTACTTGCTCTTATGAGGCTTTGAAGAATTTCTCAATTCTATTTGAAGAACAACAGGTATAAACTATTTATTTTGTAATTGTATTTCAATTTTTGACATTACAGTGCAGTTATTAAAACTTAAATTTTAATGTTTTACAGAGAAGATATCTTAAAGCCCTTCCCCAAAAAAAGAAGTTATCGAGAGGAAGAGGCCAACAACACACATGGAGGCTTCGGGGGACTCCCAATCTGAAATGGAAACTCACTCCTCTCCAAACCCTCAACAATTTGAACTTGTTAAACACCAGAGAAGTAATACATTCTCATATATTATTTACAAATTCCAAAGTTGCATATTTATTTTTCAATTTAAATTTTAACCAAATGAATTGACATTATTTAATATTGATGAATTGCAGGGACTTTGGAACCTTCTTCCCCAACTCACTCCATACAGTCGCATGCATTCATATCTTCTGAACAGCCACTGAGTACAACTCCTACAAGGCCACCCATAGCACCGAGAAAAACAACCCCTCGACAACAAGGTACAACTTTTCTATAGTACGTTTAATTTCGTAGTTTTGACTTTATGAATTGTTTTAATATTTTTCATTTTTTTCTTGTACTTTTCAGCATATGTCAGTCATGATCAAACCACAGCACCAACACCCACTCAACCATTAATTTTTAAAATGCCAACCAGAGGGACACTAAACCTTGCCTCCTCGTTTTGAATTCTAACTCTATCACTTGGTGGCTTGCCCAGTGCAACTGGCATATCTATTTTGAACAATATTAATTTAGATGAAGATTATTTGGGCATTGATAGCAATGACCCAACTGGTTTTTTCGATACCCGTGAGATGATTCAAGGCCAGCAGGTATACTTCAAATTTCAATTTTAATATGCTTTACAATTTTGAATTACATTCTGATTTAAATTTATTTATCTAAATCTTGATTAATTTTTTCAAAAACAGGATCAGCCCACCCAAAGGTAGAAACAAGCGAGTTGATCTTGGTGAAAGCCCCATTCTTCTCTAGCAAGATCGTCTGCATCAGATTCAGATAGTGAACAGTTGCCATGTTTTCCTTTGGAGAACTTAATTGGTAATGATTGTCAATCCCATGTCAGTGAGTTTATTATTCCTCATATCCAACAGCTTATAGAATGGGAGAAAAGGGCTAAAGTTCTTATCAATGAGATTATTAGTTGTTATGAAAATTATTGGCAACAGGATAGTTTATACGCTGCAGTCCAGAATCAACCTGTGAAGATGGATTCCTTACTTACCCAAGTAAGATGTGGGACTGTCACGTTTAACAACAACTATAAAGACGACATTTTAGATAAGGCACTAAACAAATTGGAAAATATTAGTGCCAAGGCCCATGCATATTTTAACAAATGGTCCAAGGACAAGGATTTGGTATCAATCGCAAATGTTGAAAGAGATAGAGCTGTTGTAAGTACTATTACATTTAAACAATCATTCTTGTTAATTTGAAATTTTGAATTTACATTAATATTTTGAATTGACATTACTCTTTTTGTGCAGTTGAAATATGAAAATTTGAAGAGTCAGGTGAAGGTTTTGCAAGTTCACTTGGAAACAAGAGAAAAAAAGACTTATCCGCATGCAAAAAAATTTGAAGCAAAATATTGTTTTGGTTAATAAACAAAACAATACACTAAAGCGGATAATTAAAGAGCATGGTCTCGACCCTGAAATATTATTCAAAGCCAAAGTAGCTACTGATCCAAATTTGCTGTCACATGGAGATGCAACAAATCAAGAAGAAAGAATTATAAAAAATCTGGATAGTGCTGCAGAAGATCTTATAAGTTCAGGGGTTATTTCTGGTGTTGGGGAAAGAGGTACATCCACAGTGGAAGAAGTCGTTGGGGAAGAGAGCAGAGTAGAATTGTATAAAGAAAAAGAGGCTTTTGAAAATTAGAAACTTTTATTATTGAGGAAACTTTATATATTGAATTTGAAAACTTCTACTATTGAGTATGTACTATGGTATTTGAATTTAATTATATGGATTTATATAGTCTTTAATTTTAATTGCATTAGATGGTGATTATCATGAATTATATGTATGTTTCTTGTTTACTTGCATTGTCATGAATTGTATGTGGACGTAGATGATGAATGATGATAACTGATAATTAATGATAGATGATGATGAAAGACAATGATCAATTTAATGTGTATAATGTAAAATGTAGTGCCTAAACATCTTGTGGGACTTTAATTATCTTGAAAATTATGTTTTGGGAAAAAATAGCAACTAAGATTTGAAGCGAGATCTTTAGGATTTCTCCTTAATAGACTTATGGTGTAGGAAAATTCTATTTTAAAGAGATTCACCTCTATATAAGTGCATAATCTCTCATTAGAGAGGTTGTTTGACATCAAAATAGTCAAGACCATTTTTCGAGAAAATAACGTTTTTTTGGAAACAATCAAGACCATGGTTTAAAAGATATGGTTTTGTTATCATGGATATTGTTGTGTAGAGTAGATTGACAAGTTGTTGTAAATAGTAAAGGTTATGGAGGCTAGATTAACCAAAGTTGGAATAACCATGTGATTAAAAGATAGGTCAAGCTCGATATAGAACTTTGAAGTTTAATGTAAAACATATAAGGTTGAAGAATCCTATCATTTTTTAATATTTGATAAGGGTGAAGAATAATTGTGGATTAGAACTGGGAGGCTATAAGTTGGAATAATTTTGAGTGTGTAAGAAAATATTGAAGGTTCAAACTAGATCATAGCAAACTATGTGTGTAAGAAGGCACACTACATTTGTAGGATAGTTTGAAGAATGCACACTACGATGTTCTAGTCGGTTTTCTTACTAGAATAGATTTTTATTAGATAAAGACTCTATCAAGTTGATTTAAATAGTTTGGATTAGTGTAGATTTGGGTGGGTGACTATAGGATATGGAAGATAGCATTAGAATTGAGTTTGAATAACTTCGTGTTAGAGGATGATCACTATAAGTCTAAAAATAGATCTATTTCTTCATGGAGAAATATGAAGAAGTGATGGATCTATGACAAAGCAGGGAATTTTAGGAATTTTAGGAAGAAATCAAGAAAGAATCATCACTGGTAAGAAATTAAACATAATTGCAAATATCATAGGGTTTAGCTTACCTCTTGCATATTAGATTGCTGTGAAATCATCAAGGGTAACGTGCTAGATCTTTGTTTTTCCTGACATTGTAGATAGAGGGGTGAGTTGCCTGACATTGTCAGTCCTGAGAAGTGCCAGCAACATCTTTAAATATATAGACCAACAATATCTTTAAATAAATGATAACAAGAGCTGAAAAAATGTAAAGTAACAAACAATAAGATGATGTTGAAGAAGATACCTATTTAAAATTGAAATCATCCCCGGTAATGTGCTAGATCTTTGTCTTAATAAAATTCAACAGAAAAAATGGATTAGTAGATAGATGGGTGAGTTTCACACGACATTGTCGGATCTGGAGAAGTAATGACTTCCTTGGATGGATGTCAACCCACATTTTCAAAAAATAAAATATTGTATTTAACTAAATGTAAATACATAGACATCTTTAATGATAACCAGAGCTGAAAAAAATGAATAGTAACAAACAATAAGATTAAGGGGAAAAAGATACCTCCTTAAAGTTGAAATCATCACTGCCACTGGTAATGAGCTATATCTGTGTTTCAAAAAAACCCAACACGAGAAATGGATTAGTAGATAGATGGGTGAATTGCCTGACATTTTTAGTATATAGAAATGTAACATCTTTAATGAAAACCAGAGCTGAAAAAATGAATAGTAATAAATAATAAGATTAAGGGGAAAAAGATACCTGCTTAAAGTTGAAATCATCACTTCCACTGGTAATGAGCTAGATCTGTGTTTTAAAAAAACCCAACATTAGAAATGGATTAGTAGATAGATGGGTGAATTGCCTGAAATGCAGACTAAACAACCTGTATTCTTAGCATCCAAGAAAAAATACAGTGCCTTCTTCAGATAAATCATAGAAGTTAATTTTGTATAGGATTCACATCTTGAGATATTGTAAAATGTTTTGGGGAAAATGGATCAGTATCAAAATATGTTGTATAGGATTCACATCTTGAGATTCTCTCTTCAGGACTGCTTCTTGGAGTGGTTGAATTAAAATATGTCTCTTTTTTTTCAAATTTTTAAGGTGGTGCATATGATCATAGCTCAATAAGGTTGTTTACATATCATATTAGTTACAAGAATGAGGTTTGAAAGATACAATAAGGGTAAAGTGATCAAAATTGTTGTGTAATGAAAGTTGTTTTTACTTTCTAATTATCATTGTTGAGCTGATGAAATACTTGGTTGACCATTGCAATGAGTATCAAAGTATAAAATTCCTGCTACCACCTTGTTTTGTTTTCCTTTGCTGAAGATACAATGTTCAAGTGTATGTTTGAAGACAATTTTCTTGAAGCTCCCCCATTTCTATGCCTTGAATTGATTAATCATGATCTTCTTGAAGTACAATTGATAAAATCAAGTGTCTCAAATATTGAAAAAAATTACAGCTCAACATAAAGTTCTCTGTGCAAGGTTGGATCATCTTAAAAAGGTAACATTGTTTACATTTTGTCAAGAGTGCCTTACTGGTACCTCATCTCAAACTCAGTCTTAGCATATATCATGAAGTTTCTTTTTGAACTTATCAAACAAGACCCTATATCATCATCAAGTACACACCAAACACTGTTTCTTTGGTCTGGGGATAAATTTGAAGGCTTCATCTCAATTGGCTGCATTGCAAACATGAAGGGAATTTCCTCTAGAGAAAAAGAGGTGAAAACTTCGAATTCCATTAAATTTTGGATAAGAAATCAATTATTTGGTAGTCTCAGGATTTCTCTGTGCATAAAGAGATCCATCTAGTCACTCATCACTCCTGACGCATGTCAATGGAACGTCAATGGTCTTGACCGACGCGTGACACTCCCGCTATTGACACACGCCATCGACACCTAATGACACGCGTCATCGACACCTAATGACACACGCATCATCGGCTCCTAATGACAGCGTGCATCATCGACACCTAATGACACACGTCACTGGCACCTAATGATGCGCGTCACTGGCACCTAATGATGCATGTCACTGGCACCTAATGACGTGCGCCATCTTTGGCTATTTTTGACGCGTGCGTCGCGGCTCCTAGTGACGTGTGTCATCGACTCCTATTGACGCGCTGCGCCATTTGCTCTTTTTGGCGTGCATCATCGGCTCCCTTTGACGCGCGTCGGCCGATTCCTATTGACGCGTGTGTCACTTTCTCCTATTGACGCGCGTCACTTTCTCCTATTGACGTGCGTCGCTCACTCCTTTGTCAGGTGTCACTAGGACTATTATCGTGCATCAGCTAGAACCTTTGACGTGCATCAAGTGAAGCCATTGATGCCTAATTTAGCCTATAAATACCCTTCAACCGGTCATTTTCTCATTTTCACCTTCTTCCACTCTTGATTTTTGCGAGTCTCGATGCTTCCCAACTGTAAGTTCAGTAACAAAAATCAAGAGAATCCAATTCAATCATTGTATCTTATGCCCTCAAATCCATACTATTTTAAAGATGTCTTCAGAAGATAAAGATTTAATGGATGCATGTGAATTTACAGGGCTCGTTAATATGCCCCATTTCGAAACAGATCCGAGATATTTTGAATTACTTTCTGTCATCCTACAATTCAGAGGACGGCATTTTTTATGTGACTCTGAACGATGGCTGAATTTTTCAATTCAGTATCGAAGCAAATGACATCCATCGGTTTACGGGCCTTTCGTTCAAAAATTTACCAATTGTTACAACCAAGGCAACACTCATGGAAGAAAAGAATTTTCTCGAATCAACGTTCGGTTTCCATGTTGATTGTAAGTATAATTCATTTTAATTCATATTTTTTATTCTGATACAATTTGTTGTTATAAATTTATAGTAATTTTCATTGTTTCACATTTGCAGCCCATGTCAATAAATAAAGGTGTGGTGTCTAATATGTAGCATTTATGAGTACATGTAATTTTTGCAATGCTAGTGTCTAAGATGAGCTTTGTAACTTTGATTGACCTGATGAGTGCAGTGGAAAAGTTTAAACAAAAAAAATATCTTAAGAAAACTGATGGAACCAAGAAGGGGAAATTAATTGATGTTCCCAAACTTGATGATGCAAATCAATCAAGGGGGAAGAATTCTAATCAATGTACTTTAATATTAACAGAGGGTGACTCAGCCAAGGCTCTTGTTGTAAGTGTTTGTGCCTTGAATCAGGGAAATGTGAATACTAAATTTGGTAGTATTGTGACATGTTTCGACATCACTTTCCAATTTAATTTTTTGTTATTTTAGTTATCTTTATTCTATCAGGTGGTAGGAATATCTATTGTTGGTCAATATTATTATGGCATGTTTCCTCTCAGAGGTAAGCTGCTCAATGTCAGGGAAGCTACCACTCACCAACAAATGGAGAATAAAGAGATAGTAAATATAAAAAAATCCTTGGTCTGAGGAAGATAAAATATATATGACAAGCATTAAATCTTTAAGATATGGCCATCTGATGATAATGACAGACCAGGTACATGATCTTTGTATAGCGTTGTTTAGTTTATGCTTAATTCTGACACATCCTTTCTAGTGAGATCCTTTGACTTGTCCTTTGTCTCTTAAAGGACCATGATGGTTCCACATCAAAGGATTGCTGATCAATTTCATACACCATACCTAGCCATCACTGCTTAAAATTCCTTCATTTGTTGTGGAATTTATCACTCCTATTGTCAGGGTAACTGTTCCCCTTGTATATTTGGTTGAGTGTATTGAGACTCTTTATATTTGTTTTTAAGCCTCAGATGTTATTTATCTCCATGTCTAATTTTGGCACATGTTGATGTAGGTAACTCACAAAAATGGAAATGTGTTATCTTTTACACAATTCACGAGTATGAATCTTGGAGAGAATCATTGAGTGGATCGATAACTCGGTTGGACCATATAGTACTACTAAGTAATGATAGTTTGTTTTCTCTTTATATGTTTTCAAGTTCGGTTTTGTTCACTTTGATTAGGTATCACTTGTTGCTTGGACCATACAGGGTTTTGGCACAAGTACTTCTAAAGAGGGCAAGGAGTATTTCATACAACTGGACAAGCACAAAAAATATTTTGTGTGGGTTGATGAGAAAGATGGAGATGCTTCCTCATATGAATCAGCTTATAGAATGGGAGAGAAGGGCTAAGGTTCTTATCAATGAGATTATTAGTTGTTATGAAAATTATTGGCAACGGGATAGTTTATACGCTGCAGCTGATCCAAATTTGCTGTCGCATGGAGATTTCTGGTTTTGGGGAAAGAGGTACAACCACAGTGGAAGAAGCCGTTGGGGAAGAGTGCAGAGTAGAATTGGATAAAGAAAAGAGGGTTTTGAAAACTAGAAACTTTTATTATTGAGGAAACTTTAAATATTGAATTTGAAAACTTCTACTATTGAGTATATACTATGGTTTTTGAATTTAATTATATGGATTTATATACAATCTTTAATTTTAATTGCATTAGATGGTTATTATCATGAATTATATGTATATTTCTTGTTTACTTGAGTTGTCATGAATTGTATGTGGACATAGATGATAAATGATGATAATTGATAATTAATGATAGATGATGATGAAAGATGATGATCAATTTAATGTGGACGTAGATTTATCATCAACAAGTAATTTTTCTTCTCTAGACTTTTGAACTTGTTTTAAGATAATTATTCTCTACACTTGTAACGATATGATCATAATGTCATTAGAATGGATATAGATGATAAATAAATGGAATGTGTTATAATGGATATAGATGACATTAGAACGAATAGAATTGTAATGATATGATTATGAATTATTTTAAAAAATGAAATTGTTTTAATAAATTTAAAATTAGATAAATAATTGTATTAATAATAATTGTAGTGTCAGGACTCAGGATATGATAATGATATGGTGATGATATGATATATATGGATGATGAGGAATTTTATGTGGACTTATATTTAAAATCGTATAATGTATTGTTTATCCCGAATTTTATGTCAATTTTATGAGGAATTTTATGTGGACTTATATTTAAAAATAAATTAAATATAATTATGAGAAATCAAGAAAGAATCATCACTGGTAAGAAATTAAACATAATTGCAAATATGCTAGGGTTTAGCTTACCTCTTGCATATTAGATTGTTGTGAAATCATCAAGGGTAACGTGCTAGATCTTTGTTTTACATGACATTGTAGATATAGGGGTGAGTTGCCTGACATTGTCAGTCCTGACTCCTGAGAAGTGCCAGCAACATATTTAAATATATAGACCAACAATATCTTTAAATAAATGTAAATATATAGAATTAGACTTGTAACGTCTTTAATGATAACAAGAGCTGAAAAAATGTAAAGTAACAATCAATAAGATTATGTTGAAGAAGATACCTATTTAAAATTGAAATCATCACCGGTAATGTGCTAGATCTTTGTCTTAAAAAAAATTCAACACAAAAAATGGATTAGTAGATAGATGGGTGAGTTGCGACATTGTTAGTCCGAGAAAAGTGACTTCCTCGACGGATGTCAACCCACGTTTTCAAAAAGTAAAAATGTTGTATTTAACTAAATGTAAATACATACACCTGTAACATCTTTAATGATAACCAGAGCTGAAAAAATGAATAGTAACAAACAATAAGATTATGTTGAAGAAGATACCTATTTAAAATTGAAATCATCACCGATAATGTGCTAGATCTTTGTCTTAAAAAAAATTCAACATAAAAAATGGATTAGTAGATAGATGGGTGAGTTGCCTGACATTGTCCGTCCCGAGAAGTAACAGCTTCCTCGGATGGATGTCAACCCACATTTTCAAAAACTAAAAATATTGTATTTAACTAAATGTAAATACATACACCTGTAACATCTTTAATGATAACCAGAGCTGAAAAAATGAATAGTAACAAACAATAAGATTAAAGGGAAAAAGATACCTCCTTAAAGTTGAAATTATCATTGCCACTTTGGTAATGAGCTAGATCGTGTTTTAAAAAAACCCAACACAAAAAATGTATTAGTAGATAGATGGGTGAATTGCACGACATTTCTAGTATATAGACTGTAACATCTTTAATGATAAAGATAAAAGATAGATAAAGAAGATACCTATTTAAAGTTGAAACAATCCATTATCAATAGCTTCATCAAAGTCATTGTTGTCTTCGTAGAATGTGACGAAGAGCCAATTACACTCTCAAGGTTGGGAATATTTGTACTTGTAGCTGCATTATTCACACCTATTCTTTTGCAAAGGGAATTCTAGTGTGTAATTGCTCTGTCGAACGGAAAGGTTTCGATGGAGTATCGAGAAAAATAACACCTCATGTAACTTTCCAGATTTTTATCCAACCTGTTTCTCAGTTTTGATTTTATAAATGACAATGCAATAAAAACCCTTTCATCCTCCATAGACCCCAAAATCATTGTTTGGCATAACTCATATAATCTGAAATATTCTTGATATCTTCTTGTAAAATAGAACTTTGATAGATTCCTCGCCCATGACCTTGTAATAGCACCACTTTAAGAAGGTTGATCTAAATTCTTATATTGGTTCCTCATTGTTGTTGCAAAATTTGTTAATCGAAACTTTAATAAATCGGCATTCAATATACCTTTGATTTCCACACCCTTGAGCTCTGGCGTCTTTGTAAATTGTTCCATTATTGTACCCATTGATTTATGGAAATGCTTATGACAAAGTCTACACGGCCACCTTCAGTATTCCAAAAATTAGGATTCATCACACCCATGGCTTCCCAGAATTTTATCTTTACATAAACGTTCCCTAATTTCGATGACAAGGTTTCTGAATTTTTTTTAAGCTTTATTCTTGTTTCAACTATATGAGACTCAAACAAATTACGTGTCACGGGAACATCTTCTCGTTCCGATCCTGTAATAGCTTGACGTTTTTGCAAAATGTGCATAGGTATTTCCCTCCCATTAACAGTGATGCAGAGGTGATCGTGGATATTAAATCTCAAAAAGGTGTTAGGATTTTTAAGATCTAATAAATCTCTCCAATTTTCAAAAACAGGTGCATCAAAACTATCATTGGACAAGACAATATATCAAGACTTTGACATACCATTTTCCTCATCCGTATAAAATCCACAATATAGATTAATCTGCCTTGTGCATGCTTCATCAGTGTATTGATCTCCTTTAACATTGGAAGAATACCAACCAATGTAAGCAATGTCTCCAAATCAGTTAAACGGAACAACAAGTCCCTTGCCCTATCAACTTCATGATGGTATTTGTGCATGAAACCAACCAATGAAGGATACTCCTCACGAACTCTGCATGCAGGTTCATACAAAGAGATCCATCTAGTCTCCACATCCTTCAAAAGTTTTTTGCCATCTGTAATTCCAATTGCAAATTTTTGGAACTTGAGAAAACACTTTGGGCTGCTTGACATATAGGCATGAAGTTCTCTTATAAGGTCTTCTAATTTAGCAACATTTTCATGGTTGCTTACCATTTTATACGCTAAATTCATTCTGTGAGCCATACAGTGAATTGGTAGCATATATGGGGCCATTGTTGTTTGTAATCTAACACAGAGCCCTATTTGGTGACCATGTATGATAGATGCACCATCTGCTCCAATGCATACCAAATTTGTAGAAATTTCATAATCAGTCATACCAGTAACATCTTTCAAATGAGAAACAACTTTTTTATATAGGTTTTCGGCATTGCAATTTTCAACCATTTTCATAACACCCAATGAGATGAGGTGTCCTTATATGATTTTCTAAAGTATAGATGTGGATACATACCCATGTGGTGTTGTCGATCGCTATCACTTCATCAATTGAAAGAGAGATAAAGTTTGCTTTTTTACATTCTCTTTCAAATCTTCCTTCTCTATCATCGAGAGGAATTTTGCCATTTCCCATCCACTACTCTCAGACCAATGAGACTGAGGTACATTCAACATTTCGTTAAATTGATACAAAACTTTGAAATCGAGGAAATCTGAAATCACTCTTCCTTTTTTAAGTATTTGAAAAGAGTAGAAATTGTATGAATTTTGCATGTAGATTTGTTTCTTTCATCTTACCAATATGCGATGTGATCGTTCCTCCCTTTTCCAACGAGATGTCTATGTTTTTTCTACTCTGCCTCATATTCTGTTGCGTATCTAACATGCATGCATTCTTTTTCGATTTTCCACCTGTGTGTTTTGATTTTCGGCCATCCACCCCTATTACAGTTAAATATTGTTTTCCACAATGTTTTTCTATAGTGTCCACTTGATTGCATTTTTGTTGCTTTCCCAATTTCCACATACATATTGTACATGTACATTCAGATGGGATTTCTTCATAATTAGATGATTGTACAGGTTCAATAAACGGAAATTTAGCTGCCCAATCAAACTTGTATGTCCTACCAATGGTCCACATATTCTTGTTCATTTTTAATGCTTTACTTTTTTGAGTAGAATTTTGAGCAATATCACAATCACCTGGTTTCCTCTTTCTTGGACCGGAGTTTGATTTTGATTTCTGTCTTCCATTTTGCTGAGTGTTTGTATCTATGATATCTAGCTGCACTTCTGGTTGCACCCCAACAGGAACAATATCTTCAAGATCTGGCATATTATCGTAGGTTTCATTTGTTTGACTTTGATACTGTGCAGAATGCATGTCCACCTCAATAATTCCTTCCACACAGTCAGTATTCTGATTCTCTGTGGTGGCATCTATATGATTGGTATTTACAATATCTATATCCGCAGAGTTTCCAAAATACTTGAAGAGTGATTTCTGAGATTTCTTACTTACTTTTAGGTTATTCGTATTCTTTGAGCTGGCACCTTCCATTATTCTGAAAAGAGTCCTGCGTCAGCAAAAGAACCAAGTAGCGACTCTGTCCAGTCTGAGGTCTTGTCGCGCGTCCACTGTCTGAGGTCACGCATCCACTGTCTTAATATACTGTCACACGTCAACACTACCCAAGTCACGTGTCAACACTTCCTCTATCGCGCGTCACTTCTTTTCCCAAGTCGCGCATCAACACTTCCTTGGTCGCGTGTCAGAACACCTTTTTCACGCGTCTCAGTATAGCTCTTGTCGCACGTCGGACATCTCTTGTCATGCGTCGTCAAGATAGCTCTTGTCACGTGTCGGACAACTCTTGTCGCTGGCAACAATGCCCTTGTCATGCGTCAACACTGCATTTCTCACATGTCAACAATCACAAAGCACTAACAGTAATATGAATATTTGGTGCTCAAGGGTATGCGAGTTCAAATTTCATAGTATTGGTAATTTGGTAAGCTACTTGAGGTATACTACGCGGTGAATCACCTAGGTTTTTATAGGAGATGTTTTCAAATGAAGGCAAAGCTGACCCCCAAAAAAATATACTATATATTTTAGGTGAATAGGACACCGACCCACTCCGAATAATTCACCTTTTTAAATTTTCCTAAAATGAAAATTTCTCCATATTACGAATATTCACCGCTAAAATTATTCCTGGTCTACACTGGTGTGGTATTTCCTTCCATGGTGACAAGTAACAAGCTTTCCAAAAATCCCTTCCTCTATAGGCTCAGAAAACAACCTTCAATTTCCAAAGAAACAGTGATAATTAACCAAACACAACTGGTTCGACTGAACCAAGAAAAACCAAATGTAGAGCAACTTTCCAAAAATCCGAACAAACACAAATGACCAACAAAATTCCTCCATACTCTTTCCAAGGTGGGCTGGTCGCGAAGACCAAGAAATTAAATGCATTAAAGGCTCTGCCTTTTTCCTATTTCCTCACGCCACCGCCGACTTGGGTTGGCGAACCACCAAATTCAAATTTTGCATGCAAACCAAGTTTAGTCCCATAACCAACTAGATACCTCCACCTTTTTCCTATTCCCACCAAACTTGGCACTGTCCATGCAAGGACTCACATTTATTGCCATTAAATTTCCTTCCATCCTTATCCTTTCCATCCCCCATGGGTATGTGTGTCCCCTTCTAGGTTAGGATTAGTTTAGGATTAACAATAGTGTTCATACCTAGGTCATCGCCTAGTTCTTAGGTTAATAGAACTTAGGTCTATTTTCACCATTTTAGAATTTAAAAATCCACTTAGGATAGTAGTTTAGGATGTAAGGTAGAACTTAGGATTAGATTAGGATCTAATTTCCTCTTAACACTAATTAATCAACTTCCAGTCAAGTCTTCCGATTGACATCCAATTTAATGTTGTGTAGGACATTTCATCCTTCGTTTCACATGCCTGAGCCACCCGCATCCAGGCATTTATCGCCTTACGAGGTCTCACGTTACAACAGAGCATGGTTCGAGATTCAAACCTTTGTCATTGGCGTCTACGTGCCTGGATTGTTCATACCGAAATCAGTGTCTTTGCACATTTATATCAACCTTTAGTCTGTTTTAAGAGTAAATCGACAAAGTGATCACAAGAAGGCCTCAGCATACTTTGGATCAATGGAATTGATTCAAGGTGTGCTATCAATCAGTGAATAGAGTTCAGCAAGCATACGACAAATTTTTCGTCACATCAGCAAACATACAAGCAATAATAACTGTTGTCCCATGTAAACAAATTAATATATGTAAGAATCAGATTAGCAACACATTCCCTTAAGATCAAAATATATATCTTAACATGTTAGCCTTCATTTTAGTAGTTACAACATTAAGAATGTAATCACCATGATAACTTACAAAAATCGGGCGTATGCTACAACTAGGAGCTCATCAAGTAGTTCACCCAGAGCTCATCGAGTAGCTCATCTTGAGCTTTCCCGGATACTCACATGGGAGCTCTCCGATAGCTCACCTTTACAACTCACCTTGAGCTTTCCCAAGATCCCACCGAGCAGCTTGAATTAAGCTCACCCGGGAGCTCCTCAAGCAACTCACCTAAAAACTTGCATAGGAGCTCGCCTATATGGTCGCCTTGCTTGCCTCGCTCGCCTTGCTAGCTCACCTTGATCTTACCGAGGATCTCACCTTGATAACTCACCTTGAGCTCATCTAGTAGCTCACCTCGGAGTTCATCGAGTAGCTCACCCAGAGCCTACCTTTTAACTCTCCGAAAACTCACCAAAAATCTTGCCGAGTATGTTTACTTGAGCTTGCTTGTGAGATTACCGAGTAGCTCATGAGGACCTCACCGGGAGCTCACTAAGTAGCTCACTTGGGAGCTCACCTAGTGGCTCGCCTAGGATCTCACCAAACAGCTCACCAAGTAGCTTACCCGGAAGCTCTTCTAGCAAATTGCTGATCAAATTGAGTTGATTTCACCCTAGAGCTCATCAAGGAACTCACCGGGAACTCATCCGAGAGCTCGCATGATAGCTCACCTTACAAACTCACCTTGAGTTTGCCTTGCCAACTTAGCTTAAGCTCACCTTGCCAACTCACCTTGAGCTATAATGGTAGTTTGCATCTAAGCTCACCTCATAGATTACCGACAAGCTCACTGGGAGCTCACCGAGAAGCTCACCTAGGGGCTCAACCGGGAACTTGTAAAGCAGCTAGCCTAGGAGCTCATCGAGAAGTTCAACTTGAGCTTGCCTAGAATCTCACCTGGGAGCTCACCGATAGCTCACCTTGCCAGCTCACCTTAAGCTCACCCAAGAGCTCACCAAGCAGCTTGACTTGAGTTCACTCGAGAGCTCATGAAGTAGTTCACTTGAAAACTCACATGGGAGCGCGCCGATAGCTGACCTTGCCAACTCACATGGGAGATAACCTATCAACTCACCTTACCAGCTCACCTTAAGCTCACCGAGGAGATCACCTTGTAAACTCACCTTGAGCTCGCCTCGGTAGCTCACCCGGAGTTTTCCAAGGAGCTCACTAAGTAGCTCACCTAGAAGCTCGCTTAACAACTCACTGGTAGCTCACTAAGCAGCTCACCGAGTAGGTTGACTTGAGCTTGCAGAGTAGCTCGCTGGGGACCTCACTTGAGAGGTTTCCAAGTACCTCACTTAAGAGCTTACCTAGCATCTCACCAAGTAGCTCACCTAGGAGCTCTTCCCGAGAGCTCACCGATCATCTCGATTTGAGTTCACTTTGGAGCTCGTTGAGTAACTCACCGGGAACTCACCTAGGATCTCACCGACAGACTCACCTTTCCAACTCACATTGAGCTCATCTTACCAACTCACCTTGAGCTGATCTCGGTAGCTCACATGTAAGCTCACCTTAGAGATTATCGATAAGCTTACCTTTGAGCTCACCTGGGAGCTCACCGAGTAGCTCATCTAGGAGCTCGGCTGGGATCTTGGCAAGAAACTCACCTAGGAGCTCTCATGATAGCTTACTTTTCCAACTCACCTTTAGCTCACCGAGGAGCTCTCGAGTAGCTTAACTTGAGCTCTCCCAAGAGCTCATCAAGCGCTCACCGAAAACTCACATGGGAGCTTGCCGACAGCTTATCTTACTAACTCACATGGGAGCTCACCTATCGGCTTGTCTTTCCAACTCAATTTGAGCTCGCTTAGGAGCTCACTTGCCAACTCAGCTTGATCTCATCTAGTAGTTTGCCTCGAGTTCCTCGTGTAGCTCACCAAGTAGCTCACCCGGGAGCTCACCTAACAGCTCGCCCGGGAGCTCACCAAGTAGGTCATCGAGTAGGTTGACTTGAGCTCACCTAGTAGCTCGGCGGGGACCTCTCCATGGAGCTCACCAAGTAGGTCACTTGATAGCTCACCTAGCAGCTCGCAGAATGAATCGCCAAGTAGCTAACCTTGGATCTCTTTCGGGAGCTCACCGATCAGCTCTAGTTGAGCTCGCCAGGATCTCATCAAGTAACTCACCGGGAACTTACGTGGGAGCTCACTTGATAACTCACGTTGCCAACTCACCTTACGCTCACCTTGATAAATCACATTATGCTCAACTGGTAGCTCACATGTAAGCTCACATTAGATATTTTAGATAAGCTTGACTTTGAGCTCTCTTGGGATCTCACCAAGTAGCTCACCTAAGAGCTTGGCTTGGAGCTCGAAAAAAACTCACCCAGGAGCTCGCCGAGAAACTTGACTTGAGATTTCCTAGAAACTCATCTCGGGAGCTTTCTGAAAACTTGCCTTGCCATCTCACCTTGAGATCACCCAGAGATCACCGAGCAGCTTGACTTGAGCTCGTAAGGTAGCTCTTTAAGAAGCTCATCTAAAAACTCACATCAGAGCTCACCTGATAGCTCACCTTACCAACTTGCATGGGAGCTCACCTATTAGCTTGCCTTGAGCTCACTAAGGAGTTCACCATTGCAACTCACCTTGAGCTCATCTGGTAGCTCACCTCAGAGTTCGTCAAGTAGCTCACCAAGTAGCTCACCCGGGAGCTCACCAAATAGCTCACCTAGGAACTCACCTAGTAGATCAAGTAGGTTGACTTTAGCCCACTTTTGAGCTCGCAAAGCAGCTCATTAGAGACCTCTCATGGGAGCTCACCACGTAGCTTTCCGGGAGCTCACCTAGCACCTTACCCGGGATCTCAAAAATAGCTCACTAATTAGCTCACCTAGGAGCTCTTCTAGAGCTCACCGATCAGCTTAAGTTGAGCTCACCTAGGAGCTCATCAAGTAACTCACCTAGAACTTGCCACGGGACCTCATTTGACAGCTTGCATTACTAACTCGCATTGAGTTCACATTGCTTACTCACCTTGAGCTCACCTTGCCAACTCATCTTGAGCTCATCTAGTAGCTTGCATGTAAGCTCACCTTAGAGATTATAGACATTCTCACCTTTCAGTTCACTGGGAGCTCACCGAGCAACTAACCTAGGAGCTCAACTAGGAGCTAGGCAAGTAGCTTAACTAGAGCTGGCAAGTACCTCAACGAGGAGCTCATCAAGTAGGTCGACTTGAGATTTCCCAGAAACTCACATGGGAGCTTACCTGACAGCTCACCTTTAGCTCACCAAGATCTCACCGATGAACTCAACCTAAGCTCACCTGGGAGCTTGTCAAGAAGCTCACCCAAAACTCACATGAAATCTTTCCCGATAGCTCACCTTACCAACTCGTATAGGAGCTCACCTATCAACTCACCGAGCAGCTCACTAGGGAGCTCACCTGGGAACTTACCAAGTATCTCGCTTGGGATATCACCTAGAAAATCACCCCCGGAGCTCACCAAACAGCTTGCCGAGTAACTCACCTGGGAGGTCTTCTGGGAGCTCACTGATCAGCTTGAGTTGAGGTCACCCAGGATTTCGTCAAGTAACTCACCTAGGAACTCACATGGGAGCTCACCTGATAGCTCACCTTGCCAACTCACCTTCAGCTCACCTTACCAACTCACCTTCAGCTCACCTTACCAACTCACCTTGAGCTCATCTTGTAGCTCGCATTTAAGCTCACCTCAGAGATTACCAAAAAGCTCACCTTTGAGCTCACCTAGGAGTTCACTTACCACTCACCTAAGAGTTTGGCTAGGAGCTCAACAAGTAGGTTTCCCATGACCTCGTTGAGTAGCTCAACTTGAGCTTGCACGAAACCTTACCCGGGAGCTCAACCGACAGCCTCTCTCCTCTGCCACTCACCTTGAGTTCACCAAGGAGCTTACCGAATAGCTCAAGTTGAGCTCAACCGAGAACTTGTCAAGAAGCTCACTTGAAAACACACATGAGAGCTCACCTAACAACTCACTTTGCCAACTCTCATGGGAGCTCACATATCATCTCACCTTGAGTTCACTAAGGAGCTCACCTTGCCAACTCACCTAAAGCTCACCTAAGATCTCACCTAATAGCTCACCTTGCCAACTCACCTTGAGCTCGCCTTACCAACTCACCTTGAGATCATCTAGTAGCTCACATGTAAGCTCACCTAAGATATTACCGAGAAGCTCACCTTTGAGCTCACCAAGGAACTCATGGAGCATCTTAGCTAGGAGCTTGATCGGGATCTTGATAAGATGCTCACCTTAGACATCATCGAGTAGCTCAACTTGAGCTTTCCCACAAACTCACTTGGGAGCTCAGCTAATATCTCACCTTGCCACTCACCTTGAGGTCACCTAGGAGCTCACGACTAGCTTGACTTGAGATCACAAGGGAGCTTATCAAGTAGCTCACCCAAAACTTGCATGGGAGCTCACCGACATCTCACCAGAAACTCGCATGGGAGCTCACCTTGCCACCTCACCTTGAGCTCACTAAGAAGCTCACCTTTCCAACTCACCTTGAGCTTGTTTGGTAGCTTACCTTAGAGTTTGTCGAGCAACTCACCTAGGAGCTCACCGAATAGCTTGCCCAAGTAGGTTTACTTGAGATCAATTATGAGCCCCGAGTAGCTCGCCAATGACCTCACCTCGGGAGCTCACCAAATAGCTCACCTAGGATCTCACCAAATAGCTTGCCAAGTAGCTCGATTGGGAGCTCTTCCGGGAGCTCACCGACAACTCGAGTTAAGATCACCCATGAGCTCGTCGAGTAACTTACCTGGGAGATTGGCTGGGAGCTCACCTGACAGCTTGCCTTGCCAACTCACCTTAATCTCACCTTACCAACTCACCTTGAGCTCACCTTGCCAACTCACATTGAGCTCATTTAGTAGCTCGAATGTAAGGTCACCTCAAACCTTTTTGACAAGCTCACCTTTGAGCTCACCTGAGGTCACGAGTAGCTCACCTAGAGCTCTGGGCCTAGGAGCTTGACAAGTAGCTCACCCAAGAGCTCATCAAGCAGCTTAACTTGAGCTTGCCCTAAAACTCAACTAACAACTTGCCTCGATAGCTCACCTTTCTAACTCACCGTAGCTCACCGAGTAACTTGACTTAAGCTCAACTAGGAGCTCATCGATTAGCTCACCGAAAACTCACATGAGAGCTTTCTATCAGCTTGTCATGTTAGCTCACCTTGAGTTTGTCTAGTAGCTCACCTAAGATTTCATTGAGTAGCTCACCAAGTAACTCACCTAGGAGCTCACCTAACAGCTTTCCTGGGAGCTCACTGAGCAGGTCACTAAGTAGGTTGACACGAGCTCAATCGTAAGCTCATTGAGAAAATTACTGGGACCTCACCTAGGAGCTCCCCAAGTAGCTCACTTGGGAAATCACCTAACAACTCACCTAGAAGCTCACTGAATAGCTCACTAAGTAGCTTACTTCGGAGCTCTTCTAGGAGCTTTCTAAGCTGCTCAACTTGAGCTTTCCCAGGAGCTTGTCAAGTAGCTCAATCAAGATCTCACATGGGAGCTCACCTGATAGCTCACCCATAAACTCACATGGGAGCTCACATATCAGCTCACCTTGCCATCTCACCTTGAGCTTGCTAAGGAGCTCACCTTGCCAACTCACCATGAGCTTATTTGGTAGCTCACCTTGGAGTTTGTTAAGTAGCTCACCAAATAGCTCACCTGGGAGCTCACCTAACATCTCGCCTGGAATCTCACCGAGTAGCTCACCGAGTAGGTTGACTTGAGATCATTTATGAGCTCACTTGTGAGCTCACTAAGTAGCTCATGAATACATTTCTTGGGAGCTCCCCAAGTATCTCACTTATGAGATCACCTAGCAACTCACCTAGAAGCTCACTGAATAGCTCACCAAGTAGCTCACTTGGGAACTCTTCTAGGACCTGTCAATCGCCTTGATTTGAGCTCATTGAGTAACTCACCGGGAACTCACCGGGAGCTCACCGACAACTCACCTTACCAACTCACCTCGAGCTCACATTACCAACTCACCTTGAGCTCACATTGCCAACTCATCTTGAGCTCATCGGTAGCTTACATGTAATCTCACCTAATAGATTCGACACGATCACCTTTGAGCTCACTTGGGAGTTCATCAAGTAGCTCACCTAGGAGCTCAGTGGGAGCTTGGCAACCAGCTCACCCAGAGTTCATCAAGTACCTCGAGTTGAGCTTTCCTTGAAACTCACAGGAGCTCACCCAAGAGCTTACCGAGTAGCTCAACTTGAGCTCACCAAGGATCTCATCAAGCAGCTCACATGCAAGCTCACCTAACACTCACCTTGCCAATTCACATGGGAGCTCACTTGATAGCTCACCCCGATACTCACCTTGAGCTCACCTAGGAGCTCACCGAGTAGCTCAACTTGAGCTCTCTCGGGAGCTTTTCAAGGAGCTCACCCAAAAACTTATATGAGAGCTCGCTGATAGGGTGGCTTGCCACTCACCTTGAGATGACCCAAGAGCTCGCCGAGTAGCTTGACTTGAGCTCACACTGGGATCTCATCAAGTAACTCACTTGAAAACTTATATGGGAGCTCACCAAAGCTCACCTTGCCAACTCACATGGGAGCTCACCTATCGCCTTGCCTTGCCACTCACCTTAAGCTTTTGAAGAGCTCACCTTGCCAACTCACCTTGAGCTCATCTTGTAGCTCACCTCAAAGTTCTTCAAGCAGCTCGCCAAGTAGCTCACCTAGAAGCTCACCTAACAACCGACTCCGGGAGCTCACCTAACAGCCTTACCTTTGAGCTCACCAAGTAGCTCCTCGAGAAGGTTGACTTGAGTTCACTTGTGAGCTCACCGGGGAGCTCACCTAGTAGCTCACTTGGGAGCTCACCTAGTAGCTTCTGGGAGCTCACCGAATAGCTTGCCAAGTAGCTCACCTGGGAGCTCTTCTATGAGCTCATCAATCAGCTCGAGTTGAGGTCAATAGGAGCTCATCGAGTAACTCACCGGGAACTCACCCGGGAGCTCACTTGATAGCTCACCTTGCCAACTCACCTTGTACTCACCTTACCAAATCAACTTGAGATCACCTTGCCAACTCGGCTTGAGCTCATCTAGTAGCTCACCTTGCTGAAAATATTACCTTTGAGCTCATGTGGGAGCTCACCGATTAGCTCACCTAGGAGCTCTATGGGAGCTTAGAAAGTAGCTCACCCAAGAGATTGTTAAGCGGCTCGACTTGAGCTTTCCGAAAAATCACCTGGAGATCACTGACACCACCTGCTAGGTCACCTTGAGATCACCTAGGAGCTCCCAAGTAGCTCAACTTGAGCTCACGGGAGCTTGTCAAGTAGCTCACTCGAGTCACATGGGAGCTCACCCGATGCGGCTCACATGGGAGCTCACCTATCAACTAACTCTTGGTAGCTGACCTTGAGCTAATTGAGGAGGTCACCTTACCAACTCACCTCCGGCTCATCTTGTAGCTTACCTTAGAGTTTTTCAAGCACTCACTGGGAGCTTGCCTAATAGCTTACATGGAAGCTCGGCTAACAAATTTTCTAGGAGCTCACTGAGAAACTCTTCACGTAGGTTGACTTGAGTTCACTTGTGAGCTTGCTGAGTAGCTCGCCGAGGACCTTGCCTCGGAGCTTGCTTGGGAGCTCACCTTGAAGCTTGCCTAGGATCTCACCTAGCACTTGCCTAGGAGCTCACTGTAGGTTGAATGGTAGCTCTTCCGGGAGCTCATCGATCAACTTGAGTTGAGCTCACCGGGAGCAAGTTGAGTAACTCACCGGGAACTAACCTAGGAGTTTTCCCGACATTTCACCTTGCCAACTCACCTTGACCTAATCTCGTAGCTCACATATAATCTCATTTCGAGATTATCGACAAGATCACCTTTGAGCTAACACGGGAGCTCACCAAGTATCTCACCTAGGAGCTTGGTTGGGAGCTCAGCAAGTAGCTCACCCAAGAGCTCGAGTAGCTCAACCTAGGCTTACCCGAAACTCACATGGGAACTCACCTTGAGCTCCTCGAGAGCTTACCGTAAGCTCAACTTGAGCTCACCCTAGATCTCATCAAGTAACTCACCCAAACTTGTATGGGAGCACACCTAATAGCTCACTTTGATAACTCTCATGGGAGCTCACCTATCGCCTTACCTTGAGCTCACTAAGGAGTCACCTTACCAAATCACCCTAAGCTCATCTGGTAGCTCACCTTAGAGTTTTTCAAGTAGCTCACCCGGGAGCTTACCTAACAACTCACCCGGTAGCTTGCCGAGTAGGTTGACTTGAGCTCACTTGTGAACTCACTAAGTAGCTCACCAGGGACCTCGCATGGGATCTCACCAAGTAGCTCACTTGGAACCTCACCTAGCATCTCACCTTAGAGCTCACTAAACAGCTCGCTAAGTAGCTCACTTGGGTGCTCTCTGGGAGCTCCTCGATCAGGTCATGTTGAGCTCGTGTAGGAAATCATTGAGTAACTCACCTAGGAACTCACTTGGGAGCTCACTGACACTCATCTTACCAACTTGCCTTGAGCTTACCTTGCAACTCACCTTTAGTTCATCTCGGTAGCTTACATGTGAGCTCACCTCGAGAGATTCTTTGACAAGCTCACCTTTGAACTCACCTTTGAGCTTACTAAGTAGCTCACCTTGGAGCTTGGATGGGAGCATGGCAAACGGACTCACCAAAGATCTCATCGAGCAGCTCGACTTGAGCTTGCTTAGAAACTCACTTGGGAGCTCACCTGACAGACTCACTTTGCTAGCTCACCTTGAGCTCACCTAGGAGCTTTCCAAGTAGCTTGACATGAGCTCACCGGGAGCTTTTCAAGTAGCAAACTGAAAACTTGCATGGGAGCTCACTGACAACCTCACTCGGAAAATCGTATGGTAGCTCACCTTGCTAAATTGCATTGATCTCGATGAGGAGA
>CM031243.1:536863371-536933116 GCA_018340775.1 Taxus wallichiana var. yunnanensis
CAGTATACTTCGTTCAATTACGTATTGCTTATTGAAAGTGTTTGAAGCGATACCATCCAACGGTGATAGGGTTCATGTCGTGATAATTTAGTTACGAGAATAATCCCGAATAGTATTATTTACTTGTTTGGATTATTGATATCATTTAAGCGAGAGGTGTTTAATGAAAGCAATTGATGGATTGCGGTGTTTTAAAAGTTAGCAGTGCTTATCATGCTCGGTTCATTGAAGTGCGCTCATGTTGACTATTTTGTAGATGGTTTTGCAAGTAAGTGGTAAAAGCGATACGAGATCGGCAGGATGATCAGTTATTTAATTTGTTTCATAATGAATTACGACTTGATTATATAAATGTCTTTTGTATGTGGAAAGATGTTTCTTTTTCATTTAGGCATTATGCTCCAGTATACTCTTTGCGTAAAATGTAATTGTATAATTTTGAAAGGAATGAAATAAGTGTTTGATACTTATGTGTGTATTCTATTTACGATAGTTGACCTTCTTCGGTTTATATGCCGGAATGGCGATGATATCTTTGTAAAATTTTGGATGCTTTTGGGATTAACTATGAAAGCTTACTGATAAATGTGGTTGAATTCATATGAGTGTTTACTTAGAGATCTTGTTGTTAGCAGCGATAATCTTGAATTTAAAATAATTGTCTTTTCACAAAGAGATAGAGTTAAAAATGAACCTAAGCGAAACAGCTAAACAAAGTGCAGGATTAAATTACTAAAATCCCCTAGTCCTGAAATATAGTGAGGACAATATTAAATTGGATTCTTAATCATTTATATCCTTATACTGTATAGAGTATGATATAAATTCGGTTAAGAGAAGCTGATATAAATCAAATGAAGTTCGGATGACGATCTCATGTGAAGGGTACATGAGATATTGTCGGTCCATGTTGTTTAAAGCAGTGTGTTCTAATGACTCCTTGATGAGAGTTTGACATAATGCCTACTACCATGTAATGGGTTTTATAGAGGTTCATCTTAAGGCAGAAGAATCCGAGGGGATTAGGAAAAGAGAGCTAACCTTAGGGAAAAGTCTTTAAAATAATTTAAACTCAGTCGAAGTGCGTAACGGCGTGTTGTTAAAGTAGATCTTTTCGAGTAGATTTAAAGGTTGTGACACACAGTCATTGCGAGGGGTTGTACCTTCGAGAAGATTAGGATCTTCTCGGGAAATTCATGGCAATGCGGAGACTTGGCGACACCCTTTGCATTGATCGCTAAGATTTACACTTTGTTCTCGCCACAGTTACTCGAGAATGTCAAATTATGAAGCGTGTATCGCATGTTATAAAGACCTTGCCTAGGAGATTCGGGAGTATCGCCTGACACTGCTTGGTTTGAAGCTGCGAGTTGAACGATGCATGTCACCATATCCTAATCCTCGTAGGCATCCGTATGCGCTGATATCGCATGATAATCTTCCTCGGCAGTCGTTTGTAGAAAGGAAGAATTTGAGCGGTGGTCGGTGTAAGACATTCTATATAACATAAGAATGGGGTGAAGGGCGTATTCAGTTAGCGAGTATGCCATTAAGAATACGAGACATAAGCAGTATGTTTAAATCTTTGGCAAAGTATACAGTAAGTGCTGTTGCGTTGTCTACATGGTCACCATAGTCTAGGGATGAGATGCGATGAATAATGGTAGCAATTATTGATTAGGTTCATGGACGGCCATGAGCATTACGAGATCCCCCAGAATAGGGAAGAGAACCCTGACAGTGAAGGGTTAAGTAATAACGCTGCCATTATTATTACACATGAATAGATCGGTAGATTACTCAAGGTCGTGGAATGAATAGATCGAAGTAATCAGGAGTCATTACTAAGTGCGTATGGTTTGTCTTGATTATATGAATGGTTATTTGATTTGTGAGTTCTAAATTATGTATTTAGAACCCAGGATGCATTTATCAAAAAAAAAAAAAATCAACTTGTTCTATTATGCAAAATGAGGATCTTGCACGCATAGGTCGGGCACGATTGGTTGGTTGCGGCCTTAGGTCGAGGCCAAATGGTTGGTTGCGGCCTTGGTTGGGCGAAAAATGGTTAGTTGTAATGGCACTTGGTCGGGCTGATTGGTTGGTTGCACTGACCTTGCAGGCGGGCACGATTGGTTGAATTGCGGCCTTAGTGGAGCACGATTGGTTGGTTGCGGCCTTAGTCGAGCGAATGGTTGGTTGCTGACCTAGGTCCGGAGCGGAAATAGTTGAGTTGCGGCCTTGCCAGGTCGGGCGAAATGGTTGGTTGCAGCCTTAGGTCGGAGCTTTGATTGGTTGGTTACGGCCTTAGGTGGAGCCAAATAGTTAGTTGCGGCCTTGGAGTTACGGGCCAGAATGGTTGAGTTGCGGCCTTGGGATTAGGGCTTTGATTAGTTAGGTTGCGGCCTTAGAATTGAGGCCCGATGAAGTCAAAAGGAGCATTTTAGCAAAGGAGGGTATAGAAAGATGTGTGTGAGAAAGGGAGATTGGTGAATAAGGGCAGAAATTGCGGTAAAATAGAAGTTAAAGCGTGTCGAGTTGTTCTGGCCAGTTGCTAGGTTAGATGTGCGATCTGCGGTGGTTTAGAGACGCAATGTAACTAATATCTAAGTTATAGGTAAAAAACCTATAAAAGAAAAAATATCGGCTTTATCATTGTCACATTGTCAATTTGATAACCAATATGGCTTAGCATGCAGGTTTAAAAAGTGATTTGTTGAGTTTGTGCTTTGAGTTAGCGGTAGTTAAGTGGAGGAGTGAGTGATTGGTAGACCTTAGCGAGTAGGAGCGGAATTTGATTGGTGGAGGACCCGTGAGGAGATTTATAGCCATGGCACTAGCCGGGGAGGAGCGGGAGGTCTTGGACCAGGCTGGACCACCACCACTGTCCCACCACTGACGATGTGTTGTCGTCGTACGGTAGGCTCAAGCCTCAATTATGTGAATTTAATGATTTTAAGTTTAGATTTGGGTTTTGGTAGAATCCAAAATTTAAGGAAATAATGAATAAATGGATGTAATTTGAAAAATGGAGTGGGTAGGTAGGTTGAGGCTAAAACGGTAGGGTGGGTAGGTTTGTAGGGTTTTCAGGTGGGTAAAAGGGTAGAAAAAGGTAAAAATAAGGTTTTGGGGAGCGCGTCGAGTTCGGCTCGGACCGGAAGACGATGGCCGATGTCGGTCAACCCCAGGCGACCAACACTCGGTCACCAAATTTTGGGCAAAGTGGGTTGTTAGTAGGCAGCATCGGTCGTATATCGACCCGATGCTTAGTGTATATCATGTCTTTGTAGGGAGTAGTGTCGGTCAATGGTGGCCGTCTTAGGTCGTGAATTAGGTTTATTTTGTTTTGTTTCGTTATTGTTGGTGTTTTGTGTTTTGGTTGTTGGTGGTGTTTGTGTTTTGTTGTTTGGTTGTTGTTTGGGGTGAAGAGGGAGGGGTAGAGTTGATAGGAAAGGTGATTGGATGGGGTGGGAAATGGGGTGTTTGTGTGGTTGGTTCGGTTAGGATAGATTAGGTGTTGAGTATGAATTAGGAGGTGTTAAATTGGTAGGGCATAGTTAGATGGCGAGAGTAGATCGGGGTGGTTGGTAGGGTGTTGAGATAAGGAAAGGGGATATCGTAGATGTTTTAGGAGTAAGATAGGTGGGTGTAGATGTGTGTTATAGAGTTGGGGTGTGGTCGGGTGGGTAAAAAGGGGTATAGAGAGTTAAAGTAGTTGTTTTTAGTAAGGGTAGGTCTAATAAAGTGGGTTTGTTTTTGCGAGGCACGTCGGCCTAGCTTACGATGCGAGATCGGATGCCCCGTATTGAGATGGATGTGGCCACATGTTTCCCATGGCTTGCCAGATGGGCCATTATGCGCGAGTGGGACTCGGCGGAGTCCAGCGCAGTATAGGGCGCATGGATGAGGACCACAACCTTATGGTTGCCCTCATCGAGAGATGGGATCGCGGCAATGTTTTCCATCTCCCTCTTGGAGAGATGAATATTACGGAGGATGTGTATCGCATCCACAGGCTATGCCGATCGTAGGGAGAGAGGTATTCCCAGTAGATGCGAGGCAGGCCATGGACAACATTCTTGGTATTTGGAGATGCGGCTGCATTATAAACTTATCACAAGATGCGAGCATTATCTCTGTAGGGACATGTATCACACCCACGAGACATGAGACACGGCAAACCAGTGTTGGTAATGATAGTATCACCTGCTTCACCCTCCGGACTCGAGAGGAGGCCACTTCCCACGGGCTTTGATGGGAGTCTTTGCCACGAGATAGTAGAAGAGCATACGTGTTATGCACAGGCACCAATTATATCTCGGTGTATATACAGAAGAAACTATAGGGGTTGTCAGGCTTTGGATGAGGTGATTTGGGATTTGCTCCACATTTTTTTTTTACATTCTTGGGCATATGAGCACATCATATGTATCAATGACCCGAGTAGGAGCTGCCCGGCCAAGGGGCCACATGTTATATATCTGAGATGCCATGGCTTCGAGAGGTGGTTGGGGAGTCGTGGGCCAGCCACGGCGGTGCTCAGTGACTCGTGGAGGCAGGGCACTGCTTCTACCGGCACTATGTTAGAGCGTGGCTGGCTAATGCACTAGATATTGTATGGAAGCCCTCCCAGAGGCCATCGAGCCACGAGAGGAGCCCCCGAGCACATATGCGCTGGATCAGTATACTTTCTGGGGATAGGCTGGACGGAGGCCTAGAGAGCATGAGCCGAAATACCCCTAGAGAGAGTGCGGCGGCAGATTAGGGCTATGCGAGGATGAGCCACCTCCCTTCCCACGATCACGGAGGGATGATGTAGAGAGCCTCACCGCACTGCACCGCAGCCCGGAGTGCTTAACCCATTGGGTAGCGCCAAAGAGACGAGCGAGACGATCTGATGGACAACTTTGCTAAGGTCAAGTTCATTTTTGGTGTGGTGGGTAGGGGAAAGCAACTCGGAGAAACACAACCCACATGCGACAGATCGATTGGGCTATTATAGCGAGAGAGGGCACCTCTCGTAGGGCCAAAAGTGCGGTTATTACGAGAGGCGAGCTAACTCTGCCGCAAACACAGGTTGAGGTATTATGAGCTGAGCGGTGCTTGAGGCGAGAGAGCGTGGCAGTAAGCACAGTGAAGTACAGCCAGGCACCACCACCGCACGGCCAAGCAGCCACGAGCATGGCCCCATTACGAGCGCCACCACGTGGCACATGCCAATCAGTACAGGAAGTCACAGGGGTATGCAAGCGAGGGCGAGAGCCCTATGTAGGAGTCGAGGACCAGCCCATAGTAGCCATGGTGGCATGGGCTCATTCGCTATATGGAGGTGAGAGCAGAGGCGTATTATCAAGATGTCCTGATGGTCAGAAGTGGCCTCAACTAGCCAAGCCATGCGCGCACGGCCGAGACCTCTAGGAGCCAAGAGAGATCACAGGTGGTGCGCAACCCACAGCCCGTGGGTCGGTGGGCGAGGAGGCGGGAGCAGCCACGAGGACAGCCAGGGAGGAGAAGGAGGCGAGGTGTGTAGGAGAGGCTGAGACATCCTGGAGCGGAGATGGGTGTTTTGTTTGCTTATTGGATATAGGCACCGGTTTGCGGGCAGGCTTATTTATATAGAGGCTGCGTGCCCACATATGATTCATTTATTCATTCTTGTTGTATATACGGCACATGTGAGCCGAAATGCAGGTTGTAGAGTTATCTTTGGCCTACGAGTAAGTATATTTTGACATGAGAGACCAACCTCTGAGCGAGCTGCGTGCCTCGTACCGGCTTTGTATTATTTTGAGATCACGAGAGGCCCCAGTAGCCAGAGCAAGTTATATATTTGAAACATTGATATATATAGAGATGATGATTTTGATCCACATGCCGTTTGTGTATAAAATGTTTTAGATGTTTTTATCGATGGTTTTTGAAATTTAATGTGTATAGATGATGAGTTAGATCCAAATGGTGTATATACTGATGGGTTTGATGTAGATATTGTAATGTCGTATCGTATTTTGTTGATGGTTGTTTTATTGTAGATAGATGATGTTGATGAAATTGTGATGATATATTGATGTGATTTTGATGACAAATATTGATAATGGTGTCATTATGCAGGAAAAAGAGGTGGGTGCCACAAAAATTTACAAAAAATAAAGAAAAGGCCCAGGTTTAAGCAAAGGAGACATGTGACCGATATCGATTCAATGTGCCAAGACGTCGGTAGATTAAGGACCAGATATCGGGTTAGGTAGTAATCTCCCGGTTATGCCAAAATGAGCTTTTCTAAAAATAGAAAAGCTTGCGGCGTAAAACTTAAGTTCTTATTTTTAGAGTTCTTATTTTTAGAGTCATGCAACAAGTTAAATACGTGAATGCGACGCCGTTTGTGGCAGCATCATCGGGTAACTACATGAAAGAATTGAGTGATAAGGAGGAAAGAGACAGGTAAAGTGAGTGTGGGCTGAGATTAAGATGGTAGAAAGACAAGTTATATTTGAAGAGGGTGATGAAAATGGGTGGACGAGGAGAAACATCCAGGCGAGGGAGGACGAGAGGGAAGACAAGTTCCACCCCAAGTCAGTACTTTGCATCCCGAGAGGTAAAGCTGTTTGGTTGTATTTTAATTCTTACATGTTTTGATGAATAAATGAGAGAAGGTAAGAGGGTAGAGATGAGAAAGAAAAGGTGATAGTATAAGGGTTTGGGATAGAGTGAGTGTTATGGGGTAGGTATGCATGGTGTTCACGTATGGTTATAGGTATAGAGAGGAGTAAACGAGAAAAATAATTATAAGTAGGTGGTGGTTTTAAGTAGGGTCAGTATAGGATTGGCGGTGACCATATCGTTTAAAGATAACCTATATCGGTTAGTAAACCGGTATCAATTATCTATAATAGCGAATCTACCGTTCTTGTAAAATTTCCCGAATGTGAGAAACAACACTTGGGATTTGATTTATTGAATGGTTGTGTGTCATTTTGATGTATGCAGGCAGAGGCAGGGTTGAGGATGAATGATAGTGTGCCAGATTTGTTGTCACGAATCCGAGTGGATGTAACACCAGCTGAATGGGCATTGATAAACCATGTGGGGTTAAGTGGAATCCGCTATTATTCATGAATCACATGCAATCATGCTATGTTGCAGGCGTTGATTGAGAGGTGGAATCCAGAAAATAATACCTTCTATCCGATAGGGGAGATGATAGTGACGTTGGAAGATGTGTTTAGAATTTTGAGGCTCCCAATTACAGGAAGACCAGTGTATCAGGCGTTGCCTAGCGCGGGGGAGCGATAACAACAGTATTTGGTTCAAGGTATTGCGAGAAATTGACACAACGAGGTTTGACATTCACTTATGGTACAATGTATGCAACACACCCTGAGGAAACAAGGTTGGAAGTGGTATTAATGATAGCGGTGGGGTATTATGTATTCTACCGAGAGCGGAGGAAAAAGATTTCCAAAAGCATTGATGAGTGTTATTTGGGAAATGATAGAAAGGAGTGTGAATTTCACATGGGCACCCGCATATCAGCGGAGTTATACAGAGGGTTTATGGGCTGCGAGAAAACACACGGGGCGACAACTTGGATTGTTCATATTTATTACATTGTTGGGACTATGAGCACATTGTTTGTGTGCAACCGATAAAGCCCGACCCATCCAATCGGGAGAGAGAGTGAGAGAGGTTGGATTCGGACGATGGGTCGAGATGAACAAGAGGTGAGATCTAGCCGTGATAGATGACATCGAGTATTATAGGTAGGTATGGGAGATGATGACGATTGTAGATATTTATTGGAGACCTTACGAGAACTATATGGTGACAGAAAGCACATAGTTGAGGAGTTAAGGGTGTAGAGCGATTGAGGTGGATCGCGGGGGGCACGGGTCAAGTGAGTACGAGAGGATTCCTCTAGATCGTGTGCAGTGACAATTTGGATTTGTTCGAGGATATACCTATGGCTTATAGACCATACATGAGGATCGACGCCAGGCACATTCTCACCTCGCCGGCCAACACATCCGAGAAGGGCCGAGAGAGATAGCGGCCCGATCGTAGGGTAATGGATGTAGGAGCGATGCAGAGGCCTATAGATTATGGTGGTAGCAGAGAGCACGAGGTATATGTGATCATCTCGACATAGCCGTGATTACAGCCGGAGAGAGATTGTCTATAGGGTTTAGTTGATCAGCTCGAAATGCGGGTGAATGAGACAACGGGATTGTTAGCGGTTGTAGAGTCACGAGTGGAGAGACTAGAGCAAGATTACTCCACCAAGAGAGATGTATTCGTATGTTACGAGGAGATGTTGGCGAGATCGGTGGGAGGAACCAATAGCAGTGGCACCTTTGAGGATGGAGAGGCCAAGTGAGTGGCATCGGCGATCACGATCACCACACCGATTCGGGAGGAGGCGTAAGGGTCTAAGTGAATTTCATAAGAGTATAAGAATAAATAAGGATGCCGACCTGCACGTCGATGATAGAGAAGATGTATTTGTTTAACATATAAATAAAACTAAATATGTATGTTGATTTGAGTTATGATAATAATAAGAATGGTTGTGTTTTGAATTTTTGTTTTGAAAAAGGATAAAGATGAATGTGAGCAAATAGAAATACACAAATAGATTTATATATACCACACATGATAGGTTATGGTAGGGGATGGTCGAGCTAACCTTGGGAGACCCCATGTCTCCCTAAGTCTACCCTACATAGCCCATTGCACAAAGCGAGGAGGGGCCTCGAGACCAGATGTAGTTCTCCCTTAGGACCAGGGAGAGGTGAATTCAGGTAATTTGGTTGTGGTTAGGCAATTTGTTGGTTGGTAAAAAATATTGATATTGGTAGGGTAATGTTATTGGTGTTGGTAAGGGATTGGTGATGTTGGTGTAGGTATAGGTGAAATGAAAGTTAGCTTACCCAAGTAGTAGGGAATCGTGTCCTGATTAAGGTCAACACACAATCCTAGAGTCGAGTAAAAGAGGCAAAATTGTCCCGTAGTTGAGAAGAGCTAAACAAACCACATATTAACATAGGAGGGGCTTGAATCCCTAGGTGCCTTGCATAGCGAGAAGTCGATAGGTGAAAAGAGTCGTATTATCACAATATATTGGATATACGTCACGTCCCTTGAGTTTTGTTGTGTTGACGAATGGTGAGGTGAGGTGGCTGGTATAGCTGGGGTGCAGAGAACTTATTATAAGGTGATTATTCTGATGAAAGAGAACCAAACCTAAATAGACAAGTCCATGACTCAAAAGTGCTTTGGAATCTTTGCTTTTTACTTTTACGGATATAGGCAGTGATTAATGCGGGAAGTCCATGGGGATATGTATTTTGTTGTTCTTGAGGTCTTCACGAAGCTGATCAATACGAAAGCTTCGATAAAGGATGGATTTGTATAGCTGTCCTTGAGGAGCGATCTATTTATAATGCGAATGCGATTTTGTGTATAGTCATTTGTCCTTAGGGAGTAGTCTATTTATAATAGTAGAGTGACTTTGCACATAGATATCCTTCGAGGAGCGATCATATGTATAACTTAGAGGTCTAGATGTCCGTTTGGCATGAAGCATCTATTTTTGTAGGAAGTTTGACTCAAGAATATCCCATAAGTGTCTGATTGAGAACATGTTATTTTGATACTTTTAAGTCATGGACCGGACTAAAAAGGGAAGGCATCTTTAAGAGGAGGTAATGACCAAACCACGTGAGATTGATTCTATTTTGAGATCATGGAACAAAAGTGTATGAGGTAGTAAGTGAGCTCGGGGACGGCGCAAGGTAGATAAGAAGTGATATAACATAAAATTCAACAAGAGAATGGTGAAGATGTAAGGTAATAAGGGGTTCGAGCTCGAGGTTTACCATTAAGCGAAGCTAAACAAGTAAGTTCTGATCCATAAGTATGAGTGATAATGTAGGGCCCAATCCATTAGGAGCAAATTTTCCACATTTGCTCTTTTCTAGTTTGGTTACATGCTGATTCTCTTTGAGGAAAAGATCACCAACCTTAAAGGTACACTCATGGAGTCGCTTATCATAAGCACGCTTGATGTGTTTTTGATAGATTTGAAGATGGTCAAGAGTTGTAAGATGACGCTCATCAAGAAGCTCCAATTGGGCTAACCGCTCTTGGCGGAAATCATCATTGGTGAGAACATCCTGAAGAGATATTCTTAGGGAGGGTATTTGTATTTTGAGAGGCAAGACAACCTCGGTACCATATACCAAAGAGAATGGGGTGGCATTAGTGGAGGTGCGAATGCTAGTCCGATAAGCCCAAAGGGCAAAGGGGATGTGATCAGGCCAATTGCTTCCAGAATCGTTAACAACTTTCATGAGGATTTTGGTTAGGGTTTTATTAGAAGATTCGGCTTGACCATTTGCTTGTGGATAGTAAGGTGATGAGAAGCTAAGTTTGATACCAAAGTTGTCACAAAGGTCTTGTAACAACTTATTTTTGAAAGATTTTCCATTATCTGTTATCAGGCGATGAGGAACACCAAAACGACAGATAATGTGATGGTTAATGAATTCGACAATTTTTTATTTTTTGGTTGAAATGAGTGGAATGGCTTCCACCCATTTAGTGTAATATTTGGTTGCTGTGATTATCCAATGGTGACGTTGCGAAGATGGTGGGTGAATCTCACCAATAAGGTCTAAACCCCATTGTGAGAAAGGCCAAAGATCTCGTGCGACCTGTAGCGGATGGCTAGGAGTATGTTGAAGGTTGGCATGTTGTTGACACATAACACAACACTTAACATATTTAGTAGCGATTGTTATTAAAGTAGGCCAATAATAGCCTAGGCGAAGGATTCGTTTGTACCAGCGAAGGCCACTAAAATGTCCACCACAAATACCATCGTGGACTTGTTGGATGGTATAGGTGACCTCCGCACCGGTTAGACATCGAAGGAGGATGCCATCAAAGCCACATTTATAGAGGAGTCCCCCCATGATGACATAACGAGAAACACTTTTAAGAAAAACACGTTTTCCATTACTAGTAAGGTCAGGTGGGAGAACAGAGGTTGTAAGATAGTCGTGAAATTGGTGATACCAGGTATCCTGCGAATTAGCAGACACATTATTTATCATACAAACATCTAGGGCGGAGTAAGATGGGGCAAAGAGTTGTTGGACCAAGACGAATATGTCAGAGTCAGTTGGTGAGGCAGGAATTTGCGAGGCTAAGCAAGCCATAGTATCCGTAAATTTGTTAGTGGAGCGGGGAATGGTTTGGATAGAATAATGAGTAAATAAGGTCAAAAGTGAATCCACGTAATGTTTGTACTTTTGAAGTTCCTCATTTTTACATTGGTAGATGCCCATAACTTGATTGAAAACCAGTTGAGAGTTGCTGAAGATGTTAATAGATTTGACACCTAAGTGTAACACAACTTGGAGACCCAAAACAAGGGCCTCGTATTCCGCTGTATTATTAGTGCAGGGGAAATCGAGCTGGAATGAAAGAGGCATAGGCTCAGCATTAAGAGGAATGAGAACAACGCCAGCTCCTCTGCTGCACTAGCATTTGGATCCATCGAAGAAGAGGGTCATTGGATATGACTCCTCACTGAGTGAAAGAGTGGTGATGAGTTTGTCGGGGAAATTAAAATTGGTAAATTGCTCCCCAGGTAAAGGGGCTTCCGCGAGTTGGTCTGTGATAGTTTGTCCTTTGATTGACTTCTGGTGTACAAATTCAAGGTCGAGGTCAGCGAGGAGCATAAGCCATCGGGTGATGCGTTGGTTTAGATGTGGTTTGGTGTACATATAATGAATGGGGTCTGCGTTGGTGATGACAAAATTTTTGTGATTCAGGAGGTAGTGTCGGAGGTTGGTGGCTACGAATGATAGGGCTAGGCACAACTTTTCTACATGTGTATACCTAGTTTCGTAATCCATGAGAGTACGAATTATGTAATAAACGGCTTGTTCTCGATGCTCGGAGTCACGATGTGCGAGCATGGCTCCTACAACATGGTCGGTGGCAGAAAGGTAAAGATAAAAAGGGCGATCATCTTGAGGTGGGATAAGCACGGGTGGTTACAAGAGATAGGATTTAAGAGCCTCAAAGGCTTGGTGGCACTCTTCGCTCCATTGAAAGATAATGTCCTTTTTAAGGAGATGATGGAAAGGTTGACATCGATCTGAGAGTTGGGAGATGAAACGCCGGATAGATTGGAGCTTACCTTGCAAACTACGCAACTATTTGAGGTTAGTAGGTGGGGGCATTTCTAGGATAGCTTTGACTTTAGCTGGATCGACCTCGATGCCACGCAAAGAGACGATAAAACCAAGAAGTTTTCTGAAAGGACACCAAAGACACATTTCTTTGGTTGAAGACGAACAAAATATTGTAACAGGCGATCGAAAATAATGGTTAAAACATCAAGATGTTCAACTGCGATGTTTAGATTTTCCAAGAAGATCATCGACATAATCTTCAGGATAGTGTATAATGTCATGAAACATGTAAAGTGTAGCCACTTGATAGGTCGTACCAGCATTCTTAAGGCCAAACGGCATGACATGATAATGAAGGTTCCCAAGGAGTTATGAAGGTAGTTTTATGTTGATCGGCCAGGGACTACCAAAATTTGATTGTATCCCAAAAGCCATCCATGAGAAAAGCATCTCATGGCCCGTAGTGAGATCAACAAGTTGATCAATACTTGGGAGGGGGAAGTCATCCTTCGGGAAAGCGAGGTTAAGGTCCCAAAATCCGTACATATCCGAACTCCTCCCGTTGCTTTAATGCTGAGTACGATGTTAGAGATCCATTGAGGATAGTCAATAGGTAAGATGAAGGAAATAGAAAGGAGTTGTTGAAGCTCTTCTTTGACGAAGAGGGCAATGCGTGGATGTATTTTTCTTAGTTTCTGTTTAACTAGTTTGGAATTAGGTTTCGAGGTAATGTTATGGATAGTAATGTCGAGATCAATTCTGGCATGTCGGCAATGAGGACCAATAAAAGCTTGGTTGTAGGCACGGAGAAAGGTAGTAAAGGCAGCTTGTTACGATGCATTAAGAGATTGTCCGATCTTCACAATGTGAGGATCATCCTCGATGTGTGGATGTTGATTTCTATAGTCGACTCATTCAACATGGTTTGAGTATCAGATGGCAAGGCGCGTTGAATATAAGAGTCGTCCGCACCAAGGTAAGTGAGGATGGAGTCGTCATCCTGGCACTCAACAACATTAATTGAAGGTGAGTCCTCTTCGATCATGTCTGGATATAGAAGGGGAAGAGAAGATGGGTCTTCATTACCACGTTGATAAGTGAGAGGACCTAGGAAGATAGCGTTTATGAAAAAAAAGTTAGGAGGGATAGATTCGAGTCTATCGATTTTGTGGGTGACGATGGCAAAATGGGTGATGATGGTTTGGAAGGGGTGACCTCGTCGCCTTCCCTGACAATGAAACAAGGTTTCTTTGGTGTAAGTGTTTCAGAAATCCAAGACCACTACGATCTTTGTGTTTGTGTGTAGTCACGGGAATGATTGTATGTCGGCCTTGTTCATAAAGACCAAAACCAAAACCTTTCCAAACACAGCGAGTCAAGAAGGTGAGGGTGAAACGATGATTTGTTAGGTATTGAAAATCAGATTGGAAGGGAACCAAACCAAGGGGAGGTTCAGGGGTAACAGAGGATGTGTTGACACCCCCATACGTTAGGTTGGTGTGGAAATTAGGTGGTCCGTAGGAGATTATCTCCCCACACACAACGGTCGTAGGTAGGATGCGCATGTAACTTTCTATACTCCGTGGGGTATGGAAAGAGCTTACGTTATATAGGCGATAATCCCTAGCGTAAGGCATTGAAAAACATCTACTAATGGGTCTGAGGTTGGGATGTTGTCCGTGGGAAAGGAAGTGGTATTTGCGATAGCGGTCTCATTGGTTGAAGGTATAGGTGCGGTTGAGGTGGATGGTTGAGGTGTGGTTGAAGTGGATGGTTGGGTTGGATGAATGGGTGTCTTGACTGGTACAAGCACATCATTGGGCGATATAACATATTACGAGGTTTTGAAGGGGAGGGTCAGCTTTTACGGTATAGGACTTCCCCTCGTACTCAAATTTTATGCATCTATGTAAGGTGGAGGGAACACATCCCATAGCCCGGATCCAAGGGCAGCCTAACAACATGTTGTATTAGAATTCTCCCTCAAGGACATAGAAGAGTTCAGGTAAGGTACGTGGCCCTACATGAATGTTAAGGATCACAGTGCCTAAGGTAGAAGTAATAGCATCGTTGAATGAACGCAGCATGGTGGGGTTGGCACACATGCAGCTAGAGGGGATATTCATTTGTTGAAAGGCTTTGGAAGAGATGATGTTTAGGCTAGCACCCCCGTCAATCATAACATGACGCACCCGAATGTCCCAGGACGTAAGCTGAGATGAAAAGAGCGGGGTCAGGATCTTCTGCACCAAAGTCAACAATTTCGTCTTCGGAGAAACTGACAGCAGCGGTTTGCTGTACAGGGATGGAAGTGGTAGATTGTTTGGTGAGAGAGGCAACGTGGTTGGGTGTTAAGATGGAGGTAACGGGCAAGGTTTCATTAGGTAAGACCTCTATACCTTGAAGGATTTCAACGAGAGCTTGTCGATGAGATTCAGAGGCCTGAATGAGATCATACAGTGTCATTTTTACAGGTGATTGGTGAAGCTGTTTGATCATGGTTCGGTGGGCAACTCCATTAGAGACGGGGTAGGCAGGTCCACGAATAACCACTTTAGGTGGTGGTGTGATCGAGATGGTGGACGGAGAAAGAGAGGCATGCAGTGTGCTTTCTTTAGCTTTCCCATTGTTTTTCTTCCCTCGAGTAGCAACACTAATCATATTGATCTCGTGAACATGAGAGGAGGAAGAGTGTAGGGATAAGTCATGGTATTCGAGAGGTGGGGTTGTTATAATGATAGATCTTGGTGAGGAGGGGATAGGTGGTATAGGAGAGGGATTGAAGCTAAAGATTTCTCCTTCGTAAGTTGTCTTTCTTAACCTTTCTATCCGAGAGAGAGGTGATTGACTAAGTATGGCTTTCGCAACACTTTGCATCCCTCTACATCATGTCCCGGTGTGGTGGTAAGTGCAGATTTTAGACTCATCATAACCTAGAGGTTGAGGTTTAGAAAGATCATAGGGTCTAAGTGGGGGTAGGGAAATGGTCGCATTCTAAACCAACATAGCATGGATTTTGGCGTAAGACCCTTTGAGCGGGTCAAAGTCAGAGGAAGATGAGGCTATTGACTGGGTAGGTTTCAGAAATGACTGGGTATGGTTGATTTGTATGGGTGGCGGCTTAGCCAAGGGGTTTTGATAATTGGGTTTAACTAAACGTGACCTCTTCAGCGCAGAACTTATGTTTAGTGGTCGATGATAGGCGTGGTAGCAAGAAACAAACAACACGGAGAAAGAGGAGTGACAGTAAACAAATCCTTTGATGATGGAGTTTTTTAAGGTTGATAGGTGGATAGGATACTTGGGGTGACGGTGTTGATATACCCTTGGATCTTTGTATGGGTGCGAGAAGGTGTAGGTCATTTTAAAGAAAACGCAGGAGGTATGATGTATTGATGCAAGGTGGAGGGATGAGGTCCCAATATAGAAGGTAGGTGTGACGGTGATGGTTTTAGTTGTGATAGAGACATAGGTTGGACTTGAGGAGATTGGGTCTGTCTCCTAAGTGGATGGACGGCTTTACTTTTGGATAAATCTAACCTTTTAGGTGGGTGTGTTAGACTGGGTATTGGTGAGGTCCCAAGCATAGGGGAAGGTTTGGTTAGGTCAATAGAGGTGGATGAGGTATTTGGTAGAGATGAGGGGGGTGAAGATGAGGACATAGGCATTTTAAGCTTTTGTAAACACTTCGGGTATATGGTAGAGGCATCTGGATCGGTCATCTGCATTTGAGTAGAATATGGTGTACTCAAACGTTCCCATAGGACTCGTCTATCTTCTGAGGGGTGACAATCCTCACGTGTGAATAGGAACTTTTGTATGGAAGAAAGGTGGGTTGTGATTCCAGGTCCACTGTGGGTGTGATACAGGGGGTAAACGAGGCACTGTATCAATGGGCATTAAGAGGTCAACCGGTCGCTGAAAAGATTTAGGCGATGAAGAACTAATAGGTAGGAGGGCATGTTTGAGAGGATCCATCATGATTAAAGAATTTGGTGATGTCGGTTCAAGGGGTTTCTCGTCTAAGGATGATGAAAAAAGTGGTGAGCCTTCCTCTTGTACAACAAGAGTGGTAGAAGGAGATGTTTGGGAAATAGATAAGTTAGATAACATCCGCTCACAGTCTTGCAGGATGTGGTGTAAGAAGGCTCATCTGTGAGAAGAGAACTCTGGGTGGTTAATTCCTTTATGGGTAAAGGAATGGCAAGGATTTTGTCTTGTCTTGATGGTGGTGAAGGGGGTTCGGGTCCCTACGTTAGTGAAGAGGCTTGATTCAGAATTTTCTCGATAGAAGTGTTTGGTTGGGAGTCGAAGACCACATGGATTTCATGAACACTCTCCTCGGCTAAGATATCTTGGTTTATGTTACTGTTAGATGAGTGGTTTGGGAATGGTTTGTTGAAGATTATCAAATTTCGGTTAGCAGGGGTGTTAGGATTATCGAGGGTTATATCCCCTGCATCAACCATTTCCTGCACTATGTTTTTCAACATCTTGCAATTTTCATGACTGTGTCCCTTCACGCGGTGGAAGTTACAGAAGTCATTTTCTTTGTACCAAGAAGGTATAGCGTAGGTGGAATCAAACCCGGCGTGAGGTTTAATAGGAGGTAAGGTAATAGCTCTTGCTTTAAGTAATTTTCCAATATCACACCATAATTTTCTCCCAAGGGAGTGTAATTGATGGGCTCGGCTTTATACCTATATGTGGTTTTGGCGGGGTATTAGATGGTGTTTGGGATTTGACCATCACCGCGTGTATAGCTCCTTTTGATTTGAAGTAGTCGATGCGTGATGAGGATCAGTGGTGTTAGGTTTTTGGTGGAGTCTTGGGTTCAAAATTGGGGTTTTGTTGTGCAACCGTAATTTCTCTTCCTCTAAGGCTCAAATTTCTAGTTTCCGAGCCATAGTAAAGGCCTCGTCAAATGTGCGGAAAGTTTGAATTTGGAGGGTAGGAGAAATGTGCTTAGCGTAGGCCCGCGTAAAGAGTTCGATAAGTTTGGCCTGAGGTAAGGCATAAGTAAGTTGGTTGATAAGGCCCACCATCGTCCAACGAAATCTGTGATAGATTCATCTTCAAATTGTCGGATGGCATAGAGGTCGGTGATAGATACTTTCTTGGTAATGTTAATGGAGAAATGATCCAAGAAAGATTGGGCTAATTGGTTAAAAGAGAAGATTGAGTCTTTGGGTTAAAGCAATCGTACCACTCAAGGCAGTCTGATAAGGACATGGGAAAGGTGCGGAGTAGTAAGGCATCGTCATGAGCAATCAGATAGCAGGCATGTCTAAATGATCACAAATGTTGTTGAGGATCCTCCTTACTATTAAAACGAGTGAATTTTGGTAATTCCCATTGAGGAGGATATGAATGAAGGGGGACAGAAGGATGAATAGGCTCCCGAAAAACTTGCTCGTATGTCAGGGTGCTACGGCTTCCTAAAACAGAAGCCTCCAGATTTTACATCTTGTCCATCATTTGTTTGATTAAATCAGTGGTGGGATGAGATGATGGTGCGGTTGTCGTAAAAGGTGGAGGATTGGGCCAAGGGCCTCCACTAGACAATGGGGGGGCTAAATGTTGATAAGGTATTGAGGATGAATAGGTTGAGGTGACCGAATAGGGATGTCCTATATAAGATGTTGAAGTCACCGGATACGTGTGTGGAAATGAAAAGGTGGGCGGAGCTTGAGAAGGAAAGCTTGTGTGAATAGGTGGCGAAGGCAGAAGTTATGAAAGGAGCATCTCAAGAGAGACGGGTAGGAAGCGATCGCGGTAATGATATGTTGGGTCCCAGATTAACCAAAGGAAAGCCAATCATGCGCTGCCGTATGAACCCACGAAGCCACCGAGTTAGGTGATCAGGCTAAGGATGAAGAAGGCAAGGCGAGTTATCAGTGGGGAAGGAGCTAAGTGAGCGGCTATACTAATAGGCATACCAACAAGGAGTTGACCATGTCGGTGTACTGGTCAGGGGCATGAGACAAATAGTATTGTACAGCGCTAGGATTAGTGTCCAAAAATTTCACAAATTCCTTATCTCCTACAGGGATTTTGGGAACCTCGTTGGTGTCCGTAGGATTCCCCACAGGATGTGAAGGGGGTGATTCAGGAAAAGGCACGAAGCAGGCATGTGAAACCATGGCTGCAGCTTGTTTCTGAGTGACAACAACCATGGACAAGAGTACACAGTAAGGATGCAATCTATCAGGAACAGAAGCAGCAACAAAATGTTGGAATTGGTAGGTTGCTGGTTTTGGGAAGCTGAAAGACGATAAGATTATATCGGTCGAATAACTGTAATGTCGGTCGACTTCAAAATGGCCGTGTTGGTAAGTTAACCGATGTCAGTATAATAGGACCAGTGTAAGAAGCTGTAGGAAGTTGCTGATTTGGGGTTAATAGTGCTTAGTATGCCTACCAAACTGTTCTGAAGTGATCACAGAAAACAGTGTATGACAGAGAAACAGAACTAAAAACAAGCAAGATGCACAAGAAAATTAACAGACTAACCCTAGGATTAGTTTTAATTATTGTGGGCTTATGCCTTAGATGCAAGATGATGTCAATCCTAAACAAAAGACCTAGGGGAAATGTCAAGTTTGTTTTGGCTTATAAGGTTACCTCAATTGGGTGGAGGAATACCGCGGAAAAAGGGGGATGTTTGAGTTGTTGTGTTAATTACGATGTGATTTGGTATGTGTTGTGCGTTGAAAGTAAGATTAATTTCTTGTCAATACCGTGGATATCACCCCCATGTGTACGACCTGTTACTTAATCTATGTTCACTAGAATTGAAAACAACAAGCAAGAATGTGATGCACGTGTTTTAAACCCAAATCAAAAATGATATTCGATGAAGCAAGGAGATGATTTTCACTAATGCAAAAATGTGAAAGCAAAACAAATTCTTTTACCAAAAGGTAACAAAATATCTTGTGAATATTGTAGAAGAAGAAAATAGCAAGTGTGCTCCCTATATGAAAGCAAGCAAGAAAGAAAGAAACCCAAAATGGGTCCCACCGGGCATGCCAAAATGTTTCGCACAAAATGCTTCCGTTCCTGGAATAGAGTTGCTTCTATCCTTTCATTCCTTTGAGAAACAGATAAGGGTTAGGGCTAGGAGGAATACCTGTTGAATGTTGAGAGGGTGTGCGTGTACCGTAGAGAGAGATCAGATCGATTGCAAAGAACTCCTTTTTGTCTGGGAAGGACTACCTGCAAGTAAGAATACAAGACCACCAGATTCTAATTAGACAATAAATGAGGGAACTGCCTTGGGCCCAGGAAGTATTAAACTTCCTTTCGAAGGTGGTCAGTTCCCCTGCTAATATGAATTAACACAAATTATTGCAAAATTACAATTTAATTACCTTGTTAAAACAATAGAGGAAAGGGCTAGTTTTGGTTTTGAATCACAGTGACCGATGCTGGTCACATCACCACGTCACTGGGTTTCGCTAACCGATATCGGTAGGGGCAGTGGTTTAGGGGCTTTTAGTGAAGGTTGGCTATAAGGTGGCTATGGTGTTTATAAGGCTAGTAAATGATTGGGGATAGGTAATGGGGTGATGGAGAAGACTCAGAGAATATGGGGGTTGTTCTTGGGGCAATGTAAGGGTAGAGGAATGACAGTTAGATGTAGGGTGTTACCGGGTAGTGGATCTGGGAGTAGACTTATAATTACTGTGACTCAGAAATCCAAGAAATGTTATTAAAAGAACGTATAAGACACTACTTACTAGTTCCTGATGAAGATATCAGGTCCAAAGACTGTGATAATGAAGGCAGGGCTCAGGTAGGATGATCGATAATCAAAGATGAGCTATCTTCTCTCCCAATGCTTGGATGAGTGTCACTGGGCTCTGGTTACTCAGTTGCAGTCTTGGGCTTGATGTCCTTCTCTGCAAACTCCTTTCTTTCCTTCACTTGTCTCTACTCGGCCAAGTGAATTCCCGATCTTTCCAATGAATTTCCCGATTCCAGATTCCAGGTCCTCTATTTTTTGGTTGGGGGAGGTCATTTACAGGGAACCGATGGTGGTTACGTAACCGACGGCGGTCGAGTAGGAACCAATATCGGTTAAGTCAAAGTGGACTATTTTTAGTAAAGTAGCCAACTTTCCCTCCTTTTCTCCCGAGGAATTAGTTGTGGGCTTGGTCAAGTCATTATTAGGTTGATTTTGGTGCGGGTGAGGAGTAATTAGTCATGGGTGTGGATGTAGACCAAGTTATAGGTCTTAATTAGGTTAGTTTAGGGTTAGGGCTAGGTCATGATGAGGTGGCGAAATGTGGTGGCAGGTTTGGAGATGTGGATTTATTAATTATAAGGTAATTAATAAATAATTGTGCAAGGTTTAGGTGGTGAGGCTAGGTTGCGAAATGAGATGCGGGGCACGGGGGGTCGTAAGACACAAATTTGGTGTCTACATTAGCATAAAATATGAAGGAAAAGAAACTCAAAACCACCACGAACCATGTCGAAAGTTAGAAAACCAAGAATATTAGAAAATTCTAGAAATCTATTTTTAGCAGTTTTTCAACAATTTTTAGTATTTTGCATTTTGGAGGTCTCCAAGGCACTTTGGGAGTTTGATGATAGAAGTAATGATACCAAATGTATATTAATTTTGGAAATTCCCTCACAAATTTCACTTCGTTCTCTTTTCGATGCCTATTCAAACTCTGAAAACGGGTGGGTCAAAAGATATGACCCAAACTAGGAGCACTAAAAATTATATGAACAAATCCAGATCAAACAGAGATACATGCACACCCTTCAAGGTGTATGCATGCCATTTTTGGTATGTGCACATGGGTTATGGTGCATGTGCCCCTCTTTATAAACCTATTAGGTCTGCATGGTTCTGCGCTACCCGAGAGATGCATGCACTAGTATAAGTGTGCCTACGCTAGAGAATAGGTGCTACGTTAGGGGAGAAGAAAAATAGTAAAAGCTATGATAGTGCATGTGTGTTGGAAGAGGGGTGCTTGTGCCAAGAAAAAGGGTGTATGTGCCATGGTTTGGGTGTGTGCGCACTCGCTAATTTTTTTTTACAGAGGGCTGAGAATACACGAGGCACTTGTGCATGGATTTGGGTACCTACGTGCTATTAAAAATGACAGGTCAGTAGGGTGTCTGCGTTGGCGTATGGGTATGTGTGCCATGATTTGGGCATGTAGGGTGTCCGTGTTTCAAAGGACCCTACTAAATGAAAAATGTGAACACTTAACTAAGTTAGTGTTTCACACAGAATGCTTCCGTTCCTGGAATAGAGTTGCTTCTATCCTTTCATTCCTTTGAGAAATAGATAAGGGTTAGGGCTAGGAGGAATACTTGTTGAATGTTGAGAGGGTGTGCGCATACCATAGAGAGAGATTAGATCGATTGCAAAGAACTCCTTTTTGTCTGGGAAGGACTACCTGCAAGTAAGAATACAAGACCACCAGATTCTAATTAGACAATAAATGAGGGAACTACCTTGGGCCCAGGAAGTATTAAACTTCCTTTCAAAGGTGGTCAGTTCCCCTGCTAATATGAATTAACACAAATTATTGCAAAATTACAATTTAATTACCTTGTTAAAACAATAGAGGAAAGGGCTAGTTTTGGTTTTGAATCACAGTGACCGATGCCGGTCACTGTCACCGGTACCGGTTTCTACTAACCGATATCGGTAGGGGCAGTGGTTTAGGGGATTTTAGTGAAGGTTGGCTATAAGGTGGCTATGGTGTTTATAAGGCTAGTAAATGATTGGGGATAGGTAATGGGGTGATGGAGAAGACTCAGAGAATATGGGGGCTGTTCTTGGGGAAATGTAAGGGTAGAGGAATGACAGTTAGATGTAGGGTGTTACCGGGTAGTGGATCTGGGAGTAGAATTATAATTACTGTGACTCAAAAATCCAAGAAATGTTATTAAAAGAACGTATAAGACACTACTTACTAGTTCCTGATGAAGATATCAGGTCCAAAGACTGTGATAACGAAGGCAGGGCTCAGGTAGGATGATCGGATAATCAAAGATGAGCTATCTTCTCTCCCAATGCTTGGATGAGTGTCATCGGGCTCGGTTGCTCGGGCCTGCAGCCTTGGGCTTGATGTCCTTATCTGCAAACTCCTTTCTTTCCTTCACTTGTCTCTGCTCGGCCAAGTGAATTCCCGATCTTTCCAATGAATTTCTCGATTCCAGATTCCAGTCCTCTGCTTTTTGGTTGGGGAGGTTATTTACGAGGAATCGATGGTGGTTACGTAACCGACGGCAATGATTAGGAACCAATATTGGTTAAGTCAAAGTGGACTATTTTTAGTAAAGTAGCCAACTTTCCCTCCTTTTCTCCCAAGGAATTAGTTGTCAGGCTTGGTCAGTCATTATTAGGTTGATTTTGGTGCGGGTGAGGAGTAATTAGTCATCGGTGTGGATGTAGACCAAGTTATGGGTCTTAATTAGGTTAGTTTAGGGTTAGGGCTAGGTCATGATGAGGTGGCAAAATGTTGTGGCAGGTTTGGAGATGTGGATTTATTAATTATAAGGTAATTAATAAATAATTGTGCAAGGTTTAGGTGGTGAGGCTAGGTTGCGAAATGAGATGCGGGGCACGGGGTCGTAAGACACAAATTTGGTGTCTACAGATTAGCATAAAAATATGAAGGAAAAGAAACCTGAAAACCACTGTCAGAACCATGTCAGAAAGTTATAAAACATAGAATATTAGAAAATTCTAGAAATCTATTTTTAGCAGTTTTAACTATTTTTAGTATTTTGCATTTTTGGAGGTCTCCAAGGCACTTTGGGAGTTTGATGATATAAGTAATGATACCAAATGTATATTAATTTTGAAATTCCTCACAAATTTCACTTCGTTCTCTTTTCGATGCCTATTCAAAATCTGAAAACGGGTCAATGGGTCAAAAGATATGACCCAAACTAGGAGCACTAAAAATTATATGAACAAATCAAGACCAAACAGAGAAAAATGCACATCCTTAAAGGTGTATGCATGCCATTTTTGGTATGTGCAAATGGGTTATGGTGCATGTGCCCTCTTTATAAACCTATTAGGTCCGCATGGTTCCTGCGCTACCTCGAGAGATGCATGCACTAGTATAAGTGTTCCTACACTAGAGAATAGGTGCCTACGTTAGGGGAGAAGAAAATAGTAAAAGCTATGATAGTGCATGTGTGTTGGAAGAGGGGTGCTTGTGCGTAGAAAAAGTGTAAGTGCCATGGTTTGGGTGTGTGTGCACCTGCTAATTTTTTTGACAGAGGGCCGAGAATACACAGGGCACTTGCGTATGGATTTGGGTACCTACGTGCCTAGTAAAAATGACAGGTCAGTAGGGTGTCCGTGTTGGCGTATGGGTATGTGTGCCATGATTTGGGCATGTGCACCTACTTTTAGGTACCGCATGTGGTTTTGGGTGCTTGCACACCTTTGCTAAAAATGATAGTCCGAATGATACTCTCTACTATTTAGATCACTAATTAAACATTAAACCTAAGAAGATCAACTTAGCAATCAAAGGTGTGATTTACATGTTTATGGTTTTCAAGCTTTCAAGAATGGAGTCTCACTATTAATGGCTTCAAGGCCAATGGTTCTCTCCATATTACTCAAAACTTGGTTAAAGGATGCAAATGGAGGTATTAGCTCAAGGTCAATGGAGGAGGTAAGCTTAAGATCAAATGTCCAATTAGCTTAAAGCTAATACATATGAGATCTCAAATATTTCTTAGGCTTGTTTTAGTTTTTGTGTTATGTAAAGTTGTGTGTTTGAATGGGTAGGTTTAGCCTTGTATTTATAGTTTTCCATTTGGGAGAGATTGGAATTTTGGTGCATGTGGGACTAAAGTCTAGAGAAGGATTAGGTTATTTAACCTTGGTTTAGGCTAGTTAACTAGGGTTTAGGCTAGTTAAGCATGATTAGTGAGTGATTAGAGACTCATTGAGAGTTGGGAGGAGTCTAGCTTAATCAATTGTGATTGATAGATAGCCTAGGAAGCTAATAGAAGTGATCTAGAGGGGAATAGGAAGATTGTTGAGCTAAAAAAGGGGTTTTACTAACTAAATGGGTTGAATATAAGAAGAATACAACTGAAAGAGGGTTGTGAATGGGCATCTGAGAATGGAGCGAAGAATGGGGAATTAACAAAGTGTCGTTAATTGGTTCAATTAGAGGAAACGCTTAGCGTAATCATACTTTAGGTGTACATAATATTCAACATGTTAACATCCCGTAAAAACAACTCTAAAGGGGGGTTTGGTACGTTTGTACGCTTTGGGTGAGTGCTCACTCAGGTTGAGTGATGTGCCAATGCACCTAGGTTGTTCATGGTGGATTCTATGTTGCATTAGCCTAGAATCCACCATGAAAAACCTAGGCACGCTGACACATCACTTAGCTTGAGCTAAGTGCTCACTAGAAAGGCACAAAGGTACCATGACCCTCTGTAGAGTTTCTTATGTAGGATGTTAACATGTTGAAGATAAAGCATACATCTAAAACCATAACTAACCATAAACATTCCACAGAGCATATTCCAGATCTAGATATTAAAGAATCATGAATTAAACAATAATCATAATGAAATCAACCATACAAGAACCAATTACAGTCATGTTTAACACCTTTATCTAGCCAATATACTCCATTATATTAAACACAGTAAATAAATTATTTTTTTACATCATATAGAATTACCAAAGTTTATGCGCATAATAGATCCTGAAAACATAACTCATACAAACCGTCTCTAACTACCAAGGGTAATACATACTTATAGGGGTGGGGAATTTCCCTTCACTGCTTACACACTTCCCAAAATAGGTTGTATGTTGAAAATAACCATGCACCTTTACAATAATATGAACACATACAAGTGCACTACTAATGGATCTAATACGATTAGCGCAAAGTAGTAATCCTATTATTATACCGAACTCATGCATTGCGACTTAGTAGATGATCATCCCCAAATATCATTTGCATGTCACGTAAGTCTCCCATCCCATTGTGTTCTCCACAAGCTATCTCCAAAAATAGCCCGTAACCATGAAAATGGATAAGTCCCCAAATCAGCTTGTCCTGTGCATGTTTCCTTTCCTATCCTTCCACGCCTTCAAATGTTCCTTATTCCTATGTGTAAATCTTCTATGTGCCCTCTCCTTAGTTTCATACTCTGTCTACTCAACATTACCCAATACTAATGTACATTGGTGTCCCAGAAATGGGGTTCCTCTTGTTTGTCCCAAACAATAAAGAATAAGAATGGAAAGAATGTAAAGAATTATTATACAAAGAATAGAATTCTATTATGCAGCACCCTCTGCTTCAACTAGGAGGATCAACTATAAATATTCTATTTAATCTCAGCCTCCAATGTTTTCCAGTCATCCAACGTGTTTCTTGTCTTCTCTAGAATGTATATGGAATTGGATTCCAACTCATCCTAGGTTATCTCTCCCTTTTCATTCTGTAGTACTAGGAAAAAATTGGCCATAGTAGACATCCTTCCCTCCAGAAGATCCATCTTTTGCACTATGAGATTTCGATCTCATCTAGCCTCCCCTTATATAGGTTTTGTGCTCTCTTTGTAAGGGCTTTGTGATTTTTTTACTAATGCCAATATTTCTGCACACCCTAAAGTCTCATCCTTCATTGTATTTAGAACTTCATTATCTTTTATTATAGTTTTGATCCTAATCATTGCTTCTGGTGTTGCGTATATGTTCAGAGCTTGATCTTCCTTCTTCATGTCATCTTGTAAAGTTTGGAGTAATGCCTTGTAAGATGAAATATTTCTAACCATGGAGGCCCTTGCTCTCTTTACTTCCTGTTCAAGATCCTTTGCACTGGCATTTGAATCGGTCCATCCTCAAGCACCAAATCAACTAATGTGCGCACATAATGCATAGCTGAAGGAAACTTCTCAGGTACCTTAGACTCTAGATGTGGTCTTGCTTTCAGACATAATCACCAATTTCTTCTACCATGCTAATGAAGGCCTCATTATTTTTCTACTCCAGATCCTTCTCTCCTTTCGCACACACTATTTTTCTGCAATTTTTTTGTTGTTATCTTCACATAACACTCTAATAGTGGTAGCCTTATCTATATTCCTCCACACCACCTATGTAGATACCTTAACCAAGCCATTTCTTACATGCTCGCGAGACATGAGTGTGGGATTTAGTCATGTGCCTACTCGAGGTGCCTTCTTCACTCTTCTTAACACACAAGACTCATGACATACATCAAAATATGGATTGTCTATGTGAGTCTCGCATAGACCAGATAATTGTTGCCTTACATGCATAGTGGCCATGTCTGTCCATCGGTTCTACCGATATAACTCCTTTAGGTCCGTTATGATTTGAAAATGGGAGTGGAGGATTTTTCTTGTGTCCACAACATAGCCCATACTCAACACAATGTATTCTCCACTTATTATCCTTGTTCTTGGCCCTTAGGAACTTGAGTGCCAAGGTTTGGAGTTGGCCCTTCGACATCTTGAGTAGTATCATGTGCGTGAGGTTAGCTCATGCTCTGATTCTTCTGCCTCCTTTGCACCTTCCTCTTCATCCTTCATGTCCTCATCTATAGGCTCCTCCATATCTTCTCATATATCTGGGTCCCAGCACATTCTCTGACAGTAATCCTCCACCTCATCATTCAGCTTTATCTTTCTCCTCTTCTTCTCAGTTTCCTCTTTCTAAGGGGAGAGTTGTGGTGATATTATTATAGGTTGTGGAGTTCCTACGCCTTGGGTCCTTGTTCTTTTGAATACCCTCTTAAAACGATGCTCTTCATGGACTACTTCCATGTCCAAGTCCTCGTCTCCTTCTTGCGCCTGAGGTGGAGTATCCGTGCACTCAGTATCCACTCTATCTGTGGGTTGCCTCTAGCCTCTATGATCTAAGCCTCCACTATCTTCATGTTCTTCTTCCTCCTCGTCTATCTATATAGCCACTATATGTTTTCCCTTAGGTAGCCTTGGGAGCATGAAATCATTCTCCACATACTTGTTATTCTCCAACTTAGGATTAAGTGAAGGTATATGAGCATGGCTCCACTGTCCCCAATAGCCAAGCTTATTGGATTCATATTTATGATGTCTAAGATGAGCCTCTCAATGTAGGAAGTCTGACTTAGATACACATATGTCTTCCTAAGGGTGTGGTAGTCACAATATACCTTGTCTATGTTGAAGTTCGACGACACACATCAGTAAATCTATGAACTAAGGCCTAGAAGTAGTGCACTATGAAGGCATAGGGAAATTTGCACCATGGGCTCCATGTCCCATCCCTCATAGAAAACTCGCATGATACATAAGTGTTGGTACATCATGAAATGTACTACCTCACCCACCACCGAAGGTAGCTCCTTAGGAATGCACCACTCCTCCTCAAACGCCATGTGAATTTGGTCATACCACATCTCTACCCTCTTCTTAAATGACCCACTCATTGATCCTTTGCATAAATATTTTTCAAACCTCTCCGCAAGGGAATTCTTCTCCAAGGTATCCTCCCATATCTTGTTATTTGGTCCATCAGAAATCTAATTTATAAAAACACAAGAGAGAGTAGGATAGCACCAAAACTTATCTTTTCTCCTATGTGTACTTCCTCAACAATGGTGTCTACAATATATCATGCTAGGTTGTATACTACTCCCTGAGACATTTTCTTTGCAATGTGAAGCCACATTGTGTTTACCTACAACCACCACTCTTGGTCATTCAATTTGGTTAGCAGATGCACGACTTCCTGCACCACATGAAACTTCTTCAATTTATCAATTCCCATTCCACGTGGACCCTTGATATACCCTAACTCATTTCTTGTATCTATGACCACTGCTATATCAATTCGATCACTAACAAGGTATACCCCTGTGCCCTTCAATCCTAGTGTCAAAACTAGGTCTATTATGATCCTAACCCTTTGTCTGAAGAAATAAAATAATTCCTCATGGATTTGGATCATCAGGCATTGGTATAAGGGTTCATATTTTCCAAAATACGGGAGATCATAAAATTGATAAAATCTTACCCGCTCAGTAATTTTTCCCAAAGATCTTCATACACTAGCATATCCTCCACCATGCACTTGTTGGTCTTCTTATTTAGCAACGTGTCCAACTCTCCCTTTTTGTCAGTGATACGGTGGTTATAGTCACTTATTTTACATCTACAGATGTGGGAATCCCACTCCCATCTAATTATTACTCCTTCTGGGTATTGCATCTATGAAAAATTAATCTTAGGAGCAATTTCAACTTCATCTTCTACCTTCTTCTTTCCTTTCATGCTTGCTACAAGTGCTTTCTTTGGTGCCATCATAAAAATCCCACCTTTTATTGTCTGTAACAAGAAAACTCAAATCCTAGCTTGAATCTGCGTGCCCTAGTTCCTTCTCAATAGTTCTTCTTTGCTAAAACCCTTCGCCAATGGGGATGTAAGCCTCTTCCGTGCAATAGTCTACTCTCTACATCTGGTTTCACGACACTCCGCACCTCAACACGATTCTCTCAGCTTGGTCGCACTTATCTCACTCAAATAATTATGATTACAAAGGTAAAAATGAACCCGCGTCACATCCTTATATATATTTTTAAAAAGTTAGTGCATTTATTGCTCCTTCACCTACCAACAATCCTCTCATTAATTGACTATTTTCACAATATCTGCGTAGTACATCTTCGCGCCCCAACTATAAACTTCTAGCATGCCTTCCTACCTTCCTCAAGCTATCAACTTCTCTTCACACACTTCCATGCGCTTGAGTAACTCACTGTTGCACCTTCCCTTGGTAGTCTCCATGACCGCTGCTTACCTCGCATTATACTATTCCCTCATTTATCTTCATTTATGGCCATATTTTTAGAGAAATATCCTTTCTAACAGCTCCTTTCCACACTTTACTAGCACTTGTAACAATTTTTTTCTCATGTATACCTAGTTGTGAATAACCACCCCACACCAATGGTATGTGCAGTCCTCATGCATAAAAATAATTCAAATGGTAATTATATTCCAACGTGAAAACATGCTTATTACACAAAACACCAAACTAAATTGACAAAGCATAGCCATGAAGAAGGAAATATAGAAATGAAATCCTATTCTAAATGGTAGCATTTCCTTATTACAAACACCAAGAACACTTATTTATAGTAGGGCTTCATCCTACTCCCGTTGAAGTAACCGGGTAATCGTATTCCATCAAGTGTCTCTAATTGGAAAGCACCTGATTCAAGTATATGAGTGATAACATATGGTCCTAACCAATGCACTTTAAGCTTGCCTAGATGGCGCAGAAACTTAGAATCATAAAGAAGCACCATCTATCCCATCCCATCTCAAGTTTTTTTCACTAATGTGCCTATCATGCCATGTCTTTTACAGGCCTTTTCTTTTCTAAATCCAATGTACTATGGCATGCATCTCATCCAACTGTATCAATTTATCAATTCTTTCTTCTAATGATTTCTCATCGGCTAGACCTCCAACACACGCAATACACAAAGAAGGTAACATGAATTCCATAGGAAGAACTGCTTCTATGCCAAACACCAACTAAAAGGGTGTGGCCTTGTTCAACCTCTTATATGTTGTCCTATATGCCTAAAGCATGACAAAAACTTTATCATCCCAATCTTTCCTTCTAACATCATAATTTTTTGTGAGTGTCCGTGTGTGCATGTGTTTGTTTTCAAAATAATGCTAATATGAGTAAAGACTAACACCTAAATAGCCTTAACTTAGCAAGAATTGAACAACAAACTAAACACCATCAAGATAAGAATTAAACAAGGGTTAGATGCTTTAGCATTCATCAATACAAACTTTGAAACTAATAGTGCTAAATATCTAAACTCCTCTATTCTCTAACAACAAATAAATGAATGGACCTAAGTAAGCTCCATGGCTATCAAAATAGTTGTCCTTAGTATGCCAAGTAAAATAGGAATGAGGGCATATCAAAGTTGGGCTACTGAGACCCCTTTGACACCTCCCATATGACCTAAGCACTTAAGAAAGAGGCTTAACTCTTCAAGATGATGAACTCTCAAAAGGGCAAGGTGCAAGCTCTTAGTCTCTTTTCTATATGCTTTGCATTTGCTCTCTAAGGAGTTAAGGTGTAAGTAAAAAGGTAGGTGGAGGGCTCTTTATATATCCCAAAGGATAAAGGATTCAACACATCCTCATGAATGTGGGATAAAGGTAAAACATGATTAGGAATGGATAAGGTTGCTTTATTAAAGGTAACCTTACTTTAGAAGGGTTTAATACATGTTTAGCAAGTCATGGAGTTGGGGTGCTTTAACTAATCAAAGGTGATTAATTAATAGGTAGGTGTAAGCTTATAAAAGCCAATTATAAGAACATTAGTACGATTTAGGCTATTAAAAGGGATTAAATCAATTAAATATTGATTTACCAATTAAATGAAGGAAGACTAATTAATTAATAAGAATTAATTAATCTAGATAGAAGAGGTGATTTAATTAACGGAAGGTCGTTAATTAGGTTGTTAGTTGGATAGGTGACTTAATCAATTAGTGTATTGTAATTAATTAATGATAACAAGAGGGAATATGATTGATTTTTGACGATATGTAAATCGATTTGCGAGAAAGGGATAATTAGTGTAATTTAATTATTTAAATTGCTTGGCGTAATTATAGTTGTCTACATTTGCCCCTCTTTGGGGTGGCGTAAGTGACGTCACTTCAAATATAGTAGAATCAAGAAATTTTGAAGGGATAGAAGAAAAATTAGTAGGAGGGAGAGATGCCCCCTCGAGTGTCAATGGGGTGATGAAAGAAGCCGATTGATGATCGAAAAAGGTGAGATATAGATAGAAGAATGGGAGGAGGTAGGATGCCCCAATGAGAGAGAAAATTAGGGGTGAAAGGGAAGTGAAGTAGAAGAAATGAGGAAGAGGGGAGAGAAGAGCTTAGCCTCTAGCCGCTTATTTATTTGGAACAAATTTGATGTCATCATATTGCCATAGGAACTACATCATCGGTCCTTATGAAAAATATAAGCATACGACAAAGGTAGAATGACATGAAAAGCCATAATACGAACAATTGTCCATTGCTGAAAACACTAACTCCATGCAACATACAAAATGCAATGCAATACGAGAAAGTGAAAGATGCCTAACTCCATGCAACATACAAAATGTAATGCAATATGAGAAAGTAAACAAGCTAAACTAACATAGAAACATAATGTAATGGTTTTATTATCAAGCTTCAGTGATGACTTGTGTGAATTAACGACAAGGGTTGATGATGGTGCCCCAAGAAAGGATACATGCGAGGGGAATAACGGAGGACACTTGGGTCTGATGGAAAAGCAATGTGCACTAAAACAATACTAGGCAACTCATTTGTGCCCAGTACGATAAAGTAAGCAACCTAGCTTTTGGCTTGATGGAGGTAGATCAAGATGATCCGCAAGTCACACACATGAACAAGTGAGAACCAAAGAGTGACGTTTTGTAGGATGATTTTCAATTTTTAGAAGTTTTCTGAAACATATTTGAATGTTTTTGATGATTTTTCTAACATATTTGAATGTTTTGGTTGATTTTAAAAGTTTTATGAAACTATGTACAGGAAGACGAGGAAGCGTGGATGCCCCCAGTCGATATATGGGATGTACAAGGGCATAAGGCCACGTGCATATGAGAAAGGTGAAGATGTAAAAAAATTCCCCAATGATTAGGTGGGAGTATTCAAAGGTAAACTCTTCATAGGTAGAAGTGGGACCCAAGGCCATTATGGATAGGTTCAACATGATGGTGAATGTAAACCAATGAAGTGTTGGGAAGAAGCAAGGATGCCCCCAGTACATAAGTTGGCCTACAAGCACATGATAGAAAGGAAGGAGAAGATTGTTTTTGTGAAAGGGGACAAAGGTGTCTCGAAAACATGGTAAAAAAATTAATCTTATACACATGGATGTTTTGAATGAAGTAGAAGAATGATGTGAATGATATGAATGTAGCTTAGAAGCCTCGTGAGGAAAAATTGATTAGCCAAAGGCACAAATCGTGAGACAAGATATGGACTAGAGTAAGAGTCTGAACAAGGTCTAAAAAAGACACTTGGTAACATACTAATCCTATTTACTCATAGAGATCCGGTGTGTGCACGTGGAATTTATTACCTCTTGAAGGGAAGATTTAAAAGACAACAAGATGACAACACCTAGCCAATGTGTAGGGATGATTTATTATGAAAAAGCAATTTTTGAATGGATGGTGAAAGGATAGCCATACATTGCTCTTCCATTGCTGCCACCAGAGTTCATAGCCCCACGGAGATGTATTTAATTCTAATCACAACATTTCTCTACTACCAATTAGGCATCCATAGCCCTGATAGAGATTATTGGAAATACCCCAAGAGAGAGTTATATATTAATTTACTTTTGCTTTGTAGCTTTTAGCTTTTGAGTTTTGATTGATTTTGATTCTTTTACTTTCTCGAAAAATTATTTCAGCTCTCTTGTTTGACGAGGGTTAAGAACCACCGATGGCTTGATGGAAGGAGGTCGAAATGATTGTGATGATGACATTAAGCTAGTGTTAACAAATATGTCCAAAATTTCTTCGCAACAAGTTTATTAGATGTTTGAATGTGATAGATCTCCATGAGGTCGTGTTCTTTAATTTACCAAGGTGATAAAAGGCCGGGAAAATAGATACCATAGAGATAAATGTCACAAAATGCGTTGATGCAAATAAGCTAACCAAAATATCACTTAAGGGATGAAAATGGTAGGAAGACTTGCAAATAATAGTAAGAAGGAAGGGAAGAAAGAAATATCCATGTGTACGCATGACTAATTTGATTAATGTTTAATCTTTGTACCTTTGATTTTTGTCGTTGTTTATTTATTTATTTATTTATTTTTGTATTTTTGCATTGTTTTTTATTTTTAGATTTTTGATATATATATATATATATATATATATATATATTGAACTGTTGTTACTAACAAAGTCACTCTGTGTGATAGGATCCAACAATGATGTTTGCAACTTCCTTGATAAGGGAGACTAAGCATGTTTGTTTATCAAGAGTCATGTTTTCCCCAATCTCGATGATCATGGTGAGTTCACACTCAACAAAGGACTGTGATTTATCTTGAAACATGGATTTTGTATGCGGGAGCTTGAGTTCCCTATCTATAGGTTTATGCACTTTGCGCACCATACTTGATGGTTATGTTGGTGTGCATTCTTAAATCGCACTTGATTTACAATTTTGAGATTGTTCAAGTTGTTGGGGGATTTCAAGCTCTTGAAAGTTTTGACTGAGCTTGATAATGAACCCGTTTGGGTTTCTTATAGTGCTAACGCTTGAAATTTTTGACCTCGAGAAGGAGAAGAATGCAAAATTTATGATTGATGATAGGAATGATAGAAATGGTAGTGGGCTTGCCACAACCATTGATAGAAGAAATATGTGATAGATGAAAAGGATACGGTCCAAGAATTGAAGAGGATGGGCTACTAGGAGGTGAGCCATAGATAGAAGGTGAAAGGCTACTAGGATGTGGCATAGAAGAAGAAGTGCTACTATGATGTGACCCATAAATAGAAGATGAAGGGCTACTAGGATTGGGCCCAGAATAGAAGAATAAGGGATACTTGGACGTGAACCATAGATGTAAGATGATGGAATACTAGGATGTGGCCCAAGAATAGAAGATGATGGACTACCCGGGGTGATCCATTCCTAGAAGACAAGGGGCTAGTTGGCCATGCCCCAAGAATATAAGATAGTGGACTACTCAAAAAATGTCCCACAAATAAGAGGGAGGCTACTAGAAGGTGACCCACACCTAGATGAAGATGAAGGGCTACTTGGCATTGACCCCATAAGAGATTGTGATTGAGGAATTATGATAGATAAAGAGTTATTGGGTGATGAGAAGATAGGCCATTGATCAATGCAAGACCAAGAAGTTTCATCACATAATGAAGAATGTGAAGATAGAAGAATAAGAGGAGGGTCAAGTTGCGTGACACGAGGCTCTTCCTCCATTTCTTGATAAAAGGAATCAACCCTTTCCTCAAAATATGTAGATGCATTGAAGTGTAAAGAGAATCCCTTCGTAATCTTCTAAAGGAATATCTTCATGTGCCTATAAATGCCCCGATTGTTTCTTCATTCGAAAGAGGTCAATCGGTATGATTTGTTGATCGATCCATAGGGGTTTATTGCAAGAAATAGGTTCACTTGGTGTGGAAGAATTAGAAGATGTTTGATGATTATTGATAGAAGAAGATGATGTGGGGACGAAGAATATGTGTAGCTAGATGTCTCAGGGAGTAGAAGAAGGTGGTGTGGACTTACCTATATAATGGTATGTCATATGTAAAATAGTAGGATTAAGTCCAAAGTCTATAGATTGTGATGCATAGGTCAATTCAGATGTTTGTCTTGAAGGACTTTGAGTCACACGAATCTTCACAGAAGGAAGATTCTGTGGGGGTGATTGATGAAGAAGGTCCTGTAAAGAAGGGGAGGACTGTGATTCAAGAATCGCATTAGATGAATGATGACAAGGGTCCTGTGAAGAAAGAGAGGACCGTGATTCAAGAATTGTATTATACTTCTGATTGGAGGGATTTGGAGTTGCGTGTATCTTCAAAGGAAGAAGACATTGTTGGGTGATGATAAAAGGGTCTGCGAAGAAAGGGAGGACCACGACATAAGAGTCACATTAGATGATTGATGAAGAGGATCCTACAAAGAAAGGGAGGACCATGACTTAGGAGTCGCATTAGATGACTTAGGAGTCGAATTAGATGAATCCAAATAGTAGTTTGGATCTGAATCCTCGAACTTTAAAAGTCGGGAAATATTTGGATTGGAATCCTCAGAAGAAGAGGAAATGTTTGGATTAGAATTAGAAGAAGAGTGGGGGGAACTCGAATAATAATTTGGATCAGACATGTCCAAATCATACCACCGACTATGAGATGAAGGTGGGGAACGAGTTACCCGTATGGGCTCTCTAGCACGAAGAACCAAACAAGGTTTAGTTGTGATGGGAATCCTATGATTTGAATTGTTGAACCTAGGTTTTGTATTTTTGTAAGTATGGGGAACCGCACGATAGTTAGTCATTTTTGTGCTATTTTAAGCACAAATGTCTAGATCTAGATAGTGTGATGGAACTCCTTCAAAGGGAAGGAAGTGACATGTCGATTTGGGTAGCATAAGGACAACCAACTAGACATTTCGTAAGTATTGATATGTGTGTGTGATTTTCTGAAGAAGGTCTAAGGAAAATAGACATCATGATGACACAATATCGATGAGATCAAGAGGGATTGTCCTAGAAAATAAGTTTCGAATGAATAATCACAAGGAATAATCATGCAAGTGTGAAACCCAAATCCAATCAACCAGAAATACACCATATGAAAATGCGATGCAAAGATGATCAATAAGATGTTTTCACTTATGCCAAGTTCAAGGAAATGAACAAAACATAAGTAAAAACAAGAAGTCAATGTGATCTCCCAATCAATATATACAATGAGCAAGCTCAAACTTGATTAAGACCTATATCTCAAAAGTGCCAATTACAATTCGTGAATGACACAACAATATCACTAAGATATGTTAACCCACTTTGTGAGAAAGTGAAGTATTGATATTAAGGTGTTATTGATATAAGACACACAAATAGTAACACCTAAGACTCTTTGAAATCAAGGTAATAATAGAACCGAACTAAAAAGCTCAAAGTATAGCTAGGAATAGTTAAAAATGTGTGCAACGTAACAGTAAAATATAGGTATTTATGTCGAGTTTACTAGAAACAAGACGTAAATATAGAAATTGTAGTGATATGATACAAACAAGCTAACTCTTCTAAGGAAGTCCACAAAGTGATAAACCACGCCTAACTACAATGACGAACTTGACATGGGTATCAAGATCACAACGGCTACCAATGATGCGAAAATGCCTCCGCACACTTTAGACGTTTAACTAACCCAACCGCGAACATGGATGGCGTAAACGAACATAAAAGTGAGAGAAACAAACGATTGGTAACAAAAAGGTAGTCACCCTTCTTTTGATCAACAATGTGTCAAAAGAATTTGAAGGAAGTAAATTAAAAAAGATGAAAAATGCTAGCCTCACTTCGGCAGAGTTTCGCCTCACCCTAAGGCAAGTAAAAACTAGGCGAAAGTAATACGTCACACGTTTCTCAAAAAATAAGGTTCACAACTCAACACCGTTTTAAAATGGTCAAAGTGGCTCCCCGGCCAAAGTATATTCTCCTAGTGGTTCTCTCACCCTAGATGTTACAAAGTTGCCACGAGTGAGTGTGATTTACCCAAAAAGTCGGATTAACTAGTTTGGGAGTATCTCGGATTTACTTTACCCCCTTCACGAACAATATGCAACTAGTGCATCTACGTGTACTATCATCATTAATCACCACAATGGACAACTTTATGTAACGCTATCTCACAAAGGAATCACTAGTCAAGTAGGTAGTGTGGAACACTTCCCATTTCGTCCCACAAGATTCCCTCTTGTGTGGACTACTTTGGGGTTCCCTGGAATCACCCCATTGTTGTAGCTTAAGGAATTATGCCAAAGGGGTTATGTTCCAAATTGAGCGGAGAGGGACGTACTTTTTTTTGAAACCTGCAATACATCTGAGTGTTTTGAATATGTTGTTCTTTTTATCTTGTTTAATTAGGTGTGGTTTGCTTGAACACCTTTTAGCAACCCGTATAACAACCGTATTAGTAGTTTTGATTTCGCTTTTGATTCCTCCTTTCTTTGGCAAGAATTTTTAGGTCATGCACTCAAGCGTTAGTAGTTCTCAAGAAAATCACATTATTTAAAAGAGGATTAAGAGTTGCTTTTGATTCTCAAGATCATCCAGGATGCAAAGAGAAGAGCATACACAACAAATAACGCAACTAAAAAGTAAAGAAAATCTTTTAATCAATGAACCATACAAAATTCTTGATAAATGTTCATTCCCCTAAACCAAAAGTGAAAGATGAAGTTTCCAATTTACCAAATGTTATAAAATGAAGACTAAAGTTGTTTTGATTCTCAAGATCACCCTAAGGTGCAAGAGAAGAGCATACACAAAATTTATCCCAACTATAGAGAAATGGAAAACTTCAAATCAAAGGACCATTGAAAAATGTTTTGTAAAAGCTTCATTCCTCAAACCAAAGTGAAAGATGAAGTTTCCAATTTACCAAATGTTATAAAATGAAGACTAAAGTTGTTTTTGATTCTCAAGATCACCCTAAGGTGCAAGAGAAGAGCATACACAAACTTTATCCCAACTATAGAGAAATGGAAAACTTCAAATCAAAGGACCATTGAAAATGCTTTGTAAAAGGTTCATTCCTCAAACCAAAGTGAAAGATGAAGTTTCCAATTTACCAAATGTTATAAAATGAAGACTAAAGTTGTTTTTGATTCTCAAGATCACCCTAAGGTGCAAGAGAAGAGCATACACAAACTTTATCCCAAATATAGAGAAATGGAAAACTTCAAATCAAAGGACCATTGAAAAATGCTTTGTAAAAGGTTCATTCCTTAAACCTAACACCTAAACACCTAAGAATATTAGTGCGATTTAGGCTATTAAAAAGGGATTAAATCAATTAAATATTGATTTACTAGTTAAATGAAGGGGAAGACTAATTAATTAATAATAATTAATTAATCTAGATAGAAGAGGTGATTTAATTAACGGAAGGTTGTTAATTAGGTTGTTAGCTGGATAGGTGACTTAATCAATTAGCGTATTGTAATTAATTAACAATAACAAGAGGGAATATGAGCACTTTTGATGATATGTCATCGATTTGTGAGAAAGGGGATAATTAGTGTAATTTAAGTATTTAAATTGCTTGGGCATAATTATAGGTGTCTACATCCGCTCAAAAAATTGTTAAAGGCCTCAATACCTCCCATTTTCCCGAGGATGATAACGTGTAGTCTTATGGTGTGCAATCATAAATTTATCTAATAGTACCTGATTTTCTCATTCAAAAAATGTGTACCTCTATCACTTGTCAAGCTTAGTGGGCATCCATACCTTGTAAGAACATTTTCCCATAAAAACTTGACTCATTGTGGTTGCTTGTTGGTAGAGTGCTACTTCTTCCCACCTCAGTAAGATAATTTGTGCAGTGATGATGTAGCGCGATCCATTTCTATGCGCATTTGGTGAAATAGGACCCACAAATTCTATATCCCATTTCTCAAAAGACTCTACACTAGGAATAGGTCTTAAAGACATTTCATCTCTTTTCCCAGGTTTACCAATGCGTTGACAATGATCACATGCCTTACACTATGTTTTATAATATTTATAGAGGGCCTCCTACCATAATCCAACAAGTAGAATATTTTGCGCTATGGCATCACTTGCATAATGCCCACCTACAATACCACCATGAGCCTCTTCCATGATATCCATGTGCTCATGATCTAGTACACATCGACGCAATACTTCATCTCAACCTAACTTATATAGGTCACCATTAATCAACATAAAATGTGTAGTGAAAATCACAAGTTGTTTCTTCTCTAAGGATTTCAGTCCTTTTGGCACCATACATGTACATAAAAAGATAGCAATATCCTCTAATTCTGAAGGTGCACATCAGAACCTATATATCTCAGCACCCAAAATAGATTATATCTCTAATTGTGTAAAGCGCATCCACCCCCGACTAAATTCTTGATAAATGGTCTAGGCCAGAATTAATTTTACCTAGGTTTTACCACAACTTTGAAATCAAATTCTTGGAATAAGAACACTTATCGACATATGTGCCCCTGTAAAACATTCTTGTTTACCAAGTATTTTAGTGCTATGTGATCGGTGTAAAATACAAATGGTGTTACTAGTAGGTACTTGCTTGAATTTATGCAGTGCATAGATCATTGACAAGGCTTTACGCTTAGTAGTTGTATAATTCTACTCTGTAGGAGTCAACTTTCTACTAAAAAAATAGATAGGATGATCTATAATACCTTCTCCAGGCTGAGCTAATACCGCGCTAATGACCATGCCAGAGGCGTCCATATGTACATGAAACGGTTGGTTCCATGAGGGAAAACACAAAATATGCGTTGTAGTAAGTCTCTCCTTCAATGCCTCAAATGCACACTGCTATGGTTATCTCCAATAGAATTTCCTTTTTCCCTTTATAAACTCTTCCAAGGAGTGATAATCTTAGCATATCCTTTGATAAATTTTCTATAATACCTAGTGTGACCCAAGAATCCATGCACCTCACTCTGACTGGTAGGCTCTTCCAGGCCTACAATAATTGCAACCTTAGCTAGATCCACTAACAAACCTTCCTTGTAGATGATGTGCCCTAACAAAGTTCTAAAAGGTGTATCAAACACACACTTCTTTGATGTTTAAAGAGATGCTTAATTGTCTACATCTTTCAAACATCAAGCACAAATTTTCACAATGATCCTTAACAAGTCCATACACCATCCAATCATCCAAGTAAACTTGTAAGAAGTTGTGTATAAAATCCTAGAATTCTTGAAAACTATGCAAAAAAAAATATAACAGCGTGTTTTTTCAAACCAAAGGGCATCACAATATATGCAAAACTTCCCCATTTAGTGGTGAAAGTTTGTTTCTCTTGATCCTCCTGTGCAATCCTAACTTGATGATACCTAGAGAATCCATTTGTAAAATAATATTCCATGCCCTGCAATTCCTTCTAATATATCCTCTATGAAATGTGTATGAAAGGGATTAATAACAAATGCAACATTCAATTCCCCGTAATCGACACAAATCCCAATCTGACCATATTTCTTTATATTGATTAACATGGGGCTAACCCACTCGATTCTTATAGGGGCTTAATGATGCCAAATTTATAATTTTTTCAATTTATTCCTTAAATTTTACTGCGCAGTTAGGGTTTATTCGTAGGGTCTTTTCCCCACTGTGCAAGTGCACCTTCCTTAAGCTTAATCTTCATCTCTCCTAATGATTCATGCACTCCTTTTAATTCATGGTAGCCCCTAGGAAATAAGTCCTAAAAATCATGTAGTAACTCAATGATTTTTTCCACTTCAAAGTTGAACCAATAATCCCCAATTATTGCCTCCTTAGGTTCAACATCCGTACCAATATTCACTTTTTTTTCTTCATGGGTTCATGATAGGTGTGCACATTTTTATTTGCACTTTCTAACACCTCGCGCATACTCATGAATGATATATATCCAGATCTTCTACTTCCTCATCATCCACTATGTAGACCATCTTTTATTTTTATTTCTCCAAGTAAGCACGCTTAAGTAGCGTGGCATCTTCCTCTTCTTATTTATCAAAGAGCACCCTTGAGTCGCTCTCACCAAATAACTCCTGAATGAGTTCTTCCTGTCTTTGCACTATCTCCCATAGTTAAGCAATTCATAACCCTTAATGCCTCTTCCACTAGAGGTTTAGTAGAGAATTAGTCAAAATTATGGACCATTATAGTAATCAAATCCTATGAATTTCTAGTCTCTACATAGCTCCGCATATACATACCAAGTGTGTGTGCTAACTCAGAAAGTGGAATAAAGTTTTTGTACACATAACGAAGGTGGTAAATCTTCTCGCCCCTCTACCTAGAGCCTCTCACACTATCGAATGTGGTCCTAGACAGGTTGTTTACCTTGATATGCACAAATTTGAATAGGTGTGTTTCTCCTAGAAAACCGAGTTGTTAGAGAAATATTGACTTCATTCCATTCTACAAGATTATCCATGTGAACCACCCACCAATGTGCTATTGTCCTAGGTAGGGTATATGCTAACATATTTATTCTTTCAAATTGGTTTGTCCACTATTCCTCCATGATGCATAGGAATACCATAGGGTCTCCTTCTCTAGTGTACCAAGGTACAAATTTGTTACCTATCCTCCTAATACAATGAGGTCTGCTTCTCCATGCAAATGCACTCCTTACTTTGCGCCCGACCATCTCATAAGTTCCATGAGCCCAATTATCACAAGAAATACTTGTGGTATCACTAATAGATTGTGCATATTCCCATTGGAGGATTCCTTCCTTAGATGGCACGAGTACTTCTGGGTCCTAAATGACACATACATAATTCCTGTTAAGATCTTCTTCACTCAAAGGATCAACATAGGGCACATATTTTCCATTCGTTAAAGGGATGAAAAATATTTCCTTCTTGTTATCAAAACTTATATATCCCTTTTCAACCGTAGATCAAAATTATTTGCGTATACAGAGCACGAAGGGTGCCCAAGCAGATCTGGGAATCTGTATGCTTCTGCAAGTGTTAAAACCTCAAATTCCCCAGTGAACTTGGCCCCTTGTATAGTAATGGATGCATCTTGTAAAAATCCAATGGGAGTGGCCTTAGTTTGATTATCCGTAAATGATACATTATAAGTTGACTATGATGGAGATCTCCCCACATGTACCCATGCATCTAAAGTAAGCACATTTACCTCCACACCCGTGTCAATCAATATATTATTCAAGAGCCATCCATCCACAAAAGCATTTAGAGTGATCTCCTTATCGTAATCTAAGCTATGAGGGGGAATATTTTCATGCAGGATCTAACATCTTTTCTCAATACCCACACACAGAGTGTTTCCCTTAAGCCAACTCCCTAGTAATGGAATGATATTCTTCTGGCGCAGCATTTTACATACCTCCTTCAAGTCATCAATATCTGACTAGACTGTCTCTACTACCTTCTTTTGTTCCATCTTCTGTGATTTCTCCTTTAAACACTGTATTTCCTCGAAGGTTTCTGAGTACCTCCATGGTCTCCTGATAAACCTCCTTCTGGTGCGCTAGATCCAGTTACCTTACATGTAAAACTTCCTCCTTAGTGATTGTAGGCTTCCGATGTGACACTTCTCCGTGCACATAGCTTTAGTACGTGTACTAATCTTCATAGGTAACACTATTAGGAAATAAGGGATAAAATATGTGGAACAATCCCTCACAGAATCACAACAGTAGAAACTAATATGTAGAAAATATTACATATCTCAAATAAAAGTGTAGAATAAAAATAACACAACGCAAAGAGACACTATTTTACATGGTTCACCCAATTTGGGCTATGTCCACCAATAATCACTTGCTCGATTTTATTACAATCAATCACTCTCTCAATAAAATACCTAGATATGTTCGAGCTATGATCAACAAACTCTACATAATTTACACCCAAATTCACACACATTTTCAATGTTACATCAAACCCTACCATATGCACAAAACCACATAAGTAGATAACTCGCTAAGAAATTTTACAAAACCATGGGTATCAAAACCATGGGCCAAACCATCCCATAAACATATGGGTGAAAAATCTTTCCCATATAAGAAGGGAACATTTCCTAAAATATCGGGCATGTTTTTTTGAGGCCCATTTTTTCTTAAGGGCTGCCATCCTCGGACCCTACTGGGGGCCTCCGACTCGGCTCTAAACCCCCGGTGAGACAATCAGGAAGGTGTACAATAATATTAGTGTATAGTCTTCAACACTTTCACACATGAAACTAGGCTCCACAACCTAACAAATACCTCAAGTTCTGGTGCCAATTTTGGCATCCATTGATTTTCCATAGTGTGTTATATCCTAACCATCCATACACCCTTGTTTTCCTATTTATGCTGCTTGCTAAGATGCTCATATAGGTCTAGGAATTCCTCATAGCTATGACTCTTCCCAAAAAAAAAAACAAGTAATATTCTGAGGACATTCACGCATGTAGTGGTTAGGAGATCCACATGTAAAGCACATTCCATGAGGAAACTCGAATTGTCTACCACCAAGGCCTCAACCCTCGAATCCACCATGGTATCCTTGACCTCTTCCATGTCCTCCTTCATAGCACCCTCATTCTGATCATAGCACGCTTGATTGTGATCTCAATCCTGGTGCTCACCTTTACCCTTAGAGTTATCTGATACTCTTGTCTCTCGCACACTAATATATCGAGCTCAATTCAGTCGATCATGAAAATAACACAATAATATATTTCATTCTCAGATATTTCTTCATACATAAAATGCATATATAAAGGAGAGACTACTCCTAAATATAAGGAAATCCAATCCCTTGAATATCTCCTACAACTTCTCCCAAAACTATAATCTATTCATGATATATTGTTATAACAATATATGACCAAACAATATATCCGTACTACCATATTAATCATACGGTAGCTTTTACATATGTAAATATTATTTACTCACACGTAAATAATCATGTTAACACTATATTTCCTAACATTCCCCCCTTAGTGTTTACATGGTAAAACATATCTCATTCTTTGATTGTAGTGTGCCACCTCTGTGTGCTCATGACCAACTCCTCAACTGTGTAGCATTGGGCTTGCACAAAACTCACACATGTGCCAACACACATTTCTTCCATTGATGGTTTTCTCCGGCTTCTACCAACAACCTTACCCAATTGGTTTTGTAGGTGTACCAATAACCTTTCACAATTGGTTTTATAGGTTCACCAAAAACCTTACAAATTGGTTTTATAGGTTCACCAAAAACCTTACAAAATTGGTTTTACAGGTTCACCAAAAACCTTACACAATTGGTTTTCCTAGTTTACCAAAACCTTCACATCATGATTGCTACAATAGATTTTGATCAATATTCTACAATGTTTTAACAAAAGGGGTTAAATGAGAAATACACACAAGTGAACAGAATTTACATCATCTGTTCTTATTTTTCACACCACACTAAAAACACAATTGAAACAAATGTCAACATACCAAAATTGCGGCCCCATCATTGATGAATTATGAGAGGTCATTGTCTGACCTCCAACCTCCATTGCCTCCGACCTCCAAAGTAGAAAATTATCTAGTAGAGGAAATCTTCATCACTTTGATTTTCTGTATGAGCAATATTTCCTTCCTCTTCATTCTCTCCTTCATCAATAGCCATGACATTGTCTTGTAGTTTCCCATCAAGTAAATCTTGTGCTCTTTTCCTGCAATTTGTAGATATATGACTGATTTGTTTACAATAGTAGTAGGTAAGTTGTTTCTTTGTACCTTTCGAAGTTGAACCATATTTTGATTTCTTAAAAAAACTTTTTCTTTCTTGTTTCTACCGTACATTGTAGTTTCTTCTGGTTCAACAGTCATAATTATTTTTTCTTCTTCAAGTAAAGAAGAAATGAGATCTTCTAAACTAGGATTAATTTTACTCAATGTAAAAACCATATTAGAATAACATGTTGGCATGCTATTCAATAAAAAACAACCTTTGCATCATCATCAGGTACATCTATTTTAATTCTAGCTAACTGATTTGAGATGGATCAAAACTTACTAATGTGCTCTACCATGTTGTTGCCTTCTTCCATTTTAAGACCAAATAATCTTTGCTTCAATGCTATCATGCGCTTCCATCTTGTGAACTAAAAAATTTGTTTAATGTATTCCAAATTGTATGAGAGGATTTAGACAAATCTATATGATGCAAATAGGCATCAGATAGTCCCAGTCCAATGATTGATGTGGCTTTTTGGTCTTTGCTCTCCCATTTTTCTGCTTCGTCTGCATCCACTGCTTTCTTCACTTTTCCGTCAATGATATCCCACAAGTATTTATTAATAAGAAATAGTTGTGTTTGTACTTTGCCATGTGTGGAAATCATTTCCATCAAATTTTTGAATATGACTTAATTTATCCATGCCAATACAGTTTTGACTTACCACATAACGTGATGTCCTCCTAAATAGTCTTTTGCAACAATATTGTAGAGACGTGGAAGCTGAATAAAATACACATAAATCAAGAAAATACAGATAAGAGTGCATAGACGTCTTCCTTTATTGACTTCAGGTGTCAAAACAAATGTGACTTGGAAGAAATACTCAAAAATATGACCTCAGGCGACATAGCAATTTCAACTCTGAATCCACAGATCCATGGATTTTCTATGCATTGAAGGTGATTTTCCTCCTACCATTTGTATTTGCCTTCACTACAAATACCATAGGTATGCACATGCATAATAAAGACAAAGACCATGTGTAACATTACCCAACCAAAAATCAATGTACGTTGATGACAAGACTACTGTTGTCGCCCTCAAAATTCCCTCCTATTTTAAAAGACAAATTTTCAAATTTTGAGTCAGTGTCCTTTGAATGTGTTTTGGTAAGTGGTGAAATTCCATAAGTTAGAAAATTTCACTCTTTGAGGTCATTTTTAGTGTATTGCAGCTAAATCAGCCCTAGTCTTCCCGTGTGGCCCAAGTACTAGTGGGCTCTTTGTTCACCGATTCACTAATTTAGTGCATTCCTTCATAGTCACTATGTCGTATTTTTGTCCTGCATGTTCCGAGTGCTTCCGGGCCTTCTATTCACCGATTCATCGACTTACCGTACCACTCATTCGTCGGCCGAATCGGATCCACACGCTCTCATGCGGTTCCCAAGTGTTTCTAGGCCTTCTGCTCACCGATTCACCGAATTTCCTGCACTACCTTGAATATTAGGTAAATCGGCTCCGCACATCCCGCATATCCCGTGGATTGTTCAGGCTCCCCAAACCTGATTTTTCACATTCCTCTTATATCGTATATCGGCTCCGTGCATCCCACATGTCCCATGGACCGTTTGGGCCAAATTTATCCAAATTTCCTATAGATTGCCTTTTTGAGTCGGCTCGAGGTGGTTTTTTGCGCATTCATTATTTTCTTTCTCCTCCATCCAAATTGGTGGCTATATAAAGGAATATAACTATTCTTTCTTCCTCACACTTGCCTGTTTATTTTTTCCTCGCTCGCATTTGTGTAAAGCTAGTTGCTGCCTCATTTTTGCTCCTATATTTTTATCTTGTAGGAATTTTTTAGATACTTGGTGACACTGCCGACACTAAAATTTTCCTCCGTAATTTTATTTCATTAATGTATGTATTAGGAATATGATGTTGTTAAGTATAATTAGTAGTAGCCGATAGAAGATAACAAAGCACCATTAGACGGTGCCGCCAATAATGTGGAGTATGGTAATAAACAAAGTACAATAGGAATGTTGTAAAAAGTAAATATTTGTCGTAAGTGGTCCTAATGTTAAAATGTCAAAGTTTGGGTAATTAGAGAAGTAGGGTCTATGTGATTAGGAATTAGAAATATTATATTGATAATAAGGACAAGGAGTGAGGTCATAAATATTTTGTGTATTTTATTTGTAAAAAGTCTAAAAATGTGGAACCCATGTAAATGATAAGGTTTATCTTATCTTAAGAGATAAGCTTACATGCATGTATAAGAGTTAAGGTATGGAATATGATTTGTCGTAGTGGATTTCTTATCTTATCTTAGAGATAAGATGGATAAGCTTGGAAGTTCTATAAATAGAGAGGCTATCCCCCATTTAGCATAGAAGGAAGTAGTGAGAAATATTGTAGGAAGTGTGCGAAGGAAGCCATCACTTTTAGAGGTGTGTTGAAGAAGCCATTAAGAGGGTGTATTGTAACATTGTAAAGTTTTCTCCATAGTCGATGGTAGTCTTGGTGAAAGATTACATCCATCAAACTAAAGGCTATGCATTAGTAAATAATCATAAGACGAGGAGTTCCCAAAGAAGAATTATCATAGTGCCGGATTGGTGATGACATTTTGGTTCCGCTTCCTACCATTCCTCGTTGGTGGATTTTCTAGAGAGATATTCCCACTTAGTCAAAAATCAATCGAGGGTAACCTTGTTTTTATCATGCATAGTAGTTACCATGGTAAAGTCATTTTTACCGTGAATAGTAGTTACCATGATAAAGTCATTTTTGCTATGAATAGTATTTATCACAAAGAAAGTCACTTTTTACCGTGAATAGTATTTACCACAAGAACTTCACTTTTACCGTGAATAGTGTTTACCACAAGAAAGTCGCTTTTACCGCAGAAGTCAAGTTTTACCATAGTTTACCGTGGTCATTTCTATTTTACTCGTAGAAAGGTGTAAAGTCACTTTCTAGTATAGTGATTCCAATTATTTGTGCACATAAGTCTTGTTAATCAGTACTTGTTGGGTTGGTATTTCACTATGGTTACTTTTGAAAATGGGAAAGATTCTGCTTTTTTCAGCTCAATCTAATGAAGATGCTTCTTCTTTCATTCAAGAGTTTAAACGATCTTGTATTTGTAATGGCCTTATAAGAAGGGAACAATGGACCAATTTTTCCTACCTTTTGGATGGTTCAAAGACTTAGGTGGTTTGAAACACTAGTGATAATGTGAAAATTCATGGGATTTATTAACTCAAAGTTTTCTCAAGAATTTGGTGAACAACAGAAATATGCAGATCTCATGATCGAGATCACAAAGCTATCCCAAGGAGAGAAGGAGAAGATAAGGGATTATCATGCTTGTGTTTGTAGAGCTAAGGAGGAAGCTCGATGCCCAGATCCTAAGGAAGGACTAGGGGATGGGTTGATGAATGGCATGGATAATCTCCTCTATAAGCACTTCATTCTTGGGATGAAGCCAGAGATCGAACAACGAGTGAAGTATGACCACCCAAATACCATCGAACAAGCAAAGGAGATCGCAAGAAGGCAAGAAGAAAGCATGGAAGAGGAGCCCAAAGAAATTGTTGCTAAAGTAGAGCCTACACCAAAGACCTTTGGTCCAGAATCCACAACCACTCCCTTGGTGAGCACAAATATTTCTCCTAAGTACATCTACCGAGTATGAAGATCTCGCTCAAAAAGATGGGTCGCTTAACTATTAATCTTCTTCAAGGAAAGGAATTTAGTTCTCAGGAGGAGATAGAGGTCCAAAAAGAAATATTTCTAAAGTTGTTTGTTATGGTTGTTATAAAAGGGTCATTATAAGTATAATTGTCCGATAGAGCTTCTACATCCTGTAAAGGAGATAATGATAAAGGAAAAGCACCTCGAATTCTTTTGATGTAGTAGATAAGAGCAGAAATAATGAAGTAGATGTGTTTATAACAAAAGAAAGAAAGAAAAAGATAATCAAGATGGAAATGATCCTAAGAAGATGAAAGAAGAAACTAGTAAGAAACATAGAGAAGAAAGTTGGGTGTGCAGGATTTTCCTGATTTCACAGGGGCAAGGACCATACTCCATCTTGGAAGATCTGTCCAAAAGGCCTACAAATATTACATATGGTCAACTCTTGGCTATGTCTTCTGAGAAGAGGCGGAGTTGCAAGGTGGACTCAATGCTCGAAGAAGGAAGGAGGTTGAGGTCCTTGTTTTGGAGGCAGAGGCAGATCCCTATGCTCCACAAGCTGAGGTATTATGTAATGGTATTTCAATTCATGATGTCTTAGTTGATGGAGGTGCTGCAGTTAATGTAATGACCGAGTCTCAGAATGAATATGTTGGGTTTAAAATTGATCGCCTTCAACACTTATGTTAAGGTCATTAAATAAAGGAAAACTAAACCGTAAGGTGTAGTTTCAAATGTGGCAATATCTCATGGGTGTGGTATGTGTGGTAGACTTTCAGTGATGAAAATGGTACTGCATTACTCCAATGTCACTGGGAAGACCATGGCTAAGGAGAGTTCATGCAAGAAACTACCGGAATGAAGGTTTCATGACACTTGGACGGGTAGAGAGAGGGTGAAGATAAACGTGATCCTCGACATCATAAAGCAGAACCTCGTGGATTCAAGTGATGAAACTGATGATCGACATCCTCCGATTACTCTAGTACCAAAGAAGTGGACACCAAGATGAAGAAAGTGAGGTGGATGTTTCAGTCATGGATATCCTTCCACCACACCAACTCATGACCCCATAAAATTATCTCAAGAAGAAGTTGATGATCATCTCCAACAAATAAAGATTGGTGATGCTTGTGATGGAGAGTGAGAAGGAATCCTACCTCCAAATTTTTCAAGGTACATACACCTATTCACTTTTGATTACAAGGAACTCCGTCAAGTAAGTTGGGTAGAACATTCTATTGAGCTGGTAGATGGTGCTAAGCCCATAAAGCAAATGCCATATAGAATGAATCCTAATTTTTCCAAGACTCAAAAAGAAGAAATAGATAAGTTGCATTGATGCAGGATTCATATTTGCAGTGGAGAATTCGAATGGGTTTCTCCCATTGTGATCTCAATAAAAAAAATGGAAGCTATGCATTTGTGTTGATTACAGAAGCTCAATAAGGCAACAAAGAAGGATCATTACCCTCTTCCATTTTCGATCGATCTTGGACGGCGAAGTAGCTGCCGGTAGAGTGCTATAGTTTTGCCGATGGATATAAATGCGGCTACAACCAAGTTCGATAAAGCAGAGAAAGATCAGCTAAAGACCACGTTCACCACTCCTTGGGGAACGCTTTGCTTATAGAGTTATGCCTTTTGGGTCAGTGTAATGCTCCAGCAACATTCCAAATGTTTGATGAATAGGTGTTTGAACCCTACATCGGGACCTTCATCGAGTATTTCGGATGATTTTTGCATCTATGGGAGCAAGTTGACCACCCGCACCAAATGGAGACAAAATTTCAAAGGTTAGATGAAGCACAAGCCTCACTAAACCCTAAAAAGTGTGTCTTTGGATGTTCTAAAGGTGTTTTGTTAGTGCATGTCAGATCCAGAGATGGTATTGGTACGATCCGATAAAGTTTCAAAATCAAAGATTTACCATTTCCTCTTAATAGAAGTAAGTTGAGATCATTTTTAGGCCATGGGTTACTATAGAAGGTTCATCAAGAATTTCTCAAAGATTATACCCACTAACCCGCTTCTTGAGAAGGATGTTACTTATGAACCAGAAATAAGGCGCATGAAGCTTTTGACAATCAAGGAAGCCCCGGTGTCTTCACCGCTTTGAAGAATCCAGATTGAGCAAGCCATTCATTGTGTACACTGATGCCTCAGATGCAAAGACTAGGAAGTACTTTGAGCCAAAAGGATGAAAATGGGAATGAACATCCAATTTACTTTGGGAGTAGATAAATGAGCAAAGGCTTGAGGTAAATTATACTCAGAATCAAAAAGAGGCTCGCTATCATTTTGTTGTAAAGAAGTTTAGAAATTACTTGCTAGGGTAAAAATTTCTAGTCAGAATAAATCATCGTGCCTCTAAAATATATTGTAAATAAGCCTAACCCATCAGGGAGGATAGCAAGATGGATAATTTTGCTACAAGAATTTGAATTTGATATTATAGATAGGCTAGGAAAGAAGCATGTCAATGCAGATGCACTCTCTCGAGCCTATGATGGTTTAGGATCATCTTGTGATGATGATGATTTCCCGATGCAAAGATTGTTATCCTTGACACAATCCCTAGTGAATACATAGATATTTGGAATTATCTGAATGAATTCAAGTTTCCTGATGGTGCCAATGCAAAGACTAAGAGAAAGATTACTCAAGCCAGTCATCCATATTCTATTCTGCATGGAGTATTATTTCGAATAGGACCTGATGGATAAGAAAGAGGGTAGTGGACGTGATCAAGGGAAGGAACTCACAGAAGAATTCCACAATGGTACATGTGGAGGGCACTTCTCTCTGACAACTTACAACAAGAAGGATCTTGATGTGTTATCACCGCCCACTTTTTAAAGATTGTTATAATTATTGTAAGACATGTGATATTTGTCAAACACATGGTAACCGTAAGACTTCATCACCTCCATTATGTCCTATTCTTCCCTCGGTCCCTTTCAAAAGTGGGGAATAGACATTGTAGGTCCACTTCCAACTACATCACGCCAAAATAAGTATATTGAGTTGCCATGCATTATTTAACCAAGTGGGTCAAGCTAGGCCATTGAAAACAGCTTCCATGGATGAAGTGGCAAGGTTCATGTATGAACGCATTGTCACCAGATTCGGTTGCCCATTAGAAATCAGTAAGATCAAGGAAGCCACTTCATTAATGAGGTGGTAGGTTCCTCCTAGTCAATAAGTTTTCTATTAAGCATAGGAAGGAAAACATACAAGCCAAGCACAAATGGACAGTGGAACGAACAAATTTTGTGTTGTGTCAAATTCTAGCAAAAGATGCACTTTGTGAGTACATAAATGGGATAAAAGGATTCATGCAAATTGTGGGCATATAGGGCAACATCAAAGTCAAAGCAACATGATACTCCCATTTCAAATTTGGCTTATGGCATTGATCCAGCTTCTTCCTATTGAGTTTGATATTCCCATCGTGAGAGTTATGAAAATGAAAGGATGGATGAAAGTGATTCAAGAAAAGAAAGGTTGGTACATCTTCATTCGCTGAGGAAATGAGAGAAATATTAAAGGATACAAGCCATAAGAAGAAAATGAAGCAGAAGGAATACTTTGATCAAAAGATCCGGTGGTCTCCATTTCATGTGAATGACTTGGTTCTAGTATATGATTCCGTATACAAAAAGAAGACAGAAAAAATTTCTTCCAAAATGGATGGGGCCCTACAAAATAAGAAATTGCATGAAAAATGGTATGTAACCGACTGGAGGAATGGATGGCACTCCCATTACGAAAATGGGTCAACCACGACAAGTCAAGATTTTCCAAGCACTGTAATAGTCTACTCTTAGGACTTGAGTAGAAGCTAGAAGGGGGAAGATGTCGACACTAAAATTTTCCTCCGTAATTTCTATTTCATTAATGTATGTATTAGAATATGATGTTGTTAAGTATAATTAGTAGTAGCGTCGATAGAAGATAACGGCGCCACAAGATGGTGCCGCCAATAATGTGGAGTACGGTAAAAATCAAAGTACAATCGGAATGTTGTAAAAAGTAAATATTTGTCGTAAGTGGTCCGGTAATGTTAAAATGTCAAAGTTTGGGTAATTAGAGAAGTAGGGTCTATGTGATTAGGAATTAGAAATATTATAATGGTAATAAGGACAAGGAGTGAGGTCATAAATATTTTGTGTATTTTATTTGTAAAAAGTCTAAAATGTGGAACCCATGTAAAATGATAAGGTTTATCTTATCTTAAAGATAAGCTTACATGTACGTATAAGAGTTAAGGTATGGAATATGATTCGTCAGTGGATTTCTTATCCTATCTTAGAGATAAGATGGATAAGCCCGGGAAGTTCTATAAATAGAGAGGCTACCCCCTCATTTAGCATAGAAGGAAGTAGTGAGAAATATTATAGGAAGTGTGTGAAGGAAGCCATCGCTTTAAAGGTGTGTTGAAGAAGCCATTAAGAGGTGTAATTGTAAAAAGTTTCTCCCATAGTCTTGGTGAAAGATTACATCCACCAAACTAAAGGTACATGTGTTAGTAAATAATCATAAAGACGAGGATTTCCCGCTTGAAGAATTATCATAGTTCCTTCTTGGTGATGACAACACTCCATTAAAAGATATCTTCTCTTTCCTCTTCACGATGAAGATGCAGTACCAAGGGCACAAACACCTCTCCTCGTTGGAAACCTCTGTGCCTAACATCGGTGACAATGAAGCTCAACATCTTGACCTCGATGATTTGGAGCAGACTTGAGTGTGATAACCCTACTCCCATCACTCAAATGATCAAAGATAGTGGGATTGCATTTGCAAGTGGTTTCCTATCTCTATTTAGTGTGCTGATACTGTGCTCACTTGTGGGGCTTGTTTCAATCGAATCAAAGGAAATTATTAATGTACATGGTGAGGTAATTACGCGGTTAGATTATGAAGCTATCTCTTAGTATTTCTCAGGAATCCCAACAAATGGTGGAAGGTGTCAATTCTCTCTCTCTCTCTCTCTTGCTCAAGCACAAGCATTATTTGACCAAGATAAGTGAGAAATACAAGACTAGGGTAGCCAAGTCTTGGCTAAAGAACCCTAAAAAGGAGCATCCCGACTTCAAAAACATTGTTTAGAGTCGATTTCAATGAAGAACTTTCAGACATCATCACTCTTTTAGCTAGAATCATGGGAATGCCTTCTACAAATGAATTTCATTTTTGGATGTGTCCATATATCAACATTATTTGTGAGGGGAAGTAGAGTCTAAATTGGGGTGAGATAATCTGTGAAAACCTAACGGAGCAGTGGTTAATGTTCAAAGTGAACAAATACCTTCTACATGACTTCTTACCTTATGTACACCATCGCAACATCTAGGAAATGGCTTGGTTTCAATTTTGTTGAGGATAAGAAAGATGCCCCTATATATGAATATTGTCCTCAGTTAACCCTCAAAGCCAGCAATCATAATTTCAGGAGAGTTAATGACATGTTCACCATGTACATTGTGAGGCTTTTGGAAGGAGATACTGCTTGGAGATTTTCTGAAGAAGAAAATACTTTGATCTCTCGAATATGGGAGTTTCTACACACAATTTAGAAAATTCTCATATATCAGGCTAGCTAGTTTTGATGGTTCCCCTTTAAAGCTTCCTATGTTTTGCAATGATAAAATGGCCCTAGTTGAAATTTGCAGTAATTGGATAAACTTCATCAATTACAAAGATAAGAAGATTGTGCTGGCATTCGTTTCCCTATCACCTTGGGAAATTATACATGCAGAACAACCCTCGATGCTCAAAACATTGATAGAACTATTTCCCCTCTTACTCTTCATCATTTCAAGTCTTAAACCTGTTTTGACATCAAGGGATATATTGCTAAGAATCTCATATTAGGTTTCATTCACTATGTCGATACTGAATATTATTGGGCTGATTGTGTAGATGACTTTGAGGCCAGGAGAAGGTACTTTGGCAGATTTTCCCTTCAACAAATTATAGATTTTAATCTCTACAAAGTACCTAAAAATCTCTAGGATGATGAGGAAGATCTGCAATCTATTGAATATGAGAGAACCATCAAACACTCTCCTCTTGAAACCCTTGATTGGTTTGTAAAGGAGTAGGATGATTTGAAAGAAGTAATCAACCCAGTTATTGTGAGAACCAAGCTCTGGTTTGATAATAAGATGCAAAATTTTAGGATGAATAGAGCTAAATCTTCTTCACATGAAACTCCCTCTCCTAGGAAAGAAGAACTTGCACTTGATGTTGAGATGCCTAAGAAATCTACTCCATCCTCCTCAACAAAGGTATACCTGAAGAAAGGTAAAAACATCAAACATGAACAGGTTGAAGAAGAAGTTCTTTTGGAGCAGCCAAAAGTCCTCAGTAGGATCAGAAGATATTGTTGTTTTAAGTGAGGAAGACATAATGAAGGAATGAAAGAAGGAGAAGAAATAACCCCTATCATTACTATTGAGATAGAGAATGAATGTCAAATGACTGAACCTCTAGATTTGATGGATACTTCTTCTAAGGATCTTTCTGAAAATGTAACAACTTCCCCATTCTGAGACATTAGTAGTGCAGACACTGAGTGCGATGAGTTCACTTGCACTTGGGCCCATTGTTCCTTCTGCCTCTTCCTCCTCCTTTGCTTGGGTTCAGCCTTTCATTGATAGTAGGAAAAGGAAGTCTACCTCCCAAATTATGGTTCCCAAGTTCGATGTTGTGGCAACCTTGCTTGGTTCTACTCCCCTAGTCAACAAAGAAAGAAAAGATCACCTCAAGGCTTGTATCGGATTCACAAGGTTAGCAATTCATGGAGATTTCCAAGCCCAAAGAGGATAAGGAAGAGAGAGATATTTTGGTGTCTGATTTGGAATTCACAAGGATTCCACTTGGAGAATCAACACCTGAAAGTGAGGTTCATAACCTCAAAGAAACTCATGGACTCAAGTCATCAACGAGTTGAAAAGGACAAACGAACTGAGTAATCAAGAGAAAAACCTAATTCTTTTAGGTTTTATAAAATCCTTATTGGCAAAGGATAAGGTCCTAGATCCTACTCCATTAACTACTCTTCCACCTCCTCTAGTTCTCAGCAATGATGAAGTTCAGACCATTAAGGATATTCATAAACATGTCACCTATGGAAAGGCCATTGAATCACTGGTCAATGATATGACAAGCTGGGTTAAAATTTATTGAGGAGGCCTTCAAGTCATATGAGAAGGTATCCAAATTACAGCTGAAATTCAGCACAACACTCAGTGGCTTGGAGAAAGAGCTAAAACTCTGGTGTGAATGTATTCAAGATCTCCATTCAATGAGCCAGACAAATGAGAAGATTTTATTAAAAGTAAAGTATTTGATGAAGCCAAGAATAATCTATCAAAATCCTGGGTTTTCAGTGTTGATTGGAAGATCAAGGTTTTGGAGGAAGCTATGGGAGAACTGAAGAATATGAGGCAGAAAGGGGAAACTTTCAAGACTTGTGTTTTGTCTTGCCTTCCAAGATATTCATTTTCAAATCCAGAATGAGGCCACAAGTAATCAGTTTTCCATACAGAAATCAAGGCTCAGTTCAACACCTTCATCAAGGAGGATCTTTTCAAAGAAGAGTCCATGTCTAAATAGAAGATGAAAGATGTCTGTTCTCTTCAATTAGCTATCACTAAGGCCAATAAGGAATTTCGGGAAAACATAGAGTTTGAAAAGGATATGGAGAAATGCCTTGGAATGTGGACTCATGCCACTTCTAACACCACCATACCCAAGTGCATGGAAATAGTTGAGGCATTAAAGAAATTTAGACATCGTATTCTCAAGATGGTGGGTCCCTCTAAGTCTCTATCAGATGTTTACACTTTTGGGTCCTAGGACACTCTTTTAATAGATTTGTTAAGTGATCTTTAATCTTTAGATTAAAGGAAGTTGTAACTGAATGTAACCATTTTTGTAAGCTATAAAGTGGGCTCTCCATGCCATTGTTAAGGGTTGGATCCTGATATTCTTGAAATGTAATAGATTTGAAAGTGATCAATAAAGAATATTTTCTCTTGTCTCTATCTGCTTTTCTTCCTTTCCTTGTCTAAGTTTTATGAATCATTAATATTTCATGCCAAGAAACTTTGTGTTCTTATGATATGATTTCTGGAACTTTGTGTCTATGGAATTATACCTGATATTATCACATGAATGATTCTATTCTATATTCCATTGATAAGTACATGTAAGGTTATATTCTGTTATCTATATTACCTGAAAGTACTTGTTGTGTTCTTCCTTTCATTATTATTCTATTTTCTATGTATTGGAAATCTTTATTGGCATAAAACATTTCAAAGTATCAGGAGTCCTCATCAATATGAAAGTTTTACATTTGTATATAAGCTTTGTTTCTCACTTTCAATAAGGGAACCTCTCCCATAAAGAGGAGGGACTTGTTGTCCCCTAACTGTTATTTGCTAAAGTGCTATTTTGCAAACCAATAATCGCGCATGGTCTGATTTGGAATTGTATTTGCTGCATTCCTTTATGTGCCCAACAACTGAGATAGAAGTGACTATTAAAGCTTGTATCTAATCACCAAATTTTTAATAAGCTCAACCTCCAAGATGCTTGGATACATGATCATCACTCAACACGTTTTATCCTATAGGATGTCAAAGATTCACCTTATTTCCATGCAACTACCAACCAAACAAAAAAATTCATCACAAGGAGACTATAGAATAAAATATGGCACATGAATTATAAGGCATGCACAACTGTATGACTACACTTTCAAAAAACATCTATCCTAATCTTCAAGAAATAATCTACATAATTTGGGCAACAAAGACATGACAATGTTTCCCCTCCAAATTAATTACACTTCCATCAACGAATACCTACTCTGATACCAAATATAGAGCTTAATTCAGTCGATCATGAAAATAACACAATAATATATTTCATTCTTAGATATTTCTTTATACATACAATGCATATATAAAGGAGAGATTGCTCCTAAATATAAGAAAATACAATCCCTCAAATATCTCCTACAACTTCTCCCAAAACTATAATCTATTTGTGATATATTTTTATAACAATATACGACCAAACAATATATCCGTACTACCATATTAATCATACAAGATTTTACATTTGTAAATATTATTTACTCACACATAAATAATCATGTTAACACTATATTTCCTAACACAATATCTACAAAGATCATGGATCTAACCAATCAACCTATAGTCTTATGTATCATGAGTTGTGGAATGACAAATTTTACAATAACAAGATACATTCTTCCTTATCATGTGTTGTAGTAATGGGCAATAGCTGGTGTCATGATTCAAATGACATATCTCATAGTTTAGCAATAATGAAGGCACCGACTGCACAGGACAACTATCCTCGGTGTGCCCTTCCACTTCAAAATCTATACACCAAATCCCAGTGCGCATCTCATGTGCCAAATTCATCGATAGTTTCTCCAACTCCTTTTCCATAGCTACAATCTAGGCTTCCAGGAGTCAGTGACTCCAATGTCTATACTTCCAACTGCCTCAACGTGTAAAGTTGCTTCAAGTTCTTCACGTGGATAAGTGTATATATTATGTGACAACACCCTTCTAAAAGGTGTGATTAGTCCTCCAACAAACCATTATGCATGATGGATTGCATGAATATCATAATAAAGCTTAGACAAAAGTGTTTTGAAATGGGAATCATACTCCCAAACACTCTCAACAGCTTCCTACTTTATAGCCTTGAGTTCGCTTATACTTTCTTACGCTCAAATTGTGGGATATAGAACTCTTTAGGGAAGGCATATTTTATGATGCATAGTCTACGTAAGTTTGATCATGATCAAACTTCCCGTGTACCAACTGTGTGCGCATCCCTATAATGTAGTTACAAATTGACTTTCCTTGCGCTAAAAGATGTGATCCCTTTTGTGTGCCATAATATCTCACACATGTGCATGTGTTCAACAACATCTTCTATGCCCTTATACTTTAGAAGAAGGAGAGACATCTCCATATAAATATTCTGGGGTTGGTGCGGACCCTATCCACCTAATCCAGAACCTCCTGTGTTACCTTTCCTCTAGAACCACCGATCCACTAGAACTAGAGCCACCTATACCCCCTGATCCTCCACATATAGCTAGAAGTGGACCAAAAGATGTACTTCCATGTGTTCCAATAGTAGTACTAAAATGAACTCCTACATCTATGTGGTGGTACTACTCCCAGAAGTGAGTCCAAAATTCTACTTGCTTGAATTCTGTTGATGATGTACCTAAAAAAGGTAACTCCAAACAACAACAAATATGTTTGCCTTTTCATAGATGTACTTGATATGTGAATTAATCCTAATTCCATACTACCCAAATTAACTTGCCGACTATTGGATGTACTAGATAATAGAAAACCAAGCGCGCGAGGGATAGGTTGTCGCAGATTCAAATGCACACCGTGGCCCAGGGCACCTCTACTAAAGACACTCCCATGTGAGGTTGAGGGGGTTCCTATCATGCTTGCCAAAATGGGGGAGTTCTAGATGCTCTGGATTGACGCCTTCTGCGTGAGCTCCAAATACTTCACAAGCCATCTCTCTCCTCAACGCCATCCACTCTATAATATCCTACTGCTTATCCATCTCCCTTTAGCGTGCCTCATCAGAATCAAGCCACCTTTCTTCTCTCTTCCTTTCTACCGCTAGGTCTGCCATCTTTCACCAAACCTACTCCTACCCCCATGCATGGTGGGGTTTAGCTAGCCATCAATTTTTCTTCCAAGTTTAGGGTCACCATCAAGATATTGATCACTAGTGGAATTCCTTACAAGTAAGTTCCCCTGGGATAATGTAAAAATTGAACTCAGCTACCTCTAGGAAATAATAAGTTGAAATTGAGTACTCCATAATATAGTTGTTCAAAACACTACAAAACCAAGTATCCAAAACGCGTGTTCAAATCAGATCAGCATCATACAGGGCTTGTAATTCTTCCCGCATCCAAAAAGTGTGCGATACCTCCAGCTTCATTTAGATGCATAAGTAACCAATAACTTGTACAATTCTACTGGGAAAATAACAAAGAATATATTATAAAAATAGTCATACAAATTATTTTCCACCCACACACGTGTGTCAAACTTAGATCAAGTACTAAAACTCTATATGTACTCTTCTTCTAGATCTTATATCTACTCCTCAACACTTGCTAGGGTCAAATGGTATGCCTTCATCATGAATTGTCCTGAAAACAACCGAAAATATGTCTTGATAACGAAACCAATGATGTAGCATATAATCCACCACAAATAACCTAGCGGCGACTGACACATCACTCAAAGGTTGAGCCGAGCGTTCACCCGGTGCACAAAGGTACCAAGCCCCTCTTTAGAGTTGTTTATGTAGGATGTTAATGTGTTGAAGATAAAGCATACATCCAAAACCCTAACTAACCATAAACATTCCACATAGTATATTCCAGATCTAGATCTTAAAGAATCATGAATTAAACAATAATCATAATGAAATCAACCATACAAGAACCAGTTATAGTCATGTTTAACACCTTTTCCAATATACTCCATTATATTAAACACAGTAAATACAAAAGCTTCTTACATCATATAACATTACCATAAGTTTATGCACATAACAAATCCGGTAGCATAACTCTTCAATAACTCATACATACTGTATCTCTCTAACTACATAGACTAATACATACTTATATGGGTGGGGAATTTCCTTCACCAATTATGCACTTCCCAAAATAGGTCGCATGCTAAAAATAGCCATGCGCCTTTACAATAATATGCACACATGCAAGTGCGCTAATAATAGATATCCTATAGTTAATTAGTAGTAGTAATCCTATTATTATCCCGAAATCATGCATGGCGCTTAGTAGATGCTCATCCAAAAATAGCATTTGTGTGTCATGCAAGTCTCCATCCCGTTGTGTGCTCCGCACGCTATCTCAAAAATAGACCGTAACCATAAAATGACTAAGTCCCCAAATCAACTTGTCCTTTACTATCCTTTCGCCTTCAAATGCACCTTTTCCCGCGTGTGAATATTTTGTGTGCCCTCTCCTTAGTGTCATACTATATCTCTTCAACATCTATCTTGGCATGAGATTTTCCCAAAACTCACTCGACGCGAGATCTCCCAAAAAATAAGTCTTGGCATGAGATCACCCAAAACCACACCCTTCTTCGGCAATAAGACACTCAAATCAGCAAAGATCTCCAAACAAAACATGAAAAATTTCTATCCTTTACTCTCTTATACATTAGGTGCACACTTTCCTTTTACTTTTACACACTTTTACTTACTTATACACACATTACTATGATTTTTCATATATAGGACTTTAACTAATCTTTTTCTCTTCTTTTATAGGTCCATCCTTATACATAATAAGAAGTATCTCACATCAGCAAACACAAGATCCAAAAACACACGACTACACATATAATTCACCCTAGAGTCTACTCCTCCTTTCCTAGCTTGCATGATTTTTATTACATTCAATTCATGCTTCACTTGTCCACTCAGAATGCTATCAACAACACTCTTCTCTATAGGATTACAAGGTACACATATTCCATTTACTTTATTTTATTGAGTATTCACTCAACAATATAAAATGGGGAAAATGTAGACACAAAATCTATGGACTTGGGTACATTTATAGGTCCTAAAGCATGCTAATGTATACATGATTCCTAAATAATCAAACTGGTGGTTGACATTCCTTTTGACCTTTTGCTTTATCTTTTACATTCTTACTGATCTTACACATCTTACATCCTTTCCATTACTTGATTGATTTATCTTTTATGGCCTCGTATACTAGTGCCCTATTAGGAAAGAAGTACCCAGTGATCCTTTCCTCCCTGGTTGCTCCTACATCTCTTTGTATTTTTTTACTTCTTAGGAACCTTTTAGTACTTTGGGTTAGCCTTTCAGCTTTCAAGTACAAAATTAAAACAAGGTAACCATATATATACTTATTTATTTCTCTCAAATAAAAGGCCAAACAATATAAGCACTATCTATCATCACCTAAGCTTGCATTAATGAACAAGAGCATTATAAAGGCACACATCTAGCACATCCATATAAGGGACAAGGGATGCATCACTCTACATACACAACATAGGAGGGGAAGTTCATTTTATTCCATCTCACACATTTTCATACTTGGAGAAATCTATATCTAGCTCACTATCATAGTGTAACTTGTACAAGGGAAACCTAGGGCATCATTACACACACATACACACAGAACTACATGGATTTTGATATGTAGTATAGTGCTCGATCGTAAGTTCATTATTTGGGTGACTCATGAGGTTAGTCTAAATCACCACTCTTCATCTTCTTCTTTATTATGTTTGATTTGGTTTATGGGCATGTATAACTAGTTATCTATTTTATAGGTTACATGTATGATTGGTGATATTGGAGAAAAATTAGAGTGATAAACAAAGATCAACAACGCAGATTCTCTAGCCCAAAAAAGGCCAAAACTTGAGCATTAGAGTGGAAACTAGCACCAAGTTCAGTCATTAGTGCCAAGGCACTCCTATCCTATGTAGTTCTTATTTCTATAACCCTTGGTGAGCCTTGACAACATTGTTTCTAGTTTTCCCAACATTTACTTAGTTCAAATCACTCCTAGGTTACACTCTGAATCAACTAAGTCACCTTCCCTCTCTCAATTTATTATGGTTTTATATTATTACATGCTTATTTCTTGTGTCTTACTATCATTTATCATTAGAATATAATTATTTATAGTAGTTACACTAAAATTAAGGTTTAATTATATTTGTATTAAATCACCGGGTGATCTAGGGGCTACCATGTAGATGTGTGATAGGGGGTCAAATTTGAATTTTTGTGTTGGTGTAGATAATTGTGATGCCCACCAAAATGTTTGTATCCATTTCCTCCATTTCTTCTAAAGATGATTTCTCAACACTTGATGTTTTGTATTTTTAGAACTTCCTAGAAGTAGTTGAGAGAGAATTAAAAACCAAGATAAGAAGAAAATAAAAGAGATCACGAGGAAATAAAAGAGAATAAGAAGGAGAAGGAAGAAGATAGGAATAAAGAAGAGGAAATGCTAACAATAGAAATAAAAATACAAAGGAAAAGGAGGAGCAAGAGAAAAAGGCCAAGGATGCACATAACACTCGACGAATCACTTGCATTTGCAGAGGAAAATTTTCAAAAACTCACATTATATTCCACACCAAAATCCAACATAAAAGAAAAAATTGCACAACAAAATTAAAAAAATATGTGCACTTAAGTAATGCTCAACCGATTCCAAGAAGTGCTACAAAATCTGCAACATCAAGTTTCGAACAATCATATTTAGAAGAAATGGAGGGAGCGGACACACAAACATTTTGGTGGAAATCCCAATCAAATTGGCCAACATGATAATGTAAGTTGGTCCTCCCCTCATCAAATGTCCACATAGTTGCCCCCAAACTCCCAAATGATTATATAAACTACCACTTGTCAAACATTGGTGATCACCAAAGTGGTTTAGGATAAGTTATCATTGCAAACTTAAAATCAAGGCATACATATATTATAGGTGAATATTGGAGTAGTCATAATTCAAATGGTACAATAGAAAGCAACATTAGAAATGGCTCTGTAATCTCAAATCACAAATTGAAGATAATTGTCAACATCTTGTCACTTATACCATAATCAATTGAACAAGTAATGAGTGAACAAATGTTGTTAACCACACTCGTAGGTAAGGTGGTAAAAATTGAAAGGAAAATGAGATTGTGAATAACCTCAAAGTGTAAGTGGACCAAATGAAGGAGTGAGATTGTTTCTAATGATTGTAGATGAGTTATTGTGATATTTAGGGAGCCTTGGGTTCCTTTTGAAAGTGTAAAAATGAGTGTATCAAGGTAGTTCCATAGGATCTAACATGAAAACTATTTGATTTTAGTGAATTACAACACTACAAGATGTGATAATTAGCAACAAGTTATTATTTTGATTAAATAACTTCCAAAATTAATTACTACAATCAAAATAATGCTTTTATACTTATAACCGATATTCTAAATAAGTACAAACTTGCAAACATAAAGGAATGAGTGCACTTAGTTGATTATAAATGATTCTAGAAAGTTTTGGGAGAATGCACTGCAAGAATAGGGAGATCTAGACTTGATCAAGCTTTGTTTTGAGACTTTGATTGGAAATCACCATGGGGCAAGACCATATAACTATGTTAGGACCATACTATATGGTATTGACCTTCTATATAGTCTTAGACCTACTTGGTTTTTTGGATCTATAACTTCTCAACACTGCACAGTTCCCGAAACTATTTGTTTTTGTCAAACACTAGTTTTTCGTCCATGTTGCAAATCTCTTTGAATATTCTAATCATGATCTCAAACCTTAACTATGGATGAGAAGTCTTACAATACAAACCTTAGTTGGCTTGTGAGAACTCTTGTGCACCACCAATATAAGCACTACTTCAAAGAGGCCTCAAATTGATTGTCGTTTCCACCTAACCCGTGATATATGAATGAATGCAAATAATTTTGATAACCATCTTTTTGACTATGATTGAATTGAGTTTGGCTCTTACTAATATACTCGGGGAAGGGATCTTTGAGTTCTTGTAGATGAGAGAGATTATTATCTTAACCTAGTAAGAATCTTCAAACCCGTAGATATTATTTCCTATTGACCATAGATGAACTATTGTGATATTTAGGAGCTTTGGGTGATTTTTACAAGTGTGGGAAGTGAGTGTAATAAAGTAGTTCCATAGGAATTATAGGTTAGCAAATGAGGTGGTGTTTACTTGCTTATAAAGGGGTCTGTAGATGATTTATCAAAGAAAGGCCAACCCAAAGAGATTATAGGACCCAAAAAGGATATAAATTTGAACGAAACATTGGAGGATATGTTAGTGTAAGATTATACAAGTTTTCTAGGACTGAATGTACTATCCCGACCAAACTATACAACCTTGACTAGGGGAAGCAAAACAATGCAATATGAAGTTTGTAAGTTGTTAGCTGATGTTTGATATGGATTTTTATGCATTTTTTCTTATAATTTAATGATATGTCATTGTGCAAGGAAAAATAAGATAAAAAGAGACCTCAGATTTTACTAAGTAGGAATGGGAAGATTTTACTTATCTTAACAAGAGTGAATTGTCAAAACTAAGCAAAGTCTTAAAGAGCGAATTGAAAAAATTGATGGTCTACATTTCCCCCCTTTAAGTATGAAATGAAACTACATGCTTAAAGAAAAATATACCTGAGTATGTAGACACACTTTATCTTCACTCAAGTTTTTATTTTGTAGAATCCTGTTGTGCTTGGTTTTGATGTGCTCCATGATGAAACCTATAACACAAAGTGTAGTCAATGTTTATGATAAAGAATTGAACTTTAACTCAATATGTAAAGTGTAAGATGAGATATTTTTATTTACCAAAGAATGAAATGAAAGAGATGTAAATAAGGAAGGAGCACACATGTTTGTTTATTAAGGAGAAATGCCTATTATTTTCTTGTTCTTGAAGATTTGCCTTGAAAATCTCTAAAATTTTCCGAAGGAATGGGAGTGACCAATCCCCAATTTTACCGAGGATAAATTAGAGGGATAGTTGTATGAAACTCAACATGAAATGCTGAGGAGAGAAGAAGAAGAATGAAGTGCCAAAACACCCTCTAAGGAAGAAGATTGGGTATCAAAGTTATTCATTAACTCGATATATTCCCTTTAAGTACAAGAGGAAAGGAAAGTCTACCTACAAAGAAATTAGCTACTTCGATACCTTCCATAATCCCATGTACCACACCATTATATGACGTATCTAGGTACGATTCAAGAAATAAGGGCACATAATCTAAAAGAGAATAAATTCCCCACGTCCTTCCCATATGCCTCACAACTAAATAGAAAATGTAATGTATTAAAATTATGTTGAAGGAAGGAGGCTCATACACCAAAGATTCCTAAAAATATAGTATAAATTGAATTGCATAGTAAAGAAGGAATAAAGTACTTCATGCCCCTATGATGGTCTCAACTCGAGCCTAAAAATGACAAAACACTTGAAACTATAGGTAGAAATCAGAACTATTGTAAAAGATGATGTTTCGCCCTTAAAAAATGTATAGGAAGGTCAAACCATACTAGATGGCCTTAACCAATTTTTATAGTTCTAAACATGTCCATTTTGTCTAAATTTTTGTGTTTCTCTAGATTTATGAGTACCGTACCTTGTTTATGTAATGAACTATTACACCAAAACCTCGAAGCACTAGTGAAATCCACACACAAGGTGATTTAATTTAATTTGAATTAAATCTAATTATTGTAGAGAGTAAATATTAAAATAAATGTTGTACAAATGTTGAAATACAATAATGATGTAAGCAAATAAGCATGTAAAGTATGAAACTCTAAGCAAGAATGAGAGATAGATGGACTTAGATGATTCTCGTAATTTAGAAGTGACTCCGAATAAGGAGAAGTGCTAAGAAAGATGTAAGAAGCATCTTATCTAACCTTTGTAAATTCTAGAGCTTAGGGAAAAGGATGAGTAGGGGCACCCAGTAACATGACATGGGTGTATGGGCATTGATGACTGGATCTCAGGCACCCTTGATTTTGAAAAAGATATGGATCTGGGTACTTGTTGTGTCAAAATTATTCACCGTTGATTTCCGGTAGTCACTCCTAGATTGATCAATGAAGGTATGTGTAACTTTGTAAAATAGAAATTCACTTTCTCAAGCCCACAAACCACATCAAACCTAAAAAGCAAAATGTAGAATGGGGAGTCGAATTAACCCTAGTGGTCACCCCGAGAGTAAAATTATGACTGAGTGCTGTAATAGATCTCAAACTCCATGTAGTTCTTGTGTGTGTGTGTGTATAAAAATGATTCCCTAGGATGCCCTTGTGCAAGTTGCACTGATAGTGGGTCAGAGCTAGAGTGCAATAATGTAGTAGTATGTGTGGATGAAATAAATGAACTTCCCATTCCTATGTTGTGTATGCAGTAAGTATGCAACCTTGTCCCTTGAATGGATGCTAGATGGATGTCTTTAAAGTGATTTAGTGCCTTTTGATGGAAGCTTAAGTGATGATAGTAATTCTTAGTGCTTGGTCCTTGATTTTGAACACATAACTATGTATTTATATGATTCTCCTTATTTGAATTTTGTAATTGACAACATGAAGGCCAACCCATAAGTGAAAAATGACCAAACGATAAAAGACACTCAAAAGAAGCGTGTAAGGTGAGAAAGGGTTAGAGCCCCCTAGAGGAGACAGGGCGCCCGGGTGCTTTTGTCTTGGCTAGGTGTTGGCGTTGGAATCCATGAAAAATAAATAAGTAAAGTTACGACTGGGCATATAGGGTCTATAAGAACAAATAGAAAGAAAGAGACAAATAAAAGAGGCCAAAGATAGTTATCAATTACTAGTTATCTTGCTTAGGAATCATATAAAATCTTGTATGATTTTAGGACCTAGAAATGTACCCAAGTGCATGATTTTGTGTCTACATTTTCCCCAACTTTATGTTTTTGAGTGAATAATTGATAACATAAAGTAGATAAGAGATGCATACCTTATGATCCTATAGAGCATGCAAAAATAATGTGCCGAGTGGACAAGTGAAGCATGGAGTCAAGGAAAGGAAAGTGACCCTAGGTGAAGTGTATGCATCGCTGCTTGTACTGTTGTTGTGCTTGTATTTGATGTTGTAGGTTTCTTCTTGTTGTGTATTAAGGATGAACCTAAAAAGAAGAGCAAAAGAGTAGTCAAAGTCCTGTATATGAAAAATCTAAGTAAAGTATGTAAAAGTAGTAGTAAAGGAAAGTGTGCACCTGATGTAAAAGAGTGTAAAAGATAAAAAGGTGTCATGAAATGCTTGTGAAGAGCAAGTTTTTGATGATCGCATGCTATGTGTGAGTATTTTGGGTAATCTCATGCAAAGTTCAAGTTTTTTGGGGCTATCTCACGCCAAAGAGAAAGTTTTGGGGAGAGAGGTCTAGTTTTACTCTCCTTCCATGACTTTTCTTGATAAACACCACTATAGATGGTGCATCCCATTTTTTCTTGTTTTCCCAAATTAGTTTTGATTGTATTAATTTTTCTGATTGAAATAGATTATAGGAGATTAAATGCATTATGTAACAAGAGGTTTATTATTGTAACTATATAATTTCTCTGAAGACTTATGTGAACTGTGTTGATCTGATAAGAGTATAGTATATTCCTCCAAAGACATTAGCACCCAGAGAGGACATAGGCACCTAGGTGCTTTATTGTTTGATGTTGGACACTAGTATCTAGGTCATGTTGAGGACCTAAGTTAGATTCTAGGTCATTTTGTGACTGTGTTGCTATGATTTTTCTGTACTATTATGTACTATGGCTTCGAGATGTAGAGGGGTGAGTTTTCACCCAATGTATTTCCCCCTTGTTTGGGGTGTATGTGGTGATGGTAGGAGGATGTAGCCTAAAAGAGAGGACCTAATGTTGTTCTAAAGTGGATACCTATATGGGGTAGGGTATGTGCATGGTAGAAACCAAGGCACATACAAACAAGATGGCTAGAAATATATGTTAGTAAAAAAAGTAGCAAGCATGCCATAGAAGACAATGTACCAAGAAAGTAAAAAGACAAGATGGAATGTAAAAAGTTGGTTTCAACATGGGACATCAATCACAATGACACAATAAAATTAGGGTCGAAGTAGCCATAAGAAAGAAAACAAAGATCAAACAGACATAGAGCATAGCCCACAAACAATTGTATACAATAGAAAGTAATGTCAAACAAAGTAGGATAACTATGGTGGCATATAGTCCCGCAAGGAAAATGCTCACATGCACATGAAGCACACATAAACATGTTAGAAAGATAAAAAAGTATGTCAAGACATGTATGTATCAATGGAAAGTAATGTGATAGTAAGAATATGAATTAGTATATGATGAAATAATAACACCTGTAATGTGTGATAGTAGGAAGGAAAGGTAGATTCCCGTGAGCCTTGGTGGGATTGGAAATGGATACAATGACAGCATCATTACAATGTATGAAAATCAGAAGATATCCGCATTCAATCCAAAAGACCAAGTGAACATGCATGTGTGTATATATAAAGATAATGACATATTGAGTATTTGACTAGCATAATAAGCCAAAATGCATTTTGTAAGTATAAGCAAGAAAGAGTAAGTACAACCAAGATATGCAAATGCAATGTATGAGTGTGATGGAATGATATGCAATGTGTGAATGTGATAGAGCAACATGCCCCCCAATGAATGTGTATGAGATGAGGTTAATTTATAAAATACCCCTCAATAATTAAGAATGAACCATATAACAAGAGTACATCATTAGGAAATGGTTTGAAAATGTGTGCTAGAAAGATAGAGCATGAAGCATAGAGTGTGAAAAGTGAATGCGGTGAGGTTCATTTTAGATTTATACCCTCAACAATCGAGTATGAATTGTGGAACTAGAGTGCGTCATAGGGTAATGATAATACAATGTGTGTATCAAAGTGTTTGAAAGTGCTTAAAAAGAGTAGACATGATGCACAAAGTGCAAAGTGTGGTAGTAGTCATTAAAGAAAATTGATAGTGATAGGAGGGTGGAAGCATGATGCCACCAAGTGTGTCGATAATGGAGAGCTATGTGATGATGAAAGAAAGACATTGCGATGGTGACGAGGCTTAAAATGTATCATAAGAAAGCGTATGGTTGTCATAATGGTAGGTAGGAGAAAGAGTAGAACTAGGGTTGGACTTTGGGTTGAAAGGAGGAAGTCTAAAAGGTGATCTAGATTTTTTTGGTCTTTCTTTGTGAGTGGGTGCTTATTTTGAATTGGTAACATTGTAAAAGATTTGATAGTAGGAGGGGAAAATGAATATTTTGATTTGTGGTTTCTGATAGGAGGAGGAGATGGAGGATGTATTTTGAGAGGTAGTTTCTTGGTTGGAATGGGTAAAACTGTAAAAGGTTTAATAGGAGGAGGGGATGGAGGACATACCTTGAGAGGGGGTTTCTTAGTTTGAATAGGTTGGATAAGCTTACTCTTTACTGACTAGAGAAGGAACATTAGTGATTAGGGATTGATGCTAATGAGACACAGAAGGACCAGATTTAGGAACCCATTAGGATTTAGAAATATAAGATGAGCATGAAGAAGAATATTGTGCAATAAATGAGATAAAACCATCATGGTAAAGTTTCTTAATTCTTCATTTTAAAGCATATAAATAATTGTCATTATGTCCATTAATTCTATGATAATTACAAAAGGGGAGACCTTGGTATTTGACACACTGATAAGGAGGATAAAAATGAGTATTTGGAAAGTTGATCAACTGGTGAGTGAGGAGCTGAGGAATAATATCATGTTTCTTAACATTGAGATCAAACTTGAGAGGTGTGGTTGGTCATGTAAGACTTAGGGATTAGTGACATGAGAACATGTAGAGGACATAGGATTAGGATAACATGTACATAAAAACTAGCATGGGCCTTATAAGCATCCTTGAGATGTTGGATTTCAGATTTAAGAGATGTAATTGTGGTTTCCATAGCTTGAAATTTGTCTTGAAATAACCCATGTAAATCTTGAATTGACTTGCAAATGGATTGATTGGGTGTGATATTAGGATTACTA